>JAQNBH010000012.1:15643527-16243527 GCA_028752905.1 Cladorhizidae sp. MBARI D1340-BT2 | reverse complement strand
AGCTTCAAAGATGGAGAACTGCTTCACTGAAATCGAACATAGGGTTTGTCATAGTAAATTCGGTGAGCTGAAATTCTACCTGCCAACAATAAAAAATAGTTAAAAAAAAAATTTAAATAAAATTCACTCCAAAAAAGGGATCACAAATCGCTCGAGGAATGTTCTCAGCCACGCAAGGAAGTGATATCATCAGTCGATGATGAGATTGCTTATATATGTACTGGTGGATCCATCAACCTTCCTGCAGGAACTGACTTCGAAGCTATTTCGGAGGTAATATCTGACGAGCAACAGATCAAAGAACCAGAACAAAACGAGAAGCAAGAGAATTCCGATGAACCCCTCAAAAATAAGAAAAAGCAGTCAACAATAGAGGCTGTTCACACAGACGATGATTAACAAGAAGGGGATGGTTCTCCCTCATACCAGACTACAACGCCCAAGTTTATATCAGACAGCGACTATACCAAATAGCGTAAGTCATCATTTATCGGCCGAGGATTATGCCTTGGCTCATAATTTAGCTTTGGATCACTTTCAGAACTTGGTTCAAGGTTATAGTCAAATGCCTTAGCCTCTTTAATAAGTCTACAAACTTATAGGACGGTAAGAGGTCCATAAAGCTTAATGGTAGTTCATCCTATATCGTACGAGCATCAATTGTCGGCTAGGCATACATTTTGCAATAGCATAATATTGTCCACTAGAGTAAATCATGCCATACAAAATTTCCAGTTCAAAAAATTGCTTCAAAACAAGCACCACTGAACTCAGCAGGAGTAACTGAAACTTATCAACAATTTTATTAAATTAAATTTTCAGGAATGAATTACATTAGCATAGAGGACGCACTGTATTTGTGGTATTATCAATATCAAGATAATACTAGACATTCCTTGTGGATCCACGTGGATCCATCTGCCACAGCAATAGCACAGCCGTTCTCTTCCAATTCTTCATCAACACAACCTTATCGCTGATGCATACTTGGTCCAAAGTATGCATATTCACCTCTTTGGCAGCGAAGACAATGAAAGGAGGAAGGCATTGGCCTGTAGCACTTCACATGCTATAAGAGTTCCCACCCAGAAGTATGAAGCGAACCTTTTTCTGCACTTTTGCAGCAATGATTCTAGGGTAGCGAGGTTCCAATGGGACTCCAGTCTCATCCATATTGTATATCCTTTCAGGATGATAATCAAATCCAAATTAATCATATGTGACAGGATCTGAGATAACAGCCCACTTGGAGCAGAATATTGAATTATGCTATGCAATTATGAATAGCATGACTTTTTTTATTATACCTTGCCAGTATAATTGGTCTTTCCTCTACCTCTGTGTCAAATTTGACCGCTTGAAACGTCTGCTTTCATACAAAGCATGACCTCTAAAAACTTCTACTTCTCTTTTGAGCTCCGCATACAAAATTGAAGTTTTACGTAACACGGAAGTGTAGGAATTTCCCGGCCTAGATTCCTGGGTTCGAAGTGCGTTACTACAGTAACAAAAGCGATCGTTTTACCTATGGATATCAAAGTAACATCGTTTCACCTATCGATGCCAAAGCAGGTGCTGAGGATGCCGCTAGAGCTGTAAATGCTTTGCTTCACCTCTGGGGTGAGTACCAGCAACCCGTACTTGATGTCATTGAGGATTATTTCACCATGGGAGACTGTACAGAGAACTGGAGTGATGAGGATGAAAATGGTATGTACTAGCACAACATTTATAAACCATTTTAGGTAGTATAACACAGTCATAGAGTAACAGAAATAGAGACACTAAAATAAAATATTGGAAAGGAAGGGGACTTAACACAACAACCATGATAGGGAAGTGGAAGATTATAATTGTAATTAAATGCATTAAAAAATATTACAGGTAGTGACGATGAAGAACTTGGGTGCAATATTGATATGATGGAACCTCTGACTGGAGCAGGATCTGAGATCGAAAGTGATGAGGAGGAGGGTAGGAATGACGAAGAGGAAGAGATTGGCAGAGATGAACAAGTCCTTGAAGTACTGACTCAGGTACAATTTTTAGCAGATCTATATAGAGATCGAGCCAACAGTATCTGACACAATGGAGAAGGAACTTGTTAATAAATTCATGGATGTTGGTTGTGGTTGTGAGAGCTGGCATGGAAGAAACTGTTCTCTGCAATTTTCTGTAGAACACACCTGTGACATTCGTTCATAGTGTGCTTCCCTCTCCTGCAACGAGCTGGATATGGCCTTGCTTGGACAACTGATGGCAAATTCAAACTTTAGTGAGAATGTGTCCACAAATTGTCGTCAATCCCTGACAAGTAGGGGGGAAAAATACACAAAGTATCATCACCATGGTCGACTAGTATGTCCCAATATGTTTCACTTTTTTCATACTATTGGTGAAGCACGCTTGAAGAACCTGGTCAAGGCCTTCAAGGTAAACGGACTCTCACCTCGCATACATGGAAACATCAAACGACTCCCGAAACATGCACTTTTGCTTTCTTCTGTGGAATACGTTGTCCGTTTTCTGCTAAACTATGCTGACCAGAATGCTCTTCTTCTACCAGGTCGCATACCAGGCTCAGATATAAAACTTTTGCAATCTAGCGTATCAACGCGAGGAATTTGGAAGGTGTGTCATGAATCTGCTGATTCTGCACAATGTGTTCATGCTGCTGCATACTCCACTTTCTGTTGGCTATGGCGGTCACTCCTTCCAGCAGTGATAATAATTAAGCCTATGTCTGATTTATGTTGGACTTGTCAGCAAAATAGTACAGCGATCCTTCGAGCTGCTACCATACGAGAAGCTGAAGAGCATCTCAGGGTTGTCCAGCTAGAGAGGTTGTTCTACAAAACTGTGTGTGATAACTGTAGGCGACAAGTGATTAGTTTTTTCTCGGCATGTGGCACATTTTCACCCCCACCACCTCACTTTAAAGTTCCTTCCAACTCGAACAATCTTGCTGTGCACTACTCATTCGATTATGCACAGCAAGTTCACTACCCATCTGATCCTATGCAGCCCGGCCCGATTTTTTTTTGACTCCAAGAAAGTGCAGCATATTTGGAGTTAACTGTGAAGCTCTCCCTCGACAGATCAATTTCCTTACGGATCAGGCTGGGGACTGTGGAAAAGGAGCGAATGGGAGCGAATGCAGTGGTGAGCCAGCTCCATTATTGTTTCGAACACCATGGTCTTGGTGAATATGAAGTTTTCCTCCATTGTGATAACTGCACTGGTCAAAACAAAAACAGCTGTGTGATGCAGTATTTCATGTGGCGATGTTTGACTGGAAGGGAGTCAAAGGTAACTCTGTCATTCCTCGTAGTTGGACATACTAAGTTTGCGACAGATTGGTGTTTTGGCCCCCTAAAGCGACACTACAGAAGGACTAAGATTGGCAGCTTGAATGATATCGAACAAGTTGTTAATGACTCTGCTGTGTGTAATGTTGCTAAACTTGTTTCATCCGAGGATGAGACAGTTATTGTGCCAATGTTTGATTGGACTGACTTTTTTGTCCCTTACATGAAAAAGGTTCCTGGAATAAAAAAGTTCCATCATTTTCATTTTGATTCCTCGAATCCAGGGGTAGTAGAACATTCTGATAGAAATTCTACAAACCTTCAGATTTTGAAGAATCAGTTGTCAACCGACTTTGATATACTTCCTTCCATTGTTGTTCCTAAATCATTGTCCAATGAGCGATGATGGTATCTGTACAATAAGATCAGGCGATTTTGTCCAGACCAAGACAAGGACATCACTTGCCCTCTGCCTGACGAACCAAGGCCCACCAGTAGAACTGGTACTCCAACACCACTCTGTCCAACTCTAGACACCAACGATATAAGTATCCCACCACTGGCGAAGAAGAGGCATATCTGCTGCAGCATCTGCAAACAAGCAGGACATAACAGCAGATCATGCAAAAAGAACAATTAAACTTGCTTGTGTACATTTCACTTCATAACCATTTTTATTATCTTTTTAACTTTTATACAGTTTGCAGTACCATCATACTTAATACACTAGATATAATAGCAAGTCTAGCTAGCTAGGGAAATAAAGGTAAATAAAACTAGAAGCAACTAAGCTATAAACACACATAAAATATCAAACTTCCATGCTTACCAGTTTGACGCACCCTGGGCTTTAGAATCTTCGTTGCTTACGAGTTTTGACGTACCTGGGCTTTAGAATCTTCGTTCTCTTTCGTCAACCTGGGCTTTAGAATCTTCGTTGCTTACGAGTTTTGACGCACCCTGGGCTTTAGAATCTTCGTTCTCTTTGGTCAACCTGGGCCTACTACCTTCGTAACTTCCTTAATTCTTGCTCAAACAAGCAGAATAACTGTTCTCTTTCCATAGCGAAGTTGGATATACTCCCCTTTTTTTATGCGCACGCGCAACTATCTAACCACACAGAGTATACGGAATAGACCTGGTGGATTAAACTGTCATTAAAAACGTCGTTTTTCTACACTTGGGCATTTCTTCCTGGATGTGTTTAAACAGACATATCCTGGCAACGGTAGCGCCTAGAACTATGATTCAGGCGTCATTTTGAAGGTAATTGAATGCACTTTCATCTAGTATAATAAACTAAAATTTGAAGATCAGCTTCAAGTGGGCTATTTTCTCAAATCCTGTCACATATTTGCTTCTCAAGAGTTCAAAGTAGGTATTAGTATTTTCAGCACTGATGGAATCCATTCTCACTCCAGCAGTAGCATCACCAGCGTCAAACCAAAGAATGGGGTTGCTCTTCAGAAACTTCTGCCACCACTCATTGATGATAGTGGAATCCTAAGTGTCCCCTTCTGCTTAAGATTAGTTTCATTTAACATAACCCAGAGTCTTGCCAAACCCTATCTTGGCAATGTAAACTAGGTGGCTAGATAGTTCAGCTTCTTCATCATTGCTCAGTTAAGGCTTGGGCCCAGGCTTGGTACTAGGTTACTACTCGCCTGCTCAAGCGGTCCTTCAATGTGGAACAAGGCACTCCATGTAGATCTGCAGATTTGTTACCAAAAAGGCCTCAAGTTGTCACACTATTTATAGCAGCTGACATTTGCTCAGCAATCCATTGGATTCTCACAGAACTGCGCTTCATCTGGATGGCCATGGTGCATGGTTGAATCCCTTTTTTTTTTTGTTGGGCATCTTCCTAAAATGAACGGACATTCCTAGTTAATACCTTATTGCGGTAAAATTAGACTCGGAAAAGAAAATCAAGTAGTCAATTACAAAATTTCCCCGTAGATCAGAGATATTCCAGCTCCATGGAAAATATGAGTGGGGCACTCTCGTTAAGATTCGGTAATAAACTATAGTTCCTGATTGGAGTTGGCAAGACCACAAGATATGCCATCAAAGATTACGTTTCTTCTGTTGAGAACACACGAAAAAACCAAATGGACCATGGCAGGCACCCCGAGACAATTACCAACCATAATAAACCTTGTGCAAGCCTTCGTGAAGAAAATGGACCCGGGAAAAGCAAGACGAATTTTTCTTAGGCACAGGGAATCGATAAGACCATGAGAATATTGTATAAAAAAATTAACATTTTAATCACATGGTATATATTGAAGGGAAAATGTCTATATTGATCGTAACATGAAGTCCAAAAAATCTACGATAGCTGAAATAAAATCCAAGATAGCATCGCTCAAGCCAAAGAGAAAACACCATGCATTCAAGCAAACTAAAGGATTCTTTTGTGTTAAGAATCCCGACATAGCACTGATAGCAGCAAATCTTTGCAGAGAAGATCCAAAGGAGATGTACGAAAGATATTATCTTAGTAACAATGGCAAAGGATCGAGTGGAAAAGCTTTCGTCTCTTGGCAAATAAACCTGAAGTCAGCACTGCTTCACAGCTCAAGGACCTGCTTACAAATGATTGATATGTTGATCGCAATGTTTCCGAACATAAACAAGATTGCCACTGTCAGTTAGGCGATTCCCATATCAACTGCTTATTGAGAGAAGTTTTTCAAAGATGAAGCTCATTAAAACTCGTTTACGGAACTCACTCGCTGAATGTAGTTTGAATGCATCTAATTAAAATCTCCATAGAGTCACCGGAGAAACTAACAGAGAATGACATTGAAGAAATATTGGAAGTATGGAATCGAAAACCATGAAGAATGCTATTTAAACTCTAATAACTGTAATAAGTTAACTGCCTACATGTATATAGGGTGTGCATTTACTAGATATTTAACAACACTATACAATAATACAACAAGCCCCTAGCAAGGAGGGGTTCTCAGGGTTCTCTGGAACCCCCCCCCCACCCCACTGGCTGTGAGGTCCACCCTTTCAAATGTTACTTTTCAATTGGGTCCACCCTTTCAAATGTTAATAAGCTGTGCTTTCACAAAGCTGCTAGCTAATTACACATAGCTACAATGGTGTAAACCACATCATGGAATACATACAGTGAATCTGTGTTTTTTTATTTGTGGTTTGTTAAAATTTATTAAAGAAGACAGCTGCATGATTTTATGTTTTATGTGGTGAGCACTCAAAATAAGCACTCAAAATAATCAAGTGTGCTTGGTTGGTCCCAGCCAAAAAAAAGGCAGCCAAGAGCTGCCAGGCTCAGACTTCTTTCATGCCCCTTAAAAATGCGAGGAGAGATGACCAGTTATATTCAGATTCTCCTGCTCAGGTAATAATGATCTAGCCTAGAGGGTCTTTACACAACACGTTATAAACATAATTTTAGGATGATGATATGTTCCTTTGGAAGTTGAGCCTGGTGTTGAGGTCAATTCTTTGCTTGAGCTGGAAGGTAATGTAACACCCAGGTCTGAATCTGATGATGACTCTGAGGTTAACATTCCATTAGCTGAAGGAGTGAGTGAAGCATCTGTGAGTAAGCCTATTATTACTGATATAGGCAGTATTGTCAGCATTTCTATGTCTCCTTGTGAGATTGAAAGGGCTGTACAAAAACTGACAAAAGAAGAAAAATACACACTTTTCAAATCCCATAAAAGACCTTCCGAGTGACAGTTCTTGGAAAATCTAATCGCTCTTTTCAGAGGAAATGGCTGCAAGAGTACTCCTGGATGGTTTACTGTGAAGCCTGTGATGGTGCTTTTTGTATTGCTTGTTGTTTTTTTTGTACTAATCATAAAAACAAGGGATACTTGGTCAATCTTCCATTTCGTACCTGGCAGAAGAAAACTTTGAAGTGCAAAGAACATGAAATTGCTCATTATCATCATGAGGCTATGACTTTGGCTGATGCTTTCTTTCGAAATGTAAAAAAGCCAGAAACCAGTATTGTGAGTTTAATAAACAAAATAAGACCTCACAATATAAGGGGAAATAGGATCATTCTTAAGTATGTGGCAGAATGTATACTATTTGGTGGTAAGCAGTGTATTGCACTGCGTGGTGATCATCAAAGCATTAATATACCTCGAACTGTGGAATTTTTTCAAGTCTGCTGAAGCTGTTAGCTAATCACAATGAAGTGCTCCGCAATCACTTGGATTCTCCTGCAATGGTATATATCTATAACCTATATGTCTCCAGAAACACAAAACGAACTGATTGAAATCATGGGAAAGCATATTGTTATAACATTGTTAAAGCGATCAAAAATGCAAAATATTACAGCATCATGGCTGATGAAGTCACTTCATACAACAAGGCCTTCTTAGTAAGGTTTGTTGATGACAACTGCAACATCCGGGAAGAGTTGTTGTCTTTTTTGAAAGCTGAAAGAATTACTGGTATATATTAGGCTAAGGAAATATTTCAGTTTTCAAATGAACATGATATTCTATTGGAGCATATTCGTGGACAAAGGTATGATGGTGCTAGTAACATGTCTTCATCTAATGTTGGTGTGCAGGCATGCATCAGAGAGCATTCTCCTCTAGCTACCTATATACATTGCAGTGGACATTGTCTTAACTTGGTGTTGAGCAAGTCTTGCTCTCTACCAGAAGTTCGTAATGTCCTTGATAAGCTCAAGCATTGCTGCTATTTTTTTCAGTCAAGTCCCAAAACAAACAGCTTTCTTGACTTTTCAAAAACAATGCTGAAATACATGGCCCTAAAAGAAAAGCTCTTATTGATTTGTGCAAAACTCGCTGGGTTGAGCGTCATAGTGCATGTCAACATTTTTATCAGTCATTTGTATTCATTGTCGATGCCCTAGAAGTTATAGGCCATGGCAAACATGTTGATGAACATGGTGGCCTTTACAGTGATTGGGACACAGTTAATAGAAATCCAACCCAGAAAATCCTTGCTAGCATCACCAAATTTGATTTCATTGTAGTTTTCTTAATGGTTTATCAGTACCTTTCCCACCTGTCAGGCATAAATGTTCAATTACAGAGCAGAACACTAAATATTATTGAAGCTAATCACAAGATTGAGATGGTATCAAGCAAGTGTACCAAGAAGAACATGCCAAAGTGGAAGAAACCACCCCAAGCATGCCAAGGAAAGCAAGCAGACAGCAGCACCGTGGTAATGCACCGGCAGAATCAGTATTTGATTACTTCAAGAGTAATCTTGCTATCCCATTCCTTGATCAGATCTGCACTAGCAGCTTAAGGCAGGAGGTATACATTTTTTCCCAAAAATATGGGAAGAAAAAGTATGGGTCCATCCTATAGTATAGGCTATGTAGTAGCCATCTTCAAGTTTCAGAGCATTTCCATGCTCCATCATGAAGTTATGCTCCATTTTGTCCATGCCATTTCAAGCTATTGAGCTATAAGATAATCTCAGTAAGATTGGAAAAGAAGGACTTCGTGAAGGTAAGCAACGATCTCGAACTGTTTGTACCGGAAGCCTGAGAAATAGACCAAATTGAAACCAATCAGCTGCACAGTATTGCTATAATAACTGCGCAGCCCTTGCAATAAATATACTGGACTGCACATCCGTCACATCCGTCACATGAATATGACTCAGCAATTTTGAACTTGGATCTATTCGAGTGTTCTGTTGGTTTGGAGATGTCAAGTAGAGTTTATAAGAAACGACCTAAGGCCTTTACTGGCACCCAGCGTCAGTTCATGCCCCTAGCTAGTTAACCTTCATCTTCTAGAGAAGAAGAATCTGCAGGAGAAGTTTCTATTCCAGTTGAAATGCCTGCTTCCCTAGAGACTGTTAGTGGTAAGAAGCTAGCCATTGCTGTAAGATGTCCATCGGGTAGTGCACCCTCTCAAGACTCTGGTACTGAGTTGGAGTGGGTAGTGCACCCTCTCAAGACTCTGGTACTGAGTTGGAGTATGTTGGGAAAAGCTACCGCCTTGTCAATTGTGAAAGTCTGTCTCAATCAGTGAGCAAGGTTAGTGTGCAATGCATGTAGGTCTAGCCTCATCCTCAGGGAGGACGCTGTTAGGAGGGGGTTGGTGTCTAAGCTAGTAATTTGCTGCACCAATACTGCATGTAGCAATGAAGCTGCTTTTTCTGACCCCTACTCAGCTGAGTCTAAGAGTTTGAATGTCAGGTCCATTATGGCGATGCGGGAAATTGGACAAGGGAAATCTAGCCTGGAGTACGTCTGTGGCTTAATGGACATGCTGCCTCCTGTGAAGTCACCTTCCTACAGGCTTCATATTCATCATATAGCAGAGGAGTCTATGGAAGTTGCTTTGCAGAACATGAGTGCTGCCGCTGCTCATCTCCACAATCTGCATGGTGTCAATCGAGCTCACTGAAACTATCGACATTGTTGCCACTTGTGACGGGACATGGTGTAAGCGTGGCTTTACAGCAACACATGGGGTTGTTGTGGTCATCGCATGGGAGACTGGTCAAGTCCTTGACTTCCAGATCATGCCTAAGCGTTGCTCTGTCTGTGCCTGCAAGAAGACTGTGCTTGGAGAAAACTCTCAGGAATTTACTGACTGGTGGGAGGGACACAAGGACTCCTGTGAGATCAACATCTTTGGCTCTTCTCCAGCGATGGAGTGTGCAGGTGCTCTCAAGATATGGAATCGATCGGAGGAGCTTCATCAGCTAAGGTACGTGGAAGTGATATGTGATGGTGATGCAAAAACCATCGCCATATTGAACGACCACAAGCCTTATGGTGATCAGGTGACAATCATCAAGGACAAATGTGTAGGGCATATTCAGAAAAGGATGGGAAATAGGCTGGAGAAGGTGATGGTCGACTTTAGGAGGGACAAGAGGGTGGCCAGGGCAAAGGTGAAAGTCCTGAACGACCAGCTGAAGGAGTTAAAAGTGGTGGAGAAAGAGTAGATGAAGGCTCAGATTGAGAGGGAGAAGGCAGAGGGGTTGAGGAGGGGAAGAAAGGGGAAGGGTATCATGCAGATGATGAAGGAGAATACAGTGGTGAAGGTTCTAGAAGAAGAGATCTCCAACATCCATGTCCCTGATGGCGAGCTGGACATACTTATCCTGAAGAGGTACTATGGCAACCACATCCGTGCCCATCCCAACAACCTCAAGGCGATGCAAGATGCGTGCTGGTCCGAGTTCTACCACTCTATCTCCACGGAAGAGAATCCTCAGCATCAATATTGCCCAGAAGGTGCTGAGAGCTGGTCTAAATACAACAACACACTGTCACTTCTTCAGGATGTACCACCACATAGCTCCACCATTCCAGCAGATCTACAGCAATACGTCAAGCCTGTTTTTGAGTAACTATGCAAAGAAGAATTGCTGAAGAAATGCCTTCTTGGAGCCACACAGAACAGAAATGAATGTTTAAATAGTCTTGTGTGGGCCCATGCACCAAAGACAGAGTATGTGACGAAGTCCACCATTCAGATTGCGGTCAGCCATGCTGTCCTCGTGTTCAACTGTCGTCGACGGACAATAACTTTGGTTATGGACCGTCTAGGCATTGTGGCTGGCCCTCTCTGCATTTCTCATCTGGTTTCTCAAGATACTTCCCGCATATTAAGAGAGCTCAGACTAGGGAGTCAGACGTGACCAAGAGGAGTAGGAAGTCAAAGCAGGTTACGGAGAAACATGTGGAGGCAGTGCGTACAGAGGCAGAGGGAACTACTTATGAAGCTGGTGGATTTGAATAAGAAGCAGACAAAACCCCTAAAAATAATTTTCCAGGCAAAATACTGAACATTATGCACTTTACATGACCTTGTATACCCCCCATATATATTTCTGCCTATACCTCAATGCCTATACCTCAAAAGGAGTTTTTATGATATATAATGCACCACAACTCTCTTAATTATTTACAGATTCTAACAATTAATATGTCATTTGAAAGCTCTGTTTCTGGTCTATCTTAACAGCTGACAAATTTGTGCTAAATCGAGCCATTGAAAAGTTATCCCTCATGAAGAGACCAGTATATGTTTTTTGGTTGATCTTTCTTAAAAATACATTTCACAAGATATGACCTTTTCCTCAGCAACATAAAGGCTTCTCCTAAGTGCTGTTAGTGGGAAAGGCTCCAGGAACTTGTTAAAAATGTATTTTAATAAGTATGGTAAATTTGCTTGGAGGAGCATAACTTTACCTAGAAGGTAGTAATACAAAATGTAAACATACCATCAGAAAGCACACATAAAGAGCTACAATTTGATACTAAAAATATTTGCATAGAGTTGACAACAAAAAAGTTATAAACGGGCAGCAAAAATGTATACTTCCTGCCTTAAGGGGGTGCTTTAGGTCAAACCACCAAAAAAATTCTACGAAGTAAAAACCGTCATAACTTTTAGGTTTCTAGGGCTACAAATATAAATTTATGTCAAAAGATAGCTCTTTCTATGTGCTTTGAAGTGATATGTTTCTATCTAGATACATGCAGCCATCAGACCTCCTCAAAATTACCATTCACAGCTTCCCATCTTGGATATTGGACAAATGACTTCAAATTTGTTGTTTGTTCATTACTCTTTGTTATCAACGATCAGAATATATATTTTAAATGTTCCCACTGTTTACTGGGTTCATATAGATGCCACGCCCACTAAGCAACATAACTTATTATTATTATGAATTAAAAAAAAATTGATCGTTGAACACAAAGAGCAAAGAAAGAGCTTCAAAATGATATACAAGGTTTGGGCAAAAATATTTTTTTACCTAGTTATGCTGTGAATGGCGATTGGAAACCAGAATTTGACAAAAAGCTGTTACAGCCGTCTAAAGGGGGACCGAGGGTATTTTTTTCTTCTATATTATTTTAACTTGTGGTTACAACTTTAGAGCTCCGTAGATTCTGAAAACTTCATGGTATGGACTTGATATATAGCTCAAAAGATAGGTCTCTCTGTGTGCTCTCTTTTGATACTAAAATATGTTTCATATGTATAATAACCATAGGCAAGTTACTAGACCCTAAAGTGGAATCAACTCCCTCAATTTTCCACCCGCGCTTGACCAGGTAATAAAATTTTAACGCCTAATGAAAAAGGTTATTGCATGCTCTAGGGCTTCCTCTAGCCACTCGTACCAATTTCAATTTTTTTGCACTTAGCAATCTGGAGTTATTCTGGATGAGGTTTTTGGGATACAGGCTTTTGAGGTCCCTCCACTTTAGGGTCTAGTAACTTGCCTATGGTTATTATACATATGAAACATATTTTAGTATCAAAAGAGAGCACACTGTAACTTGTCTGGGTGCAATTTTCCATTGAGATCTGTCAAAGGAGCGGCAAATGCCTCTCGTCGCCTCTGTGTTCTGGTGAGGTTGCTCTTCACTCTCGCTGCTGTGAATACGTCATCAGACCAGTTGGGTAGATCAGACATGTCTGTTGCTAGGCTGGTAGATAACTCGGTGTATGCTGGTTGGGATTCAGTGTTGTTTGACTGCTTACTATATGTGGTGCTCTCCTCTTCATTGGAGCTTGTCATTCAGCTAGAATCCTTCTTTGCATTGTACGTGTCGGATTGAGGGGCTGCTGAAGAGTCTTGCGACTCTGAAGACTCGTTGGGAGAGGTTGTGTAAGATCTTTTTCTGCCTTCTGGATTTTGTTTTGCTCCTGGTTTGGGCAAGATAACTGCACTTGTGTTCTCCGCTTGCCAAGATATCCACACCAATGAGTCCATCAGATGCCAAATTTGGATTGACAACAACTTGAGTCGTGACGACCGTTCCCAAGACTTCTGTAGTGGTTTCTTGGGTTTTTACATCTCCATGAATGCAAGCAATCATGATAGGTGTCTCCCGTCTGTAATCCGGAGTGAGCCATTTTGGGTGAACTTGTGTCACCTGGCAGCCAGAATCTATAATCAGGTCTTTGACTCTCTGTCCATTAATGGAGCCTTGCGTTCTCTCCTAATCTCTTAGTTGTACTGTAGCCATCAAACAGAGTTTCGTTGGACATAATATGCCGTACTCGTTGCATTGGAAGCAACGCGGCCCTTTGATAGCATCGAAAACCGGAGGTCTCTGCGGCTTGTCAGTGTGAGTGGCTGTTGGTATATTAGCTGCTGGCGTACTTGGTCCTGAAGGTTTGGAGTAGTTGGTTCTGCTCAGTTTGGACTTACTCCATTCATGATTTCCTCCAGATCTAGACCATTTTGGTGGCTCCTCTCTCTTTGGCCGAGACATCACATTATGTGTCGGCCAGTTCTGCTGCAGTACTTAATGTCTTTGGGCGTTGCTGTCTTACCCATGTTAGGACGATGGTTCCATCACATCCAGCAACTTCTCCCTGTTCATCATATCTATGACGTCTGCTCTTGTTGTGGCTGGCTTCATCCAATTGTAGGAAATAGTCTGCGTCCTTTGCTGGTGTGATTCACCTACTGCAATTTTGATCTCATTCCACTGTGTCCGATAAAATCCGGCGTTACACCATGGAATGTCACTAGTTTGGCAGCCAATACATCAAAATCCTGTTTGTCCACCAAGTCTAACACACTCTGGAAGTTGAGTGATTTATCATCTAGGACAGCCAGCAGATTAGTGGACCAGTAGGCTTTCTCTACACCATACATGGTCATCTGATCATTAAAAGTCCATAGAAAATTTTCGATGTCTCTACCATCCTCCAAACGAGGCAGTTGTGGCACATCTTTGCTGCCCGCTTTCTGTCCCTCTCCAGATCGCTTTGCTGTTTCATCTGGAAAAACTCCAATTCATATTTCTGCCTCCGAACTACCTCGTCTTTCCTCCTTTCTACACTCTTCTTTACTCCTCTTGTCTTTCCTCTTTCTGCCTTATCTCATCTCCTCTTTCCATCTCCCTACGCTTCTCCTCCTGTCTTTCCTCTTTCTCTCTACATCTCTCTTCTTCTCGTATATCCCTCCTTCTGTTGTCCTCCAAGCGGGCTGTTTCGGCCTGTATGTTAATTTTAGACATCATCTGTAGTATTTCCATCATTTCACTGTTTACAGTGACTGTGCTTTCTGATGATGTTGAGGACATAACACTCACAGATTCTGACTCATCATCCAATATCTCTAGTTGCATCTGCCTTGTGTGGTCGATACCTGCTATGGTCCTCTGTACGGAGGTGGGTTGAACGCTCTTGTTCCCTGTTTCGTTCTCCTCATTGTCCTGCTCACCACGCTTGACTAACTTCTGTTTGTCAGCTGCTTTTCTTGACCCTCTGGTCTCTGTCTTAGGAATGGTGGAATTCTTCATCGCCATTTCCTTTTCATTGTTTCTGTCTCTGGTTTACAATTTTGTAGCACAATTCAACTGAAACCTGGCTAGTTAGACACAAGAAGTAGGAACTAACTAGACACTATAACAACTCTAACTGCACTCTTCTGTTGTTTTGGTGGCGAACTTTGAACAGCTAAAGTAGGTTTCCTAGCTGCCACCAGTGTTAGGGATCTGTCCTCTAGACAGATCCAGATAAACTAACAATATTATAACTCCACGCTGTTCTCTAGACGGATCCAGATAAACTAACAATATTATAACTCCACACTGTATTCCACAACATCTTTAACTACCCATGAAGTCCAGGTCAGGTGAGCTTAATTACTCTCCCTGTCCCCTTACCTCATTACCACAACTCATTTACACTCATTACAAGCAATCAAACATACTCTAACTATATTCTCCTTCAGTTATGTTGTCTATGTGTTTTATTGTTCTGTTGATGCTCTTCTAGGTTGGAAGATCCCCAACAATGACCCTTGCTACTCCTCGGACCCTGATCCCTGCTGCTCCTACCCTGACCCTATTGCTCCTCAGACCTCATCTCCCCTTGCACATCCTCCACCAAACCTACGAGTTGGTGCTGTTAAGGACACCCTATCCTCATGCAACATCAACAGGCAGGGACTTTCTACGGTGGAGGAGGTTATCACTAAATATCCTAAGCGGCAAGGAATATGTAAATCCGGGGCTCTTGCATGCAAACTTGCACGAGAGGAGATATTTGGCAAAGACAGAGAATGACTTTGAAGAAATGTTGGAAGTATGGAATTGAAAACCACAAAAAATAGCTATTTAAACTAACAATTCAAAGTAATAAGTTAACTATAAATATATAAATTGACACTACATATGTAACAACACTATATTGCAAGACACTATATTGCAAGCAGCCATAAGCTTCCATTTTAACTCGCACGAATACTTGCAAACACTTTTTGAAATGACTTTTTTGTGTGGTATTGAAGTTGGCTCATCACTTCCTTTAAATATATATATATATATATAGTTTTACTATGCTAGGGTCAAATTCAATAAGTTACTTGTCCTATGGCAAAATCAACACAAAAAATATATGGGCGCAGCCTGTTTCCATGATAACCGAACGCAAGCTAGAGCTTGAATTTTTTTTCTTGCTAATATGAGTGCAGAAAAGCGTCGGAAACACCCTTGAACATAGGAGAAGTCCTACAGGAAGGAAGTAATTATGACTCACCTTTACCAAACTCACCTCCGGCTATTAGCAAGTCCGTACACGACATAAATTCTTCTGATTGGCCAGAGTCGAATGATCAACCGCCGGACAAGACGTCACAGCAGCACTCCAACGTGACCATAAAAGGAATTGTTAGAAAGTGTGTGACGTAGACTTGCATAAACATGAATTGTGTATAAAACAAGGAATTGGAATAGAGAAAAGAGAGGAGAGTGGAAGTTAGTAGACAGCGCAAAACAGCCTAAGGCTAACAGCTCTATACAGATTTACTTGTATTATACCAGAGTGTATTTTACACGGTTATGGAACACAACCTAGTCGATATTGATATTGTATTATATGATTTGCAAGATTTGCAAAAGAGTAAACTTTGTTATTTACCACAGATCCTAAATTGGGAAACCTGCCAGCTTGGGGATAGCCTAAGGGTATTGTGATTTGTTTTGGTCCTGCTAGGTCTGCAACTATGAGGTTTGCTAGTGAGAGCAACCTAGGGTTATTAGATAGGAGCACGGGTGTCATCGGATTCTATTAATTGACCAGAGAAGGTGCAATTAAAGGAGAGTTTCCAACAAAAAGCCCAAACTTAGCCCGTTAAATAGATATATAGTTTGGCTATGCTAGGATCAAGTTACTTGTCCTATGGCAAAACCAACACCAAAAATATATGGGTCCAGCCTGTTTCCATGATAACCAAACGCAAGCTAGAGCTTGACTTTTTTGTTCTGCATTTGTTTAGCTAATATGAGTGCAAAAAAACACCAAAATGGGTGAAAAGAAATCGTCAGCTAGCTAGAGGAGAATCTGAGAGCTGCCAAAGTGCTATGTATGATCAATATGAGTGAATCTTCAAGGACAGCTCTGTCACAGTTGACTGAATTGGAGTCTGTACCAGAAACACCACTTCCACAAGAAGTGAGTCAACCTAAACCTAGCTCACAAGCTGGGACAACCACAATTACAATTCAGTCCAAACTTCTTTTCCTTGGATGACTCATTTGTGCTGCCACCAGTTCATTCATCCAATGAAGAGAGTGGCTGCTCCGACAACCATACGTTTACAGAAGAAGAAACAATAGCTTGCTATAAAGAATGGGTCTCTAGTCAGCCAAAGTCTGCCCAAAAAATGTTTGCTATCATTCTTATTGGACACTTTCAGGATAAGATTTGGACTGACAAATGTAGCAGTTGCCAATGAGGCAGGATCTGTGGTAGGATTCAGTAACCGATCATACAAATTATTTAAGGGAGAGTTGATGATTCTATAAGAGGAAAGCACAAGCGGCACTATGTATTGGATAATGAGGAGTGTCGCTCGAAAGCACTGACATGGTTGCGCCTATGAAAGAGGTAAACTAACCATGACAGCTGCTAGATTTTCTGCCTGGGTTAACTAACACTAGTCAAAGAATCGACAATCCAATCGGCCAGAACATGCAATAAATAAATACACCTTTTGCTTCGTTGTGTGTGTGTACGCTAGTCCTTTACGGAGGGGTAAGCACATGGTGTATATATGTTGTTAGGGGTACACTGCAGGAAAAAGTTTGGGAACCACTGCTATAGACAATGCTAGACTTGTGGTAACCTTTTTACAAGTAAAGTGTTAAGGGGGGGGGGGGTGTAACCCATTTTTTTATTAAAAAAAGGTTTTTCTGTTTTGTTGCTTATATTATTGCACAACATCTATACAAGCTATCTTTCAAATATGAAGCAATTTGTATGATCTATTATTGAGTTATGGTGGATTTTATCCAAGCACTCCATACCTTTCAATCTTCAATCTTTGTAAGGAAGACCAGTAAATTTCAGGACAGTTAGGTCAGCCAGATCTCTGCACTACTCTGGCCTATACACTTGATTTTTTTAGTCTCAAAATGAAGCCCACTCTAAGCAGAATCTAATTATTGTAATTGAGCATAAAATTGTGATTTTTTTTTACTGCCCATGGTAGAAAAAAATGTCTGACAAAGCTAGGACTACTGGAAAAAGGAAGCGTGCCAAGGTGTTCTATGGCAATTTGAAGGGCCAGAGACCTTCCCTGGTACTTCCTCCTCCATCTCCTGCACCAGCTACTCAACCAGCTCACTCCATCCTCTTCAACACCAGCCCCTTCTCTGCCACTTCATCATCCATCACGCCCACCACATCGCAGGCTCCAGGTACACCAGTTTTAGCTAGCAGCAGCAGGTCTCATAAGAAGATAGCTCTGGCTATGGAGGCCCAGGCACCTCAGGCAGGTCCTTCCTCTGCTTCTCAGCCATGGCCTTCCACTCAGCCAGGGTCACTTTCACCTCACCTGCTACTTCTGGTACCAGCTGCTCCTGAGGACAACACAGGGGACTACCACCTCTTCAGGATGAGTTCCCTGATGAAGGCAGTCAGTGCCTTCTCCTGTTGTGGCATTCCTCTCACTGTTACCGAGGACAGGAGAAGCCGGAAGGGGTTTGTGGTCAAGATGGCTATCTGCTGCACAGTTTGTGGCAAGTCATCGAACATCATGGACCCCTACACCCCAGATGATCTTCATGTAAACATCAGGTAATTACTTTTTCATTTTTCCACTCGCTAACTTGCTGTAAAACATATATTATTAGTAGGTTGCGGTGAGGACGATTTGCAAGGGTAGAAATGGCCTGGCTACCTTTGCTGGGATTATGGGTATGCCCCCTCCCCTCACCAGACCGCATGTCGTCCACCACAATGACAAGATCCTCAAGGCGACCACAGTTACGATAGCCTGGCCAGCATGTTAGCTGCAGCAGCCCACCTCCGCCAAGAGCACAAGGCCAAGGATGGTGAGATCCTTGATCTCACGGTCACGTGTGATGGCACTTGGCAAAAGCGAGGTCACTAGTCCCTTTTCGGTGTGGTTGTTGTGGCTTCATGGGCACTGGCCAGGTTCTTGACACCGAGGTCCTCAGCAAGTGTTGTGGGATGTGCCACAGTAAGTGCCACCTTGATCCCACCTCGGAAGTGTTTCTTGACTGGTGGGAAGGGCACCAAGCTGTGTGTGAGGCAAACTTTTATGGGTATTCAGGTGCAATGGAACCTGAAGGTGCACTGAGGATCTGCAAAAGGTCTGAGGAGAGGTATAAGCTGCGATATACCTCGATGATTTCAGACAGTGATGCCTCCACATACCCCAGGATTGTCGCAGCCAATCCCTATGGTGCCGGCCATCCAGTTACTAAGCACGAGTGTGTTGGCCACGTCCAAAATAGGATGTACGAGCACCTTCTCCACCAAGCAGAAGCATCGGGGGCGGATAGCCAGTTAGTAAGGATGAGAGGGAGGGGTCGCCTTACTGTGCCACTCATGAAGAAGCTCCAAAAGTATTATGGCAAGGCCATCCGTTCCCACATTGGTGATGCGCAAGGGATAAAGGACGCTGTGATAGCCACCTTCTTCCACTCGAGCTCAACCGATGCTAACCCCCAGCACAACCTCTGTTCTAGTGGGAGCACCTCTTGGTGCAGACGGGAAGAGGCAACTGGAGAGCCGCCACCAAAGCACAACACCACCATCCACCCAGATATTGCTCCATTCATCAGGAAGGTCTACCAAGACCTCTCCTCTGATGCCCTCATGATGCGCTGCATGCTCGGTGTGACTCAAAACAAAAATGAGTCGTTCAACAGCCTCATTTGGAACAGGTGCTCCAAGACCGACTTTTCTTCTGCCGTAGTGGTGGGGATTGCTGTGGACCTGGCAGTAATCACCTTCAACTCTGGTCAAGGGGCACTGAGGGGACTGTTGCAATGGCTCAACTTCAACTGCGGACCAACTACTTGCAAGTACCTGGACAGCACTGATGATGCACGGGTATGGATGGCAGAGTTCAAAGGGAAAGCGCTGGTGAAGAAGAGGAGGCAACAGATGAGGCTGGACTGAGTAACTCTCGATGACGAGCTGGATGGAGGGGATTATGTGCCTGGCGGGCATTGAAGTGTTTCTGTGTTAATTTTTTGGTCTACCGGCTTTTTCAAAGCCATGTTTGTGTGAGTCCAGCAACTCCCTTGGTTCCCCTCCCTTGTTTGTTTGTTTGTGGCCAGTTAAAATTTTAGGAGAAGTGCTTTATTATATATCATTTTGTAGCTCTTTCTTTGCTCTATGTTTTAAGAGTAAAAAATCAGTTTTTGAGTGATTGAGTATCTACTTACATGTAGACCACAAGCCTGGCCTACCAGTGTAGTGATACACCCGAGTGGTTTTGTGGCTAACCTTTCCATTTAAAACATGGTTTGGTAGCATCCTAAAATTAATCATATTGAGATCAACCTTGGAGAATTTTTTTTTATACAAGCTGGTTACAACTGGTTTCAACTGATTTTAGTAGGTATGGATGTCAAGGTTTACCAAAAAAAGTAAGGTGGAATAGGGGGAATAGGGGGAATAGGGGGCGGGGAAGTTGAATTTTTGGGGGTCAAAAGGTCATCGACCTCACCCTAAAATTGCATCTCGACAACTAAGTAGTCCACATTATTGATCTTGGTGTCAAAATGCTCAGATTTGTACCATGATGATGCACACAAAATCTGAACCAAATCCTGACTTTTAAAATTGATATCAAGTGTCAAAATGTCCATTCTTAGTGCTTTACATTTACACACGGCACATCAAATGAAAATCGGGCCAAATATTGCATGCCATGATGGGGAATAAATACACTTTACCTATGCATCCAAGACATCATTCAAATCGTAATCAATTACCTTCAGGGGTATTGCAGTGTGTACAGATAACAACTGACTTATTAACATTTTTACATTGTGACATTGTTTGTGGGTTAGAGTAGTTGGATTTGTGGTTAGGTTTGCTCAGAAGCCTGCAGGATCATCTGTAGGATCTTGTACAAAAGATGCAAAATCCTGAACAAAATATGCAAAAGCCAAGCTCGCACCCTTTGATGTGTTTTGTGCAGGATTCTGCAAGAACATTGTGTGTGCTGTGGTTGTCTATAAAAGGACTAGACATTGTTGCATACGTATCTTACTATATCTTACTCCATTCGATGAGCAATTGTCAACAAAATGGAAAGGTGTGAGATTTGTACTGAGGACTCATCAGACGCAGGAAAGCTACAGAAGCCGTACATGATCAAGGGCTATGAGAACCTAATTGAGCAGTGTAGACGTATCAGCGACTCTTCATTGTTAGAGCGATTGGAAAGAAAATGGACGAGCAACATTTCCATGACCGCCCATCAAAAGATGCAGAGCCCTTTTCATGCAAAAGCCTGATGTTGAAGAACAGGAGCATGAGCCACGCCCTAAACGGTCAGTAAATGACAACAAAGATTATGGTAAGAAAAAGTATCTTGAATTTACATTAAATCTCATAAATCTGATTACAATTCCACACCCCTACATGTTTTATTCTTAATGTAGCATACAATATATTGTTGATTTGGCTAACTTAGTCCAGATAATAATTTCAGACCTGGGTCCTACACGATTTCCGTACAGTGAAAGATGTATCATCTGTAAAGAGGACATCCATTTTGATGAAAGACATCCCGCCAGACAGCAGACCATACATCAGGCATCAACTATCACACTTAAGACATCACTTCTGAGAATAGCAAGTGCAAGAAAAGATAGTCTTGGAATGCTGTCCAAGGACGCTTGGAAGGCATGGCAGATCTTGTAGCAGAAGAGGCCGTCTATCATCACAAATGCTACTGCACCATGTATGATGTACCAGGTCGACGTAATGTAAGTAAAATTGCTAGAGTATTGTATACCACAATTTATTATTATCAGAAATCTGGAAGACCTGTGGATAGTTCTAAGGAAAATGCCTTCTATAAGCTCTGCAAGTGCTTTGACAATGAAATGGAGAGTGGTATTAACACTGTAAGCATATTGCATGAGCATGTGAAGACATTAGGTGATAATGACCTTCCAGTATATCTTGAGAAATATTTAAAACAAGCACTCGAGAGGCAGTCAGGGGCGGATGCAGAGGGGGGGTCCAGACCCCCCCCCTCCCTTTTGGCCCTGAAGATCCTCTCAGACAAACTAAATTGTCTGCTGTACTAGAGCTTAGCCGATCGATACCATAAACAGCTAGACGATTGGCCTAAACGCTAGCAGAGTAACAAAAAAGGATTCAAAACTTTGTCGCTAGACAAGCTAGCATAATGATATCAACAGACAGCACAATACTTGCAGTTTCTATGTATTGCGGCTACAAAATTAATTTAATAATTTATTATTCAGCCGTACGCGTATAGGACCGCGCGAAGACTGTAGGGGCATGCAGCCTAAAAAACAGCGTACTGACTTTACCTGCTAAGACTTTTAAGAATGGAGTCATCACAGAGAAATAAACGTACCCGAGTGGGTTCTCTCCACCGATGAGCCAGCATTGAAGAGAAGTGAGTGTTTAATATTCTAATAGGGGCAGGGATCAGTCTGATAGGGCTCTATAGTAACCACCATTTAATTCAGCTGTCACCTCAGGACCAAGCATAGACAGTCATGCCATGTTGCTACCCCCAGTTGCACCAATATCCAATGTTGAAGATGTGCCAACACCAGTTGCACCAGAATCCACTTGTGAAGACGTGTCCCATGCTTCATCCAACCCAAGCCGACCACACCAGTAGGATGTTGGAAACATCCTAGCTGGAGGCATTGATTCGACGAAGTTATCCAGAAGGGATAGGTTGAGAGATCACTTCACACCTGGTAAGAAGTACGGAAACTTCTGCCAGCAAACTGTCCAAAAAGGAACTCACAGGAAGATCAAAACACTGACATTCCAACATTCTTGGCTAGACAAATACACATGGTTTGTTTACTCAGAAGTGCTTCATTGAGGGCTCTGCAAATTCTGCGTCCTCTTCCCACCCAAGGATGGGCTGGGCGCGTATCATCTGGTGTCCTGGTGTCAAAGCCCTTCTGTAATTTGTCAAAGGCATCTGGGCAGGATGGTGTATTGGAAAAACATGACAAGTGCAAGTACCACAAAAATTCACTTGAAGTAGCAACAACATTCATGCATGTTACAGATAACCCAACAGAAACATTGCCTTACATCATCTCCCAGAAACCCCAAGAGACCTTCGACAGAAATGTCAATACACTTGAATGCATTGTGAAATGCATATTGTTCTGTGGCAGGCAGAACATTGCTCTGAGGGGCCACAGGGATGACTCCACCAGTGAAGTATCCAACAAAGGTAACTTTCTTGCACTGCTGAACCTCCTGGCACAACATGATGCATCACTGGACCATCATCTGAAAAACATGAGCAGAAATGCAACTGGAACATCGAAGACAGTTCAGAATGAAATCATAACAATCATAGGAGAGCACATACGCAGTGAAATAACACAACCACTACAGCATGAGACAGCTGTCTTCTCAATTATTGCGGACGAAGTCACTGATAAGTATGCAAACCAGGAGGTTCTCACAATCTGCCTGCGATTTGTAGACCCCAGAGCTGAAGATGGCCAACTTCATATCAGAGAGGCCTTCCTGGATTTTGTTCACCTGGAACGAGCAACCGGTGAAAAGATAGCTACTGCCATCACGCAGTCACTGAAACAGCATGGCATTGATATCAAGAAGGGCCAGGCGTATGATGGGGCAAGTGCAATGTCATCTACTAGTGTTGGAGTGCAAGCTAGAATAAAAGCTATTGCCCCACAAGCTCTGTATGTCCCTGCAACAGCGACCTGTTGAATTTAAGCATTGCTAATGCCTGTAAGGTCACTGACATCCGCAACATGATAGATGTCATCAACACAGTCTTCCTCTTCTTCGACATGTCTCCAAAGAGGCAGCGGCTGCTTGATGTTTATGAATGCAGCTCCAAGGTCACAAAACTGAAGGGACTATGTAAGACGTGATGGGTTGAGAGACACACCTGCTAGGAGACATTTGATGGGCTATACAGGTGCATCGTGATCACATTTGAGGCTATTCTAGAACCTTGCTCCTATGAGGATGTGTACATGAAAGTAGCTGAAGGTGGTGATGATGCTGAAGCTGGTCGTGAAACAGAGGCCTAGAATTGGGATAGGGAGAGACGAGTGAAGGCACAGGGAATGCTGGCATGCCTCAAAACATCACGAAACATTATATCCTTCTGTGTTGCCAAGAATGCTCTTGAAGTGGTGAAGCCTCTTGCAACAAAGCTGCAGAAGAGGGATCAAGACATCTACCAGGCATACTGCATGATTGATGACATTGTGGGCAGACTAAACCAAATCAGAGTGTCGGTAGATGAAGAGTTCTATGACTGGTTCAAAGAGGCAGACGAGCTGGCAAAGAGGTTGGACACAGAGATCACGATGCCACGTGTAACAGGGGGCATACAAGCTCACAGAGCAAATGCCACAAGTGTCAGTGCTGAAGAGTACTACCGGAAGAATGTTGCCATCCCCTTCTTAGACCACTTGATACAGCAGATGCATACACGGTTCAGTAAGGAGGACCGCGTGGGAAGTTCACTTTTCAGCCTCGTTCCTGCTAACATCATCAAGCTGAAATCTGACCTCAAGCCTCTGACTATCAAGCTCAAGTACTGGGAATCAGATATACTAACCCCATCAACGATCCAGGCAGAGCTGAAGGAGTGGGTTGCTCACTGGGAGAAACGTCCTCTCCACAGTCACCCTGTCAGACTTCTGGGTTGCCTACAACATGCTGATGCCGACCAATTCCACAATATTGTTCAACTCCTTCACATTGGCTGCACACTCCCAGTTGGGAGCTCCGATGCAGAGAGATCATTCAGTGCTTTCAGGAGAATCAAGTCCAACCTCAGAAGCAGGATGTCTCAAGACCGTCTTTCTGACTTAGCCCTCATGCACATTCATCACAGTCTGGATATTGACATCAAACAGATATGCCACAAGTACATCATGGCTAATGAGAGGTGCATGTTTCACTCATGTATACTAAAGCAGTACCTGAACCAGAATAAGTGATTCAGTACTGCTTTGATCAAACAGTCCACATAATTATGAATTTTGGGGGGGGGGGGGGGGGTTGAAAAACTTACTTTCTATATAATTCAGTACAGCTTTAAAATCAGTACAGCTTTACGATATGCCACTGTGCAAGTCTTTATGACCATGTCCTGTTAACCCTCTCACCGGCTGTAGGCGTGAAATGGTATTACCGCTACTAAAAAAATTATAAATAATTAATTAACCATTCAACAAAAAAATTAAATAAACATATTTTCGCATAGCTAAAGCTTTGCTCTATGACTATTTAAAATATAACCTATGTATAACGTAGGTAACCATGAAAAACCTGACGTCAAACTTCACTTCGGTTTTGGAATATAGATGTCGTTTCGATATAATCGAGATGAAGTTATCGGTCAGCTTTTGTTATGATGATTTTGGCCTCTCCAAGAGTGATAACTCTTGAGAAGATAAAGAAAATACCCCTGCTTACTTGGGAAGCCACGAGGTTGATGCGAATGAGCTAGAAGCTCTGACAAGATCTGTCATTGGTAGCCCTAGCCCAGACCTACCTGCTGCTACCTCTGAGTCTTGCTGGTATGCATGTAACATAATCTTAATGTAAAGCTATAATAAGATTTGTTCTGATATATTTAGGTCCTTCAAAATCTCTCCTTCTGACTCTAATGAGTCAGTGATGCAAGTACCCCTTCCTATTTAGCTCCATGTTATGATATTCACAGTTATGTGGTTGTTGCCAGCTTCATATAATGATATTCATAATTATATGTTTGCCAAAAATATATTCTTCGATTGTCAGTTACTAACCTGTCACTCAAAGAGCAATAGTAAACTGAACATTGTTTGTGGACATAATAATGAAAGCTAGAAACAGTTGCCGTTTCTTATAATGAGATTCACGATATTGTGGTTTATTGCTAGTCCACCAAATTTTGTTACAATATTGATCCACTCATTAGCTATCACCTGATATATGGTTGCTAGGTAGTTTACTAGGTAGTTTACATCATCATTCTTTAAATATAATATATATTAAGAAAATCATTCATTTTGAGAAATAAACCTCTGTAAAGTTACCGGTGAGAGGGTTAATGTCAGTATAGACCTGCTGCTATTATTGTGATTCACAAGTTCATTTCTATGCTTTAATTAAAAATGGAACCCCCCCTTTAAAAAATCCTGGATCCGCCCATGCACTATGGTAATAGTATATTCATTACTAATCAACAACGTAGAAAGGATATTGTCTGTTTTAGGAACTGCACAGCAGATATCATCAGAGACTACCACAAAAAGATAGAAACAGGTATTGAAGATGACAAAAAGAAAGCCATCTGCTTCACTCATTATCAACGACATTAAGTGTCTTAACTTCAGCAAAGAGGAATTTCCCTCGCTCATAGAAATGACATCCCATTATGAGCTACCACAATCTCTTGAACAGTTGCTAGCATGTTTAATGCCAGGCTCATCAGTCAGGCGAAATGTTGTAGGGCAAAATATTATATCTTCACAACGTCCAGGATCATCCAAGATGCCTTTCCAACTTGGCATGAGCTTATACTGTACCTTGATCATAAGTTCGGTTCAGATCAGCTGATTAACATCATGCACACAGGATTGGCATATATGAAAGTCCAAAAGAGACTATGGTACACATAACTAATAACACACAAGCAGCACCAATGGCAGTACTAGAGTTGCAGATTGAGCAGCACATTGGTGACAACATCGACCATGATTTGATAACCTTAGATGGAAAGTCAGGCTTTCATGCCACGGGACTGATCAAAGTCACCACACCAGAAAATGCCAATCAACTTGAAATTGATGAGAATAGGAAGATGCAGCAAAAAACAATTGTAAAGAATGAAACCGTCAAATTTGGAAGGTCTGCAACATTATCTGTCTCAACCAACAAATGCTCTAATGGAAACTAAGCTAATAAAGTTTGAAGAACTTGTGCAGAAAATACCACAAAGATCCATTCCAATAGATGTAGCTGTTACGGACTAGTACAAAGGATGGGTAGAAGGAAGATAGATCCATTCATCCAAATTTCATGGGGTTTATGCATCAGAAATACAATGGACTAACAGTGAAATCTTCCATTAAGTTTCTGCGCATCAGCAATGCAAATCCGAATGACATGCAGACAATATACACCACCATCATGAGAGCCTATCAAAGGAACACATGAATCTCCAGCAATCACAACATTTGACTTTCCTCTGTTCATCGACGCATCTCAAATTGTTAAGGAGCAGAAGTTGGAAGCTGTTGTGCGGCTTGGAGAATTCCACTTCATAGCCATAGGAGCCGCAACGGCCTATACGGCAATTTTCACCGAACACGCCCCCTTCTTGGAAACCACACCCATCATTTCAGAGTTGGTCTTTTCAGCATGGCTTCCAGGTTACCCAATTATCCTGAGCTTCCCAGTCATCCCTCTCTGACTCAACCAACTAACTTTAGTTTTCCTAAGCGATCTTTCGGCCGAACCAATATCTCTCACAGCTCTTTTCAGAACGCTTGGTTCAACCAATGGAAATGGCTTCAGTACGATTCCAGTCAAGACTTGGCTTATTCTTTCACGTGTGTGCAAGCAATCCAAACAGGTAAGATACAGTGGGGCAGCTTCTGCTAGTAAGCCTAGCTGCCACTCATATCATATATATATAGGTTTTGGCAGCAATCATTCCATATTTTACAGCTAGTATATATTTTAGGCAAACTGAAGATGATCCAGGGAAACATGCAGGATCAATCTTTTTGTCTGGGTTCAGTAACTGGAAGGATGGAACTCGATGCTTCAACAAACATGAGAGCACAAAAGCTCATAAAGCAGCTACCGATTTAGTGATCACTATACCAGGTACGACTAGTGATGTTGGAAGTATGATATCTTCTCAACATGCTTTGCAAATAGGACAGTACCTTATCAAGGTAGCTCAATTCCTAGCTAGGAATAGCTTTTCGTGGAGCTGGTGATGAAGTTGACAGTAACTTCATGCAATTAATGCATCTTCATGCATTGGACAATCCTGCAATATCGGGCACGTTAAGTAAGAAAACTGATAAATATACTAATACCCCAAATACAAAATGAAGTTATTAAAATAATGGCATTACATATTCTTCGAGATATAGCCAGTTCTATCCAGCAAGCCAAGTATTTTGCCCCGATGGCTGATGAAGTGTCGGATTCATCCAATAAGGAACAATTCGTTATTTGCTTTCGGTGGGTTGATGATGATTTTCAACCCCATGAAGACTTCTATGGCCTTGAGCATGTTGAGTCCATAAAAGCAGATGTCTTGGCTGGTAGTTTGAAGAATGCGATGTGTTGTATGAATCTTAGCATTCATAACTGTCGTGCTCAATGCTATGATGGTGCTGCAAACACATTCTACTCAAATTTGTGGAGAAGAGTCACGAGCTATTTTTGTCCATTGCTATGGTCACGCTTTAAATTTAGCTGCTGGAGATATCAAGAATAATCAAACTCCGAGGAATACTACAGATACTACTTTTGAAATATCTAAACTGCTTAAATACTCACCTCGGCGAGAAGGCAAGATTAAAACAGAAATTAGTCCTGGAACAACTGGTTTTAGAACCCTGTGTCCCACTAGGTGGACAGTCAGGGCTGAGCAGCATCATTTCCAATTATGATGTTGTTCAGGCAGTTTGGGAAGAAGCTCTTGATATAGCTAGGGATTCGGAAACCCGTGCTCGGTTAATTGGTGTAAAATATAGCATGTCCACTTTTGAATATTTGTTTGGTGTAGTGCTTGGTGAGTTAATCCTAATTAAACATACCGATAATTCAAGTAAAACTTTACAAAAACCCTCTTAAGTGCCTCAGAAGGTCAAGAATTAGCCATGCTTACACGGAAAACCTTGGAAAGTCTTCGGAGTGAGGACTCCTTTGACTTGTTTTGGTCGAAGGTTATTTCTTTACAAGAAAAATTGGAGGTTAGCGACCCTGTTCTACCCAGGAGGAGGAAAACTCCATTTAGACTCAGCACTGGCAGTGGTAAAGTGTATCATTCTACTGAACCTAAAGATCTGTTTAGGCAGCATTACTTTGAATGTCTTGATTTCATTATAGCATTCATAAAAGAACGGTTTGATCAGCCTAGCTATCACACTCTGACTAAACTTGAGAACCTCCCTCTGAAATCTGCAAGAGGAGTGGACTATAGCGACGAATTAAAGTTTGTCATGGAATTTTACTATGATGACTTCAATGAGTCTAGTCTAACTATATACCCATTTACAACTTTTAAGTACAGCATTGGGAACCACCAGAAGTGAGCATTCTCTCTCTGACATCATAAAGTACTTGAAGACTCTTTCTCCTGTCTGGCGAAGTTTCATGTCTGAGGTATGTACTTTACTCCTGCAACCAATGTCGTGAGTGAAAGAAGTGCTTCAGGGTTGCGTCAAGTCAAGACCTACTTGCATTCAACAATGAGCCAACAACGCCTCAATAATTTAATGGTAATTCATGTACACAAGGAGAAGACCGATGAACCTAAATTGAAATCATGCCTTAACCCTTAGAACCCTATGCTCCCTAATATGGGCATGCCTCCCACCCTGTGATCCTGGAAGGGAAATGACTCAAAAGTTTAAAATTGATAAATGGTGTGTAATGCTGTTTATTAGTATTTTCATAACATGTATTTGGTTTCCTCCAGTTTATCTCTACTATTCCCTTTCAGGTGCCACTTTGTGCAGCAGTCATCAAGCTTGCACTCTGAATGAAATGCTTTGTTATTTGTTTTTCAAATGCCTGTAAATGGTGTGCATGTCTATGTTTGCCAATGTTTGCCATGAAACTAGCTATAGTCCAGTAGTTATATATAGTTACTTAGATTAGAGATATACCCTTGCCCCTACTACCACCTCTTCTTCCCCTAGCTCGACCCCTAGCGCTACCACCACGTTCTCTCTGTCCTCTACTTCGCTTTCTACTACTAGTTGAAGGGACCTGATCGTCAGTTTCACTAATCGAGTCTGAGTCGGTCTTACCACCAGCTAGGTATGAAAGCATTTCTGATTTTATATATATTTTTATCTGAACCTGGTTTAAAAAAAAAATCCTTGTGAATCTATCGGTGAAATGGTTAAGTTGGGGGTACAGTAGACCGATTAACCCCAGAATTACGAACCCCAGAATTACGAACACCTCAGTCAACCGAACAGCAAGTCAACATCCAATGGGTCAAGGATCGTCACACTCGACTCACACGCACAGGTAATATATATCGCACATGCACACACCCAAATTGCAGCTGCTCTCTCTCCTTCGCACGCTAGCAACGTGTAGTTTCTTTGCCATGGGCTCAAGCTCTTCTACGAAACATGGGGCGGGTTACACTATCCATCGATGAGAAACTTAAGATTTTGAAGAAAGTGGACCAAGGCAGTAGTACTTTGTCAGCCATAGCCAAGGAGTTTGGAATTGGAAAAACAACCATGTAGGACATTAAAAAAGCTAGGGAAAAGATCACGAGGTTTGCTGCTGAAGCACGAGATGTTAGCTCCCTGAAAAAGAGGTGCGGTGATGCAGGTGGCATTATATTCCACGTGGTGGGTTCTCCTCTTTAAAAAATAAGGTTCTGGAAGTAGCAGCTGTTAGTTTGCCTGAACAGTGCCCACCACCTGGTAAGTTTGTGTATAGGATACAGTGACGATGATTCTAGACTAGTCTAGACTCTTTGTAGACTAGCACTATTGTTAGTGAATGTTACTGAGCTAGTTTTTGTTTGTGCCAGGCAAACATGAAGCGGCACAGCTCAGAGAGTCAAGATGGTCCTACTCCAAAAAGGCGAAAAGTCAGTCTATCTACTTTCCAGAAGTGGAAAACAGAGCTGGATAGGGAGTGTCATACTCTTTCCTGGTTGGAGTGTGAGACTAGTGGTGTGGGGGTGAAGAAGATTGTTGTAAAGTTGAAATGTAAAGTGTGTGTGCAGTTTCAGTTCAAGATAGAGGGTAGGAGAAATTACAGTGACAAGTGGGTGTCTAGGGCTGACTCTGTGCACTCAAGTAATATCAAGGATCGCTCAAGTAATATCAAGGATCACTCGCATTCTGACCAGTGTCAGGGAAAATACCACCATTCCCTGACATAGACATACCACCACTCCCTGATAATCCAACACACACAGTCAGCCAGCCACAACCGCAGATAGGAAGCCGCAACACCACAGCCCTGAATGGGAAAAGACAATGACCACTGTAATTAGTGATACAATGTCTAGTACACAGATAGAATATTGTATGGCTAGGTGATTGGCTAGATTATCACATGATGTATTGTTAGTATATAAGGACGGGGCCAACGCCCTAATAGAGAGTCCATTAGGAGAGACTAAAATGTAGTGAAAGTGAACTGAGCAATGTATGTAAGAGGTTCTATTCAAGGTCTGTAGTATCTAATATATATATTTGACTACATATGTATATATATTTGGCGAGTGCTCCAGGGTGAGGGTCAGGATCTTCAGGAGTGGAAGATCGTCTGGACTCACATCTAGGTCTAGATAGGAGCATCTGGTTGTAAGCTAGGGCTCTCGATATCTAGGAGGCACGCGGAGTTAGCCTAGTAGCTTGGGGATCGGCGACTGGTTATTATTATTATTAGACGAGGTAGGAAGACCTTTAGCCAGGAGAGGGTAATTTCCCGGACAGTGGTGGCAGTGGTGGGATTCTCTTAGACAGGAGGTCCCTGAGTAGTGGATCAGCCTTGAGAAGTGGAGATGCCGGACCAGCCTTAGCTAGCAGAGGCAGAAAGCTAGTTAGAAAAAGGAGACAACTCCGGCACGGCCTTGGAGTTTGAAAACCCACCCTTCATAGTGAGTGAAGAGGAGTGGGCATTGTAAATTTTTTGTTGTTGTTGTTGTTCCTGCATGTCCTACCCCTTGAGATCAGGAGGCCATCCCCAAAGAGCATCCATGAGTCAACCGGAATACCTGGAAGAGGAGGAGCCACCTCGATGGTCGAGGTTCGACCGATTCATGAACAAATGGGCTGACCTGGAGGAGGTCAAGTCGCGTCGAGAAGACGAAAGCCGATGGGAGGACAGGAAGGACCGAGAACAACGATGACAGGACGAACTGTGCTTGGCTAACTGCTGTTGCAGCCATGGAAGCCGACCAGCAGGGTGATTATGAATTAGTCAAGCTTGAGCTGCTAAGGGAGTACCGGATAACACCGGAAACTTATCGAAAAAAGCTTTCGATACTCCCCTCCAGCGTAACCAGTCCCGAGGCTTGGTTCGCAAGACACCGACAGAGCTTTCTTCAATGGCTAGCCGCCTCTCCTCTCAGCGACACGGACACCATGCTGATGGAGATGACCTTGGCAAGATTGCCAAAGTGGCTCGAAGCCCGGATGCGCAATCAAAACACGCAGACTTATGACCAGCTGGCAGAGATGGTGACACGACACTTATCGAACCTGCCCAAAAAGGAGTCAGATGACCATCGATTAACGGGGAGACCGTCCCAACAACAACGATCAATGAGCCCAGAGACCCCTAACACCCATGTACCAAACAGAGGAGAACCCCGGAGGTACTCAGAAAGGAATTCACCCCGATGCGGGTATCCTACAGGTTTCGACCGAAAAACCAACCCCAAACCAATACCAACGAGCGAGGTGAGGTGCTTCCGCTGGGGCATTAACGAAACGAGACTGCCATGTGAAGACTGAGCGTGTCCAGCTGAGTGCTGCGACACGAAGATCCCAACCACACAACCCCTGGATACGAAAGGCCAGGATTAATGAGAGGCAGGCAGAGGTATGGTTAGATACCGGCTGCACCCAATCTCTTGTGCATCAACGTTGTCTCAACGCAGACCAGAGACTGGGATGGGACATCCCCTACTCCACTGCGAGTGCCAAGGTCGTTTGGTTCCCAGCAGCAAAGATCGAACTGGAGATGGAGGGGAGGAAGACCACCCTCATTGTGCGAGTGTCCAAACACATTGCTGCGGACATGATGGTGGGACAAGATGTATATACCCCAAGTAAATGAGATAATACAAGGCAAGATAGCCTCAGGGAAAACCCAGACCCCTGGAGGAGTGAGCTTTGACAAGCGACTCGTGGCAACCTGAGCCCAGACAATGAAAATGGCTCAAGAACAGAACAAGGATGTGGAGCAGCAAGCTGAAGACCAAGTCCAGCTCTCCAGTCCTGAGATACCCTCAAGTGAAGAGGATGACTACCACACTTCCCCCTCTCCTACGGACTCGCCCAGTCCATCAGAGTTGAGGGAAGCGAGGAGTCTCCTTTTCACTTCGAGGACGAACTATTTGAGCGACCATCACAGCCAAAAGACCAACAATCAGAGAAAGCAAGCACCACTCTGTGGTGCCCGGAAGACATGAGCTCTTGAGAGCTCAAGGAATTACAACAAACTGATCCTACATTAGCCTAGATCAGAGAGCAAGCCGATTCTAATCAAGGCAAATACAGTAGGTGCCATAAAAAACTTGGCGTTGCGTTTAAACCCAACGTACGTGCAATGCATGACCGTTGGCCAAAGAAACGTTAACGAAACGTACAGTACAGAGCATTTGGACGCTTGCTGCGTTGAACGCTCGCTGCGTTTGAACGGTCGCAGCGTTTGAACGTTCGCTGCATTTTTATGCAAACACACGCTACTTTTTTTTACCGAGGAGAGGCGCGTGCATTGACCACCACGTGAACTGAAGGAAAAAAGCGGGACAAGCTCGAACAGCAATTACTTGTTCTTTAGAGAGTGTCCGCTGGAGTTGTCCGAGTTATTTCAAAAGTTATTTCAGTACGAGTTTAAGGGCCTGTAAGCTTTAAGAGTCTATAAGCAAGTAAGTTTCCTCCTCTTACTGTTATACTTGCTATAATATAACTTTGGTGTAACTGGAATCTGAGTTTCAGTGTTTGTTTTTGGTAGCTAGAACAAATGGAATACTGGATGGTACTACTCTAGCTCATAATGAAGCAACATATTGTCATCAAGAATTGATTCGTGTTATTGGTTTATATTAGCCTGTGGAGGTGGACTCGGTCTCTGTCCCACAAGGCAAAGCTCTGGGGCACCTTACTGGGGGATGCCTGCAGAGTGAAGGTAGGGACTTACACATCTCAGAACATGTCTGGAGGCAACTCAACTGACATCAAACAGGATGGGACTACAAACTAAGAAATGATTTGCTGTTCATGTAATATTTGTAAGTCTTTAATCGACTGGGTTTTTTTGGTCGACTTCTGTAACAAACATGTAAATTAAAAATGTATATATATTTTAATTTACAACTCCCATTTCTATCATTTGTATATAGAATTTGCTAACATTAAAATACAATGACAAAATAAACAACAGGATATTGTTCTTTTCAGGTTGACCAATCTTCTTATGACGAGCTTCTGACGAGCTTCAGTGGGTTTCAAACTGGGACTGCATTCGTCGGTCCATATGACCTTCTCAAACCCTTGATACCCATGTCTTGGCCACACCAACCTAAATAATGCAATGGGGGATTATAATTTTATTCACATCAAGGCAACAAATCTGTTATTCTTTATTTCAGTGCAAGGGGAATGGCAATAACAGCCACTACACCAACAGGGTGGGCATTCAAGCTTCAGCACAAACTACAAACAAAAGCTAGATCAGGAGAGCCCCCCACCCATAGCAAGCAAGTAGGAGCCCCATGGAGCTTTAAGCCAGTCATCTTATCAGCTAAATTAAGTCAGCATATAGCCTTAAGAATCCCAAGCAAACAAGACTAACACAAACCTAGTTAATTATCTTGCTAACTGGCAGTAGGAGCTACCCTCCAAGTGAGGTTCTCGAAGAATGGTCATTGGGTAGCCATTGTTCTTGAGGTGCTCGTGTAGCTGGAAGGCAGTCATTAATTCGCATCTTCTGTTCCACTACCTCTCGGATGGCTGCCGTTATATTTGTAGGTCTCCCGCTGCTATCAAACCGCCAGGCTAAGTCCTGACACAGTCGGTGCCTTCAATTTAAGATTCTGTTTCTTGTACACCATTCGCTAAAATCACAAATGACTGCCACGTGCAACTCCTGAAATGCAACTCCCTACGATCTATTCCGGCTAAAAAAAATTAACGTTCTGTGCGTCTAAACGTTTAGAGCGGCTGAACTGTTGTGCGTTTAAATGTTTATGCGTCTGAACGTTTCGTACGTTCTTTTTAGCCGGTTGGAAAACTCATGCGTTTAGACGCTGAACCAACGCTCGGTTTAAAACGCAACGCCAAGTTTTTTCTGGCGCCTACTGTACTTATGGAAGGACGGAATCCTTCTTTGACAACCGATCGTCCAGGGAGGACACCAGCTTATCATGGTTCCTCAAAACAACAGGATTGAAATTCTTCGATTAGCACACAGCTCCCCCATCGCTGGCCACTTTGTACAGTAGAGAACCATGGACGCGATCCGACGCTCCATGGACTGGCCACATCTACATGCTGATGTAAGCACTTTTTGTAAGGCATGTCCTAATTGTCAGCGTGCTAAGCCAGTCGCAAACCTGCATGCCCCCTTACACCCCTTACCCGTGATAGGGCCTCCTTTTCAAAGATTAGCCATTGACATATTTGGTCCCATAAATAGGACCAAGAAGGGCAACCGATATGTTCTAGTAGACATAGATTGTGCTACTAAGTGGCCTGAGGCCTATGCCATACCAAACACCACCTCTGAGACTATCATCAGCTGTCTTCTAGATCTTACAGCCAGAATAGGTGTACCCGAAGAAGTGCTTTCGGACAATGGCTCGAATTTTATTTCAAAGACTATGAACCAATTCTGTGCGCTTACTAACACAAGCAGATCAGGACCCCCCCCCCCCCCCCCCCATACCATCCTCAGACCGATGGTATGGTGGAGCGTTTCAATAGTACCATAAAACAGCTCCTGAGAAAATTAACGCAGAAAAGAACAGATGAAAAGGAATGGGACTATTTATTCTTTGGGCCTACCGTGCTACTAAGCACAAGAGCACGGGTTACTCCCCCATGAGTTAGTCTATGGTAAACAAATGAATACCCCCATAGATCAGTTGGCCCGAGCATGGAAGGGAGAACAACCAGAAGGGAAGGTAGAGATAGTCACCTACCTAAGGAATTTGAGGGCCAAGTTAGACCTAGTGAGAGGGTTGGCCTAGTGAGAGGGTTGGCCTTTACAAATGAGACAGAGGCAAAGATAAGCCACAAGAAATATCATGATATAAAGGCCAGGGAGAGAAAATTCTCAGTTGGAGACCAGGTGTTGGTTTTCAGACCTAGGAAACTAAACAAGTTAACTAGTGAATGGCAGGGACCCTTTACCATTATATACACAGCAACTTACTGATGTTGTAACTTTCAAAGTAACTGCAGGTCAGGGTTCGCTGGGCCTCCATGTCTACCACGTTAACGGGATGAAGGCACGGCATTCTCCCGTTTCCTCAGCATTGGTGGCCACAGAGTGCATCACAGCTATGGACTCTAGACCCGATCAATCAGTACCAACAAATCAGCTCAACCGATCGCAAGCGAAGGAATTACAGCAACTCACTGAAGAGTTTGCCGAACTATTTCAAGAGAAACCAGGACGGACGGATGTGGTCGAGCACCTAATCAACACCAACCGAGATGCCTCCCCCATCCGTCTGCCGCCTACCGACTTCCTCACACGTCGCATGAGTTCCTACGTAGGGAAATATGTACGTTATTGCAGCAGGGCCTCATTATACCATTGAAGAGCCCCTGGGCTGCCCCAGTTGTGATTGTGCCCAAGGCAGATGGCACAAGGAGATTGTGTATTGATTACAAGAAGTTAAATTTGGTTACACAGCCAGACCCCTATCCCATCCATAGGATAGAGGAGTTAATTGATAATGTGGGAGGGTCGAGGTGGATTTCTACCATCGACTTAACCAAAGGGTATTGGGAAATACGCATGGAGAAGGCTTGTCAGCCTAAGACCGCTTTCGTCACTCCATGGGGAAAGTATGAATTTACCACCACGCCCTTTGGTTTATCATCCGCCCCCTCGACCTTCCAATGGATGACATTATTCGACACGCATCTTACGCAGACCCCTATTTGGACGATATAATAATCTTCAGTTCAACATGGGAAGAGCATGTGACCCACTTAAGAGTGATCTTTTCAAGACTCAAGCAAGCTAGCTTGACAGTGAACAGGAAGAAGTGCCAGTTTGGCACTAACCAGTGTACGTACTATGTACAGTACAAGCCAAAAAAAATAATTATGTACCGTTTGCATTGGACGTTTGAGTCCCAGCGTTGCGCTAACGTTCGCCAAACGTTCGCCAAAAACGTTAGGCAGGGATCGTTAATTAAGCATTGTAAAATTGAATTTCACTAGCGCATGCCAGTTCGACGAAGGCGGGAGAAAGGCTAACTGTCGTTGCTCTAAAAGAGAAGCCAACAAGGTTCGTGTTGAACTAGTTTTGGGATGGAGCTGTATGTGAAAGTTAATATCTAGTGTAGAAGCTTTCTGTGTCACACTGAAGCTATGTTGGTTGCTAGTGGCTAATGATAATCTAGTCCTGGGTCTTGATAGCATTTTGGCTAGAGCCAATGTGCCGATTGGGATAAACCATTGGATTAAAATATATATATATATATAGTTTAGGGACTTTGTAGATGTTATGCCTTAAGACTAGGGCAAGATATTGATATAGAACACTGGTGAATTGGTATAGTGACTCATGTAATAACATATGCTCAATAGCGGTATCAATTATCCCTGTCCTAGGTCAAGAAATTGGAGTGAGACAGGCAGAACCTTGAAGAGGCAACCAATGGACAGATGAATGCAGAGTACAATTGGAAACACATAGGCTTTTTTTTTGTATAAGGCAGGCACGAAAGAACAAGCCAAGATATGATTCATGTTGTATTATGGTTGTGTAATAAGGTGTAGATTTATATACTCAGGTGTTTAAAACCTCTGTTTATTTTATTATAGCGTGAAACATTTGGTGAAGGTGCATGTGTGGGCCGGTATTATGAGAGCCCCACTTTTTGTTCAAATTCTTCACCAGACCCTTTTTACCCTTCGTAAAGGATGTTTGCTCCCATCACCGCTTCAAGCAGGACACTGACCCCAAATGTACATCTAGGCTGGCTAAGGAGTTGTTCGATATAAATTGATGGAGGATGCCTCCTGAGTTTCCAGATGCCAACCCCATTGAAGACCTGTGACACGAGTTGAAAGAGTACATCAGGAGAGAAGTGAAGCCTAAATCCAAAGCTGAATTGGTGGACAGCATAACACAATTTTGATTAACTGTAGATGTCAGAAGTAGTACAGACACCTGGAGGGTTGGGCCACGGGGAGGTTTATTTGGAAATCACTTGCCAAGCAATGCTTCTTGATATCAAGTGGGCATAACTTTTCATGTGTTTGGGTGGTACTGGAGGTGTGGTTTTCTTCAAATTATCAATAAGAAGATATAAAATAATGATAATTTCAAAACAACTATATAGTTATCGAACAAGTCCAGTCCTGACCCCACCACCACAGATGTAGAGAGTGAAGAACTGTAATCCTCGTCTTCCATGTCAGGCTTGAATTCTTCCTCCATGGCTGCCTGGTAACTGCATTTCAAAATAGTAAATCATACCTGAATTTCATTTTTTTATTTAAAACTTACCAATAGCTGAAATCTTGCCTTTATATATCACCCTCACTGCTTTGACCTCCCACTCATCACCCTCACTGCTTTGACCTCCCACTCCCACTGAGGAGCCCCCTAAAACATTGCTGCTTTGTACAGTCCTGTTTTGTACAGTCACCCATAACTTTCATTCTGCCAGAAGACCAAACAATAGTCTGTATAATCATCAATACTGGATCCACTATCTAGCTTTTAATTTGGGGGGGTTTCGCTTTCTTACTGAAGTAAAGGCTGGGTCACTACCACAGATAGGCGCTAGAGGTACAAGCCATTGGAGTTCTACCTAGTATTATACTTACTGCTTAGAGCGAAGGTAGCAGCGAGAGTTCTTCTGTAAGCCATTCCCAGGATAAATCGAAAGTAGAAGCTGCAACAAAACCCAACAGTGATCAACAGTACGCCGACTGACTTTACACGCTCTATCGAACATGTGGTGTAGGATACCGAATGTTGATTGCACGTTTGGGTAATTAAATATCGGTTTGTGCGTTGCATTCGCAATACGTTGCTTGAGCGTTGCCTATGCGTTCCTTGAGCGTTGCTTGAGCATTTCTTAAGAAAAGTTTTTGCATTGAACGTTAACCCAATGGTAGGGTTAAAAAAAAAATTGGCCTCTACTGTAGGTCACCAGATAGGCCTAGGAAGAATTCGGCCAGACGAGGCCAAAGTAAATACCATCAGGAAGTTCCTGCCACCCCCCCCCCCAAAAAAGACGTCAGGGCATTTTGGGGAGTTTGCGGGTACTACCGCAAATTTATCCCCGACTTTTCAGCTATTGCGACTACCCTGTCCGATGCTACGAGGAAGGAGGAGCCGAACAACATCAAATGGACGCCTGCAAGGCAAACAACCTTTACCACTTTAAAGGACGGACTAAGCCACTCTCCAGTGCTACGAACACTGCAATGGGGCGGGAATTTTACCTACAAACAGACGCTGCACGATCTGGCATTGGCTATGTGCTGTCTCAGCTAGATGACGTTGGTGAAGACCATCATCTTGCCTATGGCTCTCGCAAGCTCCTACCACGAGAGACGCGCTATTCGGCCATAGAACGAGAGGCCTTAGCAATTATCGAAGGCGTGAAGCACTTTCGTACCTATTTGGAGGGGACAAAGTTCACGATCCAAACGGATCACAATCCGTTGACATACCTGGACCGCATGAAGGATAGTTATGGCCTGATTGCTCGATGGAGATTCCAATTGCAAACCTTCAATTACGAAATAACATATCGATTGGGAGCGAAAAAATGGAATACGGATGGGCTGAATCGTGAGTATGACTCACGTCTAGAGGAGGGGGACATGTCAGGGAAAACACCATCATTCCCTGACATAGATATACCACCACTCCCTGATAATCCGACACATACACAGTCAGCCAGCCAAAACCACACACAGGAAGCCGCAAGACCAAAGCCCTGAATGGGAAAAGACAATGACCACTGTAATTAGTGATTCACAATGTCTAGTACACAAATAGAATATTCTATGGCTAGGTGATTGGCTAGATTATCACATGATGTATTGTTAGTATAAAAGATGGGTCCAACACCCGAATAGAGAGTCCATTCGAGGAGAGACAAAAATGTAGTGAAAATGAACTGAGCAATGTATGTAAGAGGTTCTATTCAAGGTCTGTAGTATCTAATATATATATTTGACTATGTACATATATTTGGCGAGTGCTACAGGGTGAGGGTCAGGATCTTCAGGAGTGGAAGATCGTCTGGACTCACATAGATCTAGATAGGGGTGTCTGGTGGGAAGCTAGGGCCCTCGATATCTAGGTGGCACGCGGAGTTACCCTAGTAGCTTGGGGATCGGCTACTGGTTATTATTATTATTAGGCGAGGTAGGAAGACCTTTAGCCAGGAGAGGGTAATTTCCCCGACAATCAGCATGCTCGTGCAATAATGCTTATGAAGAAAGATCAGGCTCAATGTCAGGGACTTGAAATAACTTCATATGCTCCTATTGCTAAAGCACTTCATAACTTATCTGAAGATGCAAAAAGCACGCTTAGAGTGAAGTTTGACTTAGCTCATTTTATTGCTATGCAGAAACTTGCCTTCACCAACTACCCATCTCTTTGCCAGCTTGAAGCAAAGCATGGTGTCAATGTTGGTGTTTCTTACTTGAATCAGAAAACAGGCAAAACATTCTGTCATTTTATTGCTGAGTCAAGAAGAGAAGAATTGGTTCAAAAGTTATCTAGAGCTAAATTCTTTTCTCTTCTAATGGTTGGATCCACTGACACTGGTAATATAGATGTTTCTTGTGTTGTGGTGTGATATCAGTGGAGGTGATGAAAAGGTTCATACTAATATGACTGTTGCTAGACCTAAGCAGACTAATGCAAAGGGAATTTTTGAATGTTTGCAGGATAGTTTAGGAAGAATTGGTATAACAGCAATTGATGCAGACCAATGTAAAATGTTGGTAGGTATTGGCACAGATGGTGCCTCAGCCAATTTAGCTGCTAGGGGTCTGAAAGGTCTTATTGAAAAGGAGATTCCTTGGGTGCACTGGTGTTTGGCACATTGGCACACCGGCTTGAATTGGCTGTTAAGGATGCCCTTAGAGGCACTTCTTTTGAGGACATCGACAGATATGCATGGAAATTCAGTAGCTGTTAGAAAGTAGAGCTGACAAACTAGAGTTTGAGAGTAGTGCCAGAATTTTAAGTTACGGCAATGTTAGGCGGGTGAACCTTCTGCTGCAACACACCATTTGGATTTTTATCGCGCTTGCGCACCAGTGCCTAACAGAGCAAGGCATCTGTCAGTCATGCCAGTGTCATTTACCGCACTTGCACCAGTGCCTACGAGAGCAAGGTATCGGCTAGTCATGCCAGTGTCATTATTGTAAATGTGAACTGTTTTCGTTATGTCAAAATTTCAATAGGTATATATTCCCTGTCAAATTATTCCAATTGCGGGAATTGATTTAACACTAAACAAGTACATATAGCATGGTCTGCTAATATCAGTTCGGTGATCTTTTTATGGAAATGATGTAGAGCTAATCAATGATATATTTCTTCATGTACATGGGTGTATTTGGGATGGGGTAGGCGAAATTAGCCCACTCCCTGTTTAAAATTTTGATACTGGGTCAGGCCCTCCGCCTCCTCTTTTTTCTAACGCCCCCTCTCTTCCACCCCCCCCTCCCCTCCCATGACAAGGTATCTATATGCATGCATCCATGCTTCAACTAAATTTGTTGCAATTGAATCAAAAGGATTCTCCTCTCCCTCTTCCACCAGTTGTTGTTACTAGAAGGAGTGTACACTTTGTAGGCTGCCTCAACATTTGTAGGCCCATACAATCCTTTGCAATGACCATTTCTAATTGAGCATTTATACTATTGTAGCCATTCCACTGCTAAGGATAAAAGGTGATATTCGTCTCTTGACCCAGAAATGTTCAAGGCACTGTAAGTTCCAAATGTCTTAATCAGCCCTCTCACTGGATCAATAGTTGGTGATAATTACCCCATCTCACTGGATCAATAGTTGGTGAGCTTGGTCGAGCACTGTTACAAGCATGTGAAAAGTGGTGGGACTTGAAGGCAAAATTTCTCGGCACAAGCGCAAGGCTGGAGTCTTACAATTGTTGTATGGTTTTGTTCTATGGTTAGAGTTGGTAAAAATACTTGCATTTTGGTATAATTATTCTTCCTTGTGAGCTTTGCTGACTCAGCGATAATTCCATGTTGTTGCGGTACTGTCTGTCCGTTAAAGTATTTTGTCCTGGTGCTCTAAAGGCCTGTCTACATTGCACAAACCAATGTGCATTGGTCACATGGTTACGTCTACACATAGACAAACCTTCCAGTGTTTGCTTGGATCATGCTTTACCGGAAAGTTGGCCCTGGACATTATTTGTGCGTTTTGTCCCGGAGTTGTTGGTACTCATCCTGGAAACTCTCATAGAGGGCGAGAGCTCGAGTGTGCTCACTTTCCAGGCGATCCCTGTCGGCAGATGTGACTCTGGTCCCCTTGGTGTTGTAGTTAATGAGAAGGTTGAGGAACTCCTCCTCAATGTCTGCCTGTTAGTCGAGCGAAATCTCGCTGAACCATTGTCAGTTCCTTGGCCACAGCAAAATAATTTTTGTTGGTTTTGAGCTCTGTTGGTGTCTGTCCTTTGGCTTTGGATTGCGTCAAATAGAACAGGTGGGCATCGGATATTGCAAGAGTTTTAGCTCTTCGATTGGAAGCCCAGGCAGATCTCGGTTCCCCATGGGAGTACACATTTTCATTACATTCTGTCCAAATATTGCCTCTCTGGCTAGCTTGCATGCCAAGGCTCCGACATTGCAGAGAGGTTGCAATTTTGGATCTCTCGTGCTAATATCCTCAAGGTCCTCTTGTATCATATGGGATGGTAGTGCCTGCTTCACAACACCAATTGGCTTGTATGCAGGGCGATCACAGGTTGTGGCTATGGCAGCAGGAGAAGTGACAGGTGACGGAGGTGGAAGTGAGGTGTGGGTTGGAGGAGGCGGGGAACGAGGAGGTGGAAGTGAGGTGTGGGTTGGCAGCGGGGAACGAGGAGGAGAGGTCGGGGCTGGAGGAACTGATTGAGAGAGCCTCTTCAGAATATCCTCCAATGTTTTCTCAATTTTTTTAATTGATCTCGCCAGTTCTTTCTGGCCTTTCTCCATCATCAAGCCTCTCAGATTGCTCCAACACTGCCATCTTCATTTTCAGAGCTGTGGCATTATGGACATTTGACCAATAATAAATTTACTTGATGAACCTTGACCAATAATAAATTTACATGATTAACCCTGACCAATAATAAATTTACACGATGAACCTTAACCTATAATAAATTTACATGATGAACCTTGACCAATAATAAATTTACATGATGAACCTTGACCAATAATAAATTTACATGATGAACATTGACCAATAATAAATTTACATGAACATTTGACCATGAACATTTGACCAATTGACCAATATTAAAGACATGAACATTTGACCAATAATAAATTTACATGAACAAATTTACATGAACATGAACATTTGACCCATGAACATTTGACCAATTATAAATTTGGTTGCACTTACCAAACTCTGAAGTAGGAGTTGTTGCCCTGGCATCACCCTATACACATTAGCCAATATCCTCCATTTCTTGGTGAAAGTTCCCTGGCACTTCAATTTCTGCTAGTTCAGCAGAACTAGGCGAGGTCACCAGTATTGTGGAACCTATTTGGTGAAATCAAATTATGATGAACACCCTATGAATTTTAGTTACATCACCTTCAGCAGGTTTCTGGAATTTCCCTCTTTGGGGAACTTTGGTAGACTCCTGAATTAGAAGATTTTTAGAATTGATTACTTCCAAAATAAATGCATACAAAGCTTACAGGAATAGATTCAATTGGATCAGAAGAGCATAGAGTAGGCAAGGGAGAACGTGCCCGAGCTATGCAGGAGGGAAGCATCATATGACCATAGTAACAAAAATCCATCATTCCAGATGAAGGCAGAGCATCTAGTAGAACCATTGAGAGTACATTATAAATTGATTATTGAACTGTAACACACCATCAGGTTTCTTTCCTCGAGGTTCTTCACCTCCCCTCTTTCGCTTGGAATTCTGAATTAAATTCAACAATTTAACTCAGATTATAATCTATTTGATTAATTAAGTAGTTGAATATAAATTGTTATTAGGTTAGTTACTAAATAGTTCCACACTGTGCTGTAATATATATGTGAAGCCTTAACCCTTTCACTGGCAGATTTACGGAGGACATTTTACAAAAATTGACACAATTTCACATAATATTTTTTATAGAGGACCTTATGAAGACAAGTACCCAACAACTATATATCAGGTGATAGCTGATGCATGAAGGGACGTTATGTTAAATTTTTGTTGCTTAGCAACAAACCACAGAAATGTGAATATTGTTATAAGAGACAGGAAGTAAAATAAAAGGGTTTATATCGGGTTTATATCATCTCAATTTCATATTACACATGAAACCAGCAATGTTAGCTGGTCAACTTTTGGTCAACAACAACAACTGTTTGTAAAATAACCTCTCCTCCAACCCTGTCTTCTCCTCTGCTGCTTCCTCATCCTCCTCCTGCAGCTCCATGAGTGAAACTACCTTCCCAGGAGAAATAGTTCTTACTATTATGCTAGTTACTAGGCTTTACTATACAACTCTTATCTATTCTTACCTTGGGGGAAGTCTTCATGACCATCGCTATCGTCTGAAGCTTCGCTTGGCAGAGTAGGGCGATCTATACTTTGAAAACTTGCTTCGTGGTCGGTGCCAACAGCTTCTGTTATAGCTACCATAGCATCACTGTCAACTACGCCACTTCCCAGGTAAGCACAGGCACTTTCTTCCTCTCCTTCACTAACGTCAATCTCGGACAGGCCGAAGTCATCCTCAAATAGGAAGTCTAACGCTTTGTCTCTACTCTAAAGCAAGTCGCCATTTCTTCTTCGAGACCGGGAATTAACCGGAAGTGATGTTTGCTGGCATGTTTACTTCCCTTTACTCATTCCGTATTTTCCTGATATTCAGGGGTATATTAGAGGCATGCTTTGGGCATATTCGTACAATTTTTGAAGTTAATACCGCGAACGGTTAATTTTTTATGAATTGTTTCATCGCGGTTAATCCGTTTTCGCGACTTAAGTCGCTTATGCCAGTGAGAGGGTTAACAGGCTCAGCAATATCAAGATTAAATCATCTAAATAAACAACTTACACCAGACTGTGCCATTGTTTGAGGGCAAGGAGCTACATTTTCCTCATCGTCTTCAAAGTCTGGCTCAAACTCCTCCTCCAGCTCCTCCGTGGCTGCTTGGGTACCTATATTTCAGCATAATAATCTCACTTGAACTCGATTTAAAAAAAACTTCTTTCAAACTTACCAACAGCTGAAATCCTCCCTTTGAAAGTCAGCCTCCCCGCTTTGACCTCACAGTCCTCTCCAACCAAGGTGCCCCCTAAAACTTTGCTGCTTGGTACAGCAGAGACCGAATTTTCTTCGGGCCAGAAGACCAAACAATAATCTGTAAAGTATCAAGAGTTCAAAGATAAATTAATTCTGATCTAAATGCTCTCAAGATGAACACGCTATGGTTAATGTACAGATCTTTGCTAGAAGTAGCTAAAATCCTAAAATCTGGGTTGGTTACTGGGTCTCTGCGCTAGCTTTTAGCTGTTTTTCCCCTTCAGGCAAGTATACTTACTACGATGAGCCAAGGTAGCAGCTAGAGTTCTTCGGAGAGCCATAGAGCAAACAATAGATAGCAACGACAAGCTGTTCAACCTCGAAGTAGCAAGTAATCAAACGCGCCCTTTCGTACACGTGGTGAAGGCTACCGGAAATGTGATTGCGCGTTTCGGATAATTAAAGAACGGTTCGTGCGTTGGGTTTTGCAATTCTGCTTGAGCGTTGGTTGAGCGTTGCCTGTGCGTTGCCTAACCGTTGCTTGTGCGTTCCTGATTAAACATTTCTGCGTTGAACGGAAGCCCAACGCAACGGTACGTTATTTTTTTTTGGCGTCTACTGTACTTCATGCCAGGTGGAGCATGCTTCTGAAGGATTTCGACCAAGGTATGTGAATCCAAACTCGAAGATGATTCATTGAATAAGTTGCGACTGCTTGTTGGTGAAGAAGAAGCCTTTGATGAAGAAGATGAGTCCGATTTAGATATAATGGGTGTCAATTTCTTTGGAGTTAAAGGTGTAACATCGCTAAGATCAGGAATCCTTCATCGGTTACTTGTGCACCCCACTTGTTGTAGGTTTTCAATTTGATTTCATCCAGCCTACTTAGCTTGTACCTTGTTTTATCCACAGTGTATATTCCAGTAGATGCAAAACCAGATTTCACATTATTCTCACTAAGACCAGATTTCCAAATGGAACATACGCAATTGACAACTCTGCTTTTGTTAAAGGTTGTCTAGCTCCTGTTCTGTGTACAATATCCATCAAAAGTTCCTCGTAATAGCTTTTCAATGGGCTGAAACAGGCAACATCAAGTGGCTGGAGTAAATCAGTGCAGTGAGCTGGGAGGTTCACAATTGAGATATCATCTTCCATGGCAAGTTCAATTGTTTCTAACAACATGTGCGTCAAGTGCCCATCAAACAGCAAAAGTAATGGTCGAGTTCCCTTGGTTTTCACAACAAATTTTCGGAACCATTGGTGAAATATTTTAGTTGTCATCCATCCTGTGATTCACTAATTCCATATTGGGTTTCAGGAAGTGCTTTTTCGCCATGCCAAGTAGATTGAATGTTTTTACCCTTGAAAATTATCAATGGGCCTAAGGCTGTACCATCTGCACAACAAACAGCTAAGACAGTTGTGTTTTTACGGTTTGCACCACAAGTCACCCTCACAGTTTTGGCACCAACTGGACCAACGGTTTTCCATTGAGAAGGATCAGAGGGGAATCCTGATTCGTCACAGTTCCAGAAGCATTCTGGGCGATCAGCAATATCAAGTCTTTCAATTTCACCTTTCAGTAACTCGTAAAATCCATATATAGACTCACAATTATGCTCTAACTCACAAATTAGCATGACTGGAGAAGAAAAAATTAAAATATAGTACTTGAAAAAAAGACTTGAAAAAAGACTAGAAAAAAATTGCAAAAAAAACAGCTGGCTTTTTTTTACCCCGAGTGACCAAAAATATATGTGGTTAAAAAAAAGCCGGTCCAACCCCCCCTAAAATATCAACAAAAATTTATTTTTTGGGGGGTCAATGAACAAACCATTTGTGACAGGATCTGCGAAAACGTGCCTTATGACATTCTTTTTGGTTTTCATTTTATTGTTTTATGTGAAAGAGCTATAAAAAATACTTATAAAAATCTTGAAGTGACTTAGTAAAACATTATGACTTGGAAGTTACAGGGGCTTTTCTTTCATCCCGTCAGGGACGCTGATTGTGAGAAAAACGCCTTGAACAAAATTCAATTAACTTCCGTATACTTCCGCGCGTATCTCCGTGTTATTCAATGACGTCATAATTAAAAAATTTGGGAAAGACGGATGTTTTGGTGCAAGTTTACTTCGAGCGCTTCGGATGAAAGCGCTACTCAAACGACTGCTAAAGTGAGGAGAAGGGTCTTGAAACTCTACATGTAGCTGAGGTAAGTCTTAGTATGCATAGCTGTGGTCGTAACTTTTAAAAAAATAACAAGAAAAACAACTCCTAGGTTGCTATAAGCTTTGGGATAGAGACTAGCATCTATAGCTTACATGATTGTCATTGGTTAGTAACTAGCAAAAGCAACTAGCTAGAAAAATAGCTAGCTAGTCCTCTAGCAAGCAACTGGTCATCTAACTAAGCAAGCAGTCTAGTAGATAGCAAGCAATAACTACCATACATTACTAGCTATAAGGCAGGTGGCAGTTAATTCATAGGTACTAACTAGGTATACACTGAACATGGCCATGTAAAGCTTTTATTTGAATAATAAAGTCAGGGTATTATACGATGATCTTCATAACCCCCATTCCCATCATGTCCACAATCCTCAGTATGGTGACCTTCATCCTCCATGTGGCAGCCCCAATCTTCCTCCAAGCTTGCTAATGTATGTTGTGATTGTAATGTCCACGTAATTGTAATTATAAGAATTGTATTTTGTATGTCTTCTTACTGCAACATTCCAACTCATCAAAATTCTCTTCATCAAGCTCATCATCAAGAGTGGGGAGAGTGAAGTAGTCTGCAATAACCTCCAGCATAGATGCCTGGTCCTGTGCATCCAGTTTCATGGTCCTGTGCATCCAGTTTCATGACCCGATTGATAGTCAAAGCTATCTCATTAGCTTGTTCTGTGGACATTATCAAACCTTTTGAAAATTGCACTGTTGACCCTTTCCAACTACAAACTATGAATGTTATTATAAAAAGGGAAAGTCCCTATTATGTAATAATTATTATTCTCCGCGTACGTAGCTAACGTTTGGTCAGTCCAGTTCTAACTACTGTAACTTCTGAGTGAGAGGGATTCAAGGCTTAAAATTTTCTGGCCAGTTAGGAGAAAGACCCTAGATAATAAATACCAAAAAAAGTCAAATTTCATAGTGTATGACAATAGGCTCTAAAACTTGTATTATTGAGAAAAGTACTATTTGGTCATAAGGCACGTTTTCGCAGATCCTATCACATTTAGTAACTATTTTCTTTTGGCTAGCGTTCATAATTTACTAACTAGTTTGATTAATCTACCCAAAAGTTCAGGTGAGCCAGAAAAAAGTGTAATTTCGGGTATTTTCTGCAAGTTTAGGTTCTTTATTTTGTCATGTCCTCCATGTCAACAAAAAAACACATTAATGAAAAGCCCATTAAAAGTATTTGATAGATCAAGGATTGTTTAAATTTTTAAAGCTTCCCCAGACCCCTGGTCTTTTTTTAATCCCAATTGACTATATTTCACAATTGTTTCACTGTTACAAGACTTTTTTACCTCTCTACTTACCTAAATGCTATGCCATCACATGTATTAAATTATATTCACTTGTACAAATTATGTACCATTATACCAAGTAGGTCTGTACTTTATGCACTCAGCATCAGGGACACCTAACTGATTACATTCTTCAGACACCCCTGGCAATTCTTGTTGTTGACTACCACAGTCTGGACCAAAGCCTAGCTTGTTCCAGGCATGACAAAGTGAGATTGTAGAAATCTCATCCCAGGACTTGGCACAAAGATAAACCACATCTTTGATGGTAAGGCTCTTGCTGAATTGCACAAAAGAGTCATGCTCAGAGTGTCCCAGTAGCAGCTTTCTTAAAAGTAGTTTCCGTTTTAAGTTCACAAGCACGCCCTGATCCATAGGCTGAACCAAGCTGTAACATTGGGAGGCAAAAATAAACATTTAAGGTCACCGTCAGCAGACACAAGTGTGGATGAAGAGGGATGGGATGGAGTATTATTGAGGAGGACAGCCTTAGAAGACAATGACTTTGACTGCAGATAGAACTTCACTGAGGGCACAAAAGTGTTTGTGGAACTAATCTGAGAAAATTAATCTGTCCATCCATGCACTCTTCTGACTGTAATAAAGAACGGGCAGAGCCGACATATTGACGCCAGACAAACAACGTGGCTTAGCACTTTTGTTAAAGGCAGGTGGAAATCTCCACTGGCATTAGCAGTGGCCATCAATCTCACTCTATCCTTAGGAGATTTAAAATTCTTTGCATTCTTTTTAGAAGCATCGGCTAAGGTTTTGTTTGGAAGAAGACGCCAATACAGGCCTGTCTCGTCACAGAGCTAGAAATAAGATTTGATGTTGGTAGGACATGATGTCCTAGTATAATAAGATTTGCTAGGTCATTTTCTAATATTGGTCAGTCATTATACTACTTCTACTAAATGTTGGTATACTTGCAATAATAATAGTATGATTCATAAAAACAAAGCAAATGATAATACAGCATGAAAAGTTAACTACGACAAAAATGTCACTGCATGTTCTCCATCCAGTTACCCCTGTCTTCTAAAGGAAGACTTTCACCCGACTCACTACTTCTGTCTGACTCATTCTCTTCATCTTCATTCACTACTGACGCGGAGGTGCTTGGTGTAGCAGTAGTAACGGCTTTCTTCCTGTACTTCCTCCTCGGCCACTGGTTTGGACGTCTAGTTATACTTTCCCATCATAACTCAATACTACGATCAGCATTGAAATCGTTTGTACTGACCTGATCAATGTTAATAGCAAGCAGGTCATCAAGCATTTCATTGCTGAGAGAGGATCGTTTCTCTACCTTGATGTTTTTCATGGTGGAGAACACTCTTTCAAGTTTACCATTTGAAACTGGTAGTGTAAATAAGAGCTGTGCAAGAATGAGAACATTGGAACAATCAGTAGCAATAGAGAAGAGTTTCCACCACACTGCTTGATAATTGGTGGTTGAGAGAGAAATGAACTGTGTTGCATACAATAACATTTCACGAAACTCATCAAGGATTTGACCAATTTCCACCCCAGCTGCTCCAAGAGGAACCCTAAACCTCAAACTTAATCGGTTGAACTACCGGCAGCATCACTAACATCTGCATTCTCTTCATCGACCTCAGACTTGTCCTACTCGTCAATAATTTTCTGCCAACCTTGAGTAGCAAGGGAAAAAATCACGTCACGTATAAACTCCAGATCTGACCATTCCAATCTAGACTTCAGACAGCTAGTGATTGAAGTTGTACAGTACTCTTTAGAGTGGGAGGAAAAGTGTTGTATAGCTTGATCAAAGCATTGCAGATGTTGCTGCTGGTACATTTTATTACCAGCTTCCTCAGTGAGGTTTTTGAGTGTAGCTGCATAAGTAGGCCAATGCTGCAGTGACCTAGAGCTGAGCTTATTCACTTCCTTTACAGTATGAAGAAGGCTAGTGAATGCCCCTAGAACATCCAAACTATCATACTGCATAACTTTGCTGAATGTAGCACATGGAGAAAGCAGGTCACAGAAAAAAGCACATCCTAAAATGTATTTAGGATTTACCCATTTGCTACAATAATCATGAAGCTTAGCACGGTCTGCAGCTTTAATAGAAGTGTCCTGGGATAAAGCTACCAAATGGCTGGCATATGCACCAAACTTGGCCAGAACTCGCTTCATTGCGTTAAGTTTGTGTGTTACCCAGCTAGAACCATTTGCTCTAATTGTATCGGCTTAATTCCTCCATCATTGAACTGAATTAATTGCTGAAGGTCTTTAATGACATGTTCCACATTCCCTGCATTTCTTTGGGGATTTGTCATAAATGAAATAAAGGCAAAGAAGCATGTCATCAATTAGCGACTTACTTCAGTGGATGCAGTGATTACACTGGCAGAGCCTGCTTCTTTGTAGGCCAGCTATTCTTCAGCGATTAGCTGCATGTACAGTAGAAGCTCCAGCCCCAGGAACCTCTTCACGTTAACCCTTTCACCGTCAGATTTACACAGCATTAAAATTAAAAAACCACAATGGTATATAAAAGACCATGGTATATAAAATAATAAATACCAGGCAGGGGTGCACTAAAGTCCCTAGCATCCATGGTTGATGGGATAGCATTGGTGTTGATAAACATTGTGGTCGACAATTGTTTGTTAAACAACCTACCGCAAGCTATGAATATGATTATCGAATTACATGTTACTTTATAGGTATTATGTGGATCAGATATTCTTATTTACAGCACTGGTGGGTGTTGGTGAAGACAGAAATGAAATCAGAGAAGCCTAATTAAACATTACTGGATATTTTCAACAAGGTATGTGAATATATATTGCATTAAAGTACAGGGTATTTCCTTTCAAATGATACCAAAATTGTTAGGATTCAGTAATTTTTAGTTTTTGGCCTCTTGGTTTACCTTTTCACGGAACTGCCCAGAAGCAGATGGCTCAGATCTGGATCTGGAGGAAGCAACAGAAGTAGATGGCTCAGATTTGGATGAAGTAGGAGACCCTCTTGAAAGTGACTGGCTACCACGACGTCGACTTTATCGTCTACTACGTGCATTCTGTCTGGTAGGCGTACTACCAGACAAAAGAGTAATCTTGGGTGAACGAGATTCGCAAGGTCTACGCAGATTTCGTGCTGGAATGTTCCTAAGTCTATCCTTCCCAGTAGGGGCACTACTATTCAAAGGAGAACCAATTGCTGCTGCAAGGTTCAATGATGAACCAGCAACTGGGGCAGGTGAGACAGACATTGAACTAACGGACCCAGTTGCACTCACTTCAATCTCTGGAGGCATGCCTGCTTCTGTCATTGAAGGAGAGAGAGCAGCTGTTGTAGGCACTGGTGGAAGCAACAGGCTGTCCAGTATCCATCATGTTGTCTGTATGTACATACAATTAAAAATTATTGCATGGGTGCATGCACAAGCTACCCCACCTGCTACTCAAGTTAAAAAAAGAAGCCCCACTTAGCTACTAGCAAGCTAAACCTTTATCTATAGCTAGCTAGAATCCTCGCTGGAAAAATCCTCATAGATGTCAAAATCGTCGTCATGAACAACGGCAAGGACCTTTTCGAGAGACAGTCGTTCAGCCATCGTGCGATTGAAATAATCCAAGCGTTTGAATAATTTTTTACCCTAGTTACCGGGTACATACGGTCACGTTAGTATTTGGTGCATAAATAGAGTTTAAATCAGGCTATTTTATGATATAAAAGATACGGTTTGATCTTTTACTATTGCGACGCTAGATCGCTCTGCGCCAAAAAGCGCTTGTGACTGAAGGGGTGACAGTTGCATGTTTTTTTTAATTTTTTTATTATTACCTGTGGTTACAACTTTAGAGCTCAGTAGATTCTGCAAACTTCATGGTATGGACTTGATATATAGCTCAAAAGATAGGTATCTCTGTGTGCTCTCTTTTGATACTAAAATATGTTTCATAGGTATAACTATAGGCAAGTTACTAGACCCTAAAGCGGAGGGACCTCAAAAACCTGAATCGCTCCAACCTCCGCCAAAACCACTCCGAGTTGCGAAGTGCAAAAAAATTGAAAATGGTACGAATGGCCAGAAGAAGCTCTAGCGCATACAAAGAGTGTTTTGAATAGGCGTTAAAAATTTATCACCTGGTCAAGCGCGCGGGTGGAAAATTGAAGGCGTTGATTTGTTCGCAACTCGGAGTGGTTTTGGCGGAGGTTGGAGCGATTCAGGTTTTTTAGGTCCCTCCGCTTTAGGGTCTAGTAACTTGCCTATAATTATACCTATGAAACCTAATTTAGTATCAAAAGAGAGCACACAGAGAGACCTATCTTTTGAGCTATATATCAAGTCCATACCATGAAGTTTGCAGAATCTACGGAGCTCTAAAGTTGTAACCACAGGTCTAAAAATAAAAAATAAAATTTAATTATGCATCATTCCCCCCAAAAGTGTTGAGGTCCCTCCACTTTAGGTCTAGTAACTTGCCTATAGTTATACCTATGAAATATATTTTAGTATCAAAAGAGAGCACACAGAGAGATCTATCTTTTGAGCTATATATCAAGTCCATACCATGAAGTTTGCAGAATCTAAAGTTGTAACCACAAGGGGGGAAATATTAAAAATGCAGCTGTCCCCCATTAAAGAGTTAAGGAAGAAAACTGTCTCACTTTCTACAGTCCTGAAGGATATAGTCTAGTGGCTTTCTACTCAAGCCGCAAGTATCGCCGAGTCATAGTCACTTGCGTAATTGATGATGTAATCATTATAAACATTGCGGGTGGGTGAAAAATGTTCACGTCTGGATGGCCACTCACGAAATTTCGCAGCTATTTTCTATGTCAAATTATTTCCCTAAACAGAATAGATAGTGGAAACGCTCTAACTGCACTCCCTACAACCAGACACACTCGCTTATCGTCTATTATAAGCATGCCAACATCAAACAATTAGTTTTAGCTCACGGTTGGGAAGGAGGAAGGAGGAACCAAAAATGATGCAGAGTCCCAGGTCTACCTTGCGGGAACTGAGCTGATATATTAGGCACATATCTACGACTCTCCTAGGCCTTGCTTTGATTGACAGTGCATAGGCACCAAACAGATTAATTAAGGGCTGACTAACCCCATCCCCCCCCCCCCCCCCCACACACCCTACAACCCCCAAAAATTGTGGTTAGAACTTTGGGGCTCCATGGCTTATCACACTTAAATACAAGAACTTGTCAAAAGGCAGATATCGCTTGTGAAACTAAATGATGTTGCCTAGGTAATAACCATGCCAAAGTTACATGCAGCCAAAATTGAGAAAGCGCATCATCTGAATGCCTGAATTTGCCTGAATGCCTGAATTTGCCTTGGCTCCGGATTGGAATGTGCTAGCAAGAGAACTAACTTTCGGAGACCATGCTCGACTAGGTCAAGGTTGAGCGCCTAATGGAAGGAAAAAAAGACAACACTAATCCCATACAGTATGGCTTCCCTCTAGCCTCAGGTACTAATTACAGCTGTCCGCAAGTAAGGTACTCAAATTTTTTAGGTAACCCAATTTGGTTGCATGTAACTTTGGCAGTTATACCTATGCAAAAAAATATTAATACCAAAAGAGAGAGATATGTGCATAGAATTCTATTGAGCTCCAACGTCATAACAAGTTGTTTCTTTTGGAGGGGGGGGGGGGGGGTTTAGGCTCGTCTCCTCCTCCTTACCAACTCCCCAAGCAAACGCTCACACTAAACTCTATATTGGAGCCCATCCCAGGATTTTATCTAGGGGAAGGAGGGGGATCTTCCCCCCCTTCAGTACTGTCTTCCCCCCCTTCAGATAGGCAGTAATGTAAAGAGTAATGTAATGTACTGGAGTGTCTAGTGTCCGTGAATTTTAATATAATAAAAAAATACATGGTCACACAATAAGTCTCCTAGTCTTTTTCTGCTTCCATATCTTAATTATTGCCTAAATGTCATCATCTGATAGGAAGTCTGGCCCTTCAATTGCTATTCGCATGCTTGTCCAATGTACAGTCCTTCAAACGGTTTCTGAGATTGGTCTTAACAAGTATAAGCGTAGAAAAGCTTCTCTCAACTGTGGCTGTCGTTAGTGGGATAATTTGATAGATTTGAAGAAGTTTTACTATATTAGGAAACATTAAGCACTGTGACTCACTGGCAAGTACAGTAGATGTCATGTCCTGAGCATTGCTGCTTTTGGTGTGATGAGGAGCCTGGTGTCGAAGGTATGTTTTGTTCAGTGTGAGAAGTGGGCTGAAATATTAAACGGAAATCGTGTGCTGCATCAAACATGGATCAAGGCTCCTTTCAAGGCGTGGAAAGGCTACTGAAAAATTACGTGAGCATGAAAAAAAGTCTCAAAGTCACCAAAATGTGATTATCATATATTGCCTCTAAAATTTATGCTAACACACTACCACATTGAGCTGATTTTGAGAACATATGTCGGTATTCCACCCCTTCCAAAAAATCCTAGATAAAACCCTGCATCCCATTGTTGGCAACCACTTTTGTAGGTTACAACACACTACCACAAGCAGCTTGACTTCCACACACTACTTTACAACAAGTATGGCCAAATGTTTTATTTAATAATAACTCAATTGGATTGACTTGGCATAATAAAGAAAACAAGACTGCATCCACATAAAAGACCACTAGTTCAACAACACTTTTATTATACGCTTTAAAATGCAGGTTATCGGGTCCAAATTGATGCCCCCCCTCCCCTCCCCTCAAAAACCTCCCCCCAACCCCCAAAAAACACGAGAACCACTGTACCAGGAATTGGCCAAGCATGGGTAGGTACGACCTTAGGATTACACAATGAATAAAGGTATTGCTGGGATATTTGCTAGGATGTACAGAACAGAATGTACAGAACAGAATGTGATGAGACAACCAATTACATAATGAATAACCATTGTAGCAGGGGTGTATTTAGGGGGGGGGCGGGGGGGGGCATTCGCCCCCCCTTGTATCATTCTCGCCCCCCCCCCCTTGAAATTAGAGATATTTTTTTAAATAATGTCAAGAAAGGTGTAATACAAGAAAGGTGTAATAAGCTTATGATATCAGGTTCAAATGATAGGAATGTCAAACTGAGGTTCTTCTTGGTTTTCTCTGCCATACGTCCACAATCTCTTCAAGGTCGCTCTCAGAGAGTACTTCTGGTGCCTCTATAGCAATCCTCATAAGGTGAGAAAGGCTGCAGTCACTTAGAGAATTACGCAAACGAGTCTTGATCATCTTCATCTGTGAGAAGCTTCTCTCCACAGAAGCAGTAGAAACTGGAATCGATAAGCAGATGGAGGCAATCTTGTGCAAATTGGGAAACATGGCCTTGAGCATGTCGTTTGAAACAAGTTCTTTCAGCTGTGATGCAGTAGTATCCCGTGGTTGCTTGACTAACAGCTGGCGGAATGTTTTCCACTCTGTAAGTATTTCAGTGGAAATCATGGCTGTCTTCACTGTTTCTTCTCCATCCAATGTTTCTGCATCTCTATCTTCTCCGTAGTGAGCAATCAGTTTCTCAACAGACGTGTCTCCATAAGTGGGAAAAGATACTGAATCTGGTTTTGGAACTTTCCGTGGATCGAATATAGACAATGCTGATACAACAGCGTTGGATGAAGAAAATCGGCTTGTTATGTTGGCCTTTAAATCAGCAACAAAAGGCTTACCAACAACATTCTGGAACGAAAGTATTTTATCAGCGTCAATAGACACCTTTGTAGATGACTTCAAGTCTTCAACGTTTTCAAGAAGCTCCAACACCCAGTTCGCTCCAGGCAAAACTGCATCATCCAAGGATTTAACAGTAGCATCAACAAGGAATGATATCAACGAGAGGTCAAGCTGCTCTGCCTGAAGTGCTTTGCTGAGCTTGGCTACTTGTGGTAGAGTGAAATCAAGCAAATATATAGCTGCAATCGTAGACAATTTGCAGAGGGCACCATGGATTCCAAGAGCTTCTGGCTCGTGGGACGTCTCGTAGATGTTCCCAATGGTGATTACAATTGCAGAATAACTTGCTTTGACAGCTTTGACACACCTTTCATGTGCCAGCCAGCGTGTGTCAGATGGCTTGATCACTTTCATTTCTGGAAGTTCAAGAACGTGCTGTACCTCCTTCAGACACTCTGCTCGCTTGGGGGAATTGCGAAAATGCTTCCAAAGAGTAGTCAATGTTCTGTAAACATGAGAATTCCAGGAGTTTTATTGGCAGCTTGCACACAAGCCAACTGCAGTAAGTGACAGTGGCAGTGTATAAACAGAGCGTGAGGAGTATGTTTCTTGATACGTGCCTGAACCCCGGTCTTTCGTCCAGAAAAAGTTGCAGCTCCATCAAATCCCAATCCAACTATTCTTCCGACTTGTAGACCTTTCTTCTTTAAACAATCGATGAGATTAGAATAGATGGTCTCTGCATCAGCCTTCTTCAATGGAATAAGCTCCAGAAAGCACTCTACTGGTACACCATCTTCCTCCCAGCGGCAAAACACAGACAATTCTTCTACGTTGGTGACATCTGTGCACTCATCTGCCATGAGGCTGTACATAGGTGCCTTTTGAAGTCGCTTCAGAATCGACTCCTCCACCCATGTCCCCAATGATTCGATGAATTCAACCACAGCCAATCTTGATGTGTACACAGCATTTCTTGGTGCAGTTTCTAAGAATTGCTTCAAATGTTGGCTGCCACATCGAACCACCACGTCAACCAGCTTCTCAAATTTTGTCGAATGTGCAACTTGTTCTTTCGTAAGAAAATGAGTGAGTAGGATCAGGCACTTCACTGCAGCTCTGTTCTGAGCTCTTTTGCGAGCTAAAACATTCTGGAGTTGCTGTACAACTGTTCCACCTTTGGCTGCTCCTTTAGCTGCAAAAAGAGCTTGAGTTGCATGGATATGGAAGTCACTTCTCGCATGAGCTTTCATTTTTTCAACAGCTTTCTTCCAATTTCTGCAAGGTTGTGTGACCCACACTCCTCCAGTACGCTGCAGACCAGATTGCTTGCAAACCTTGCAAAAGGCACCATCGCTATCCTCGTCATAATAGAGCCAACTGAAATCTTTCTCCCAGCTCTTAGAGTATTTTCTCTTCGTGGATACAGAAGAGCGGTGTTTGTTTTGCTTGCTTTTCTTTGAAGGTGGAGGACTAAGGCTAGGACTAGATGCCTCGACATGCTCAGAGCTATCTGTTCTGCTATCTTCGCTATCGCTGCTATTAGCATGAGAAGAGGCTTGAGAAGTACTTGCAAAGTATGAGCGAATATCCATATTAATATGAAGAGAAATCAGCTAGTAAGGTTTCTTTTATAGAGACTTTAAGACCATGACATGCAACTTCAGCAAATATTTAAGATGGAATGTTGTACTAAAGATTTTAGAAAAAGTGCATGCCATCATAAGTAGCAGCTATATATACAGTTAGTACTGCAAAAATACCTGTGGGTAAAACACTTTCGTACTCCACGCGGAAGCCCAGGGTGCACGTCCCCTTTCCGCACCATCCAGGCTCTCCGCCCCCCCTTATTTTTCCATATCTCAAGTTCGCCCCCCCTTGGCAAAATTTCTGTATACAACCCTGATTGTAGGGATATTTGCTATGGAAACAGAATGTGACAACCAATTACATGCACAGGCAAAGCAATATCAACAATCAAGTCAGTCCAAGGCTGCAACTGGGCATGCTCAATCTCCGCCCCCCCTTATTTTTCCATATCTCAAGTTCGCCCCCCCTTGGCAAAATTTCTGTATACAACCCTGATTGTAGGGATATTTGCTATGGAAACAGAATGTGACAACCAATTACATGCACAGGCAAAGCAATATCAACAATCAAGTCAGTCCAAGGCTGCAACTGGGCATGCTCAATCTACCAGCAGTTACAAATGAAAAATCTTTACAATAACAAAACAGCCTTTTTTATACAGAAAATATGTTTCCCTTAAAAGAGCCCCTTAAAAGAGCCATGTTTATTATTGCTCATGTGACAGGATAAACTTATCTCACATACTTCAAGAGAGGATTAATAATTTCAAAATGTATTGATAAATTGGATATGATTATTTAACTGTCATTCCTCACACTGATGGTCAGAGAGATCTAGGAATCTTCACCACATGCAACCTCTCCTGGTCAGAACATATTTCCAAAATATGCAGAAACGCTTATTTTGCTCTTAACCTGATAAGGAGAACCTTCCAATCCTCATCTTCTACAGTTGTAAAAAAATCCCTATACATCTCATTGATAAGGTCTAAAATAACCTATTGCTCTCAGCTTTGGAGACCTCGCCTTTTAAAGGACATCTCTCTGCTGGAAAAGGTCCAACGTCGAACTACAAAATACATTTTGAATGATCACACATCAGACTACAAATCCAGACTCATTACCTTAAACTTACTACCACTGATGTACTGGTTCGAACTACAAGACATCCTCTTCCTTGTAAAATCGTTAAAGGATCGTTCGAGCAACTTTGACATACAAAAATACATATCATTCTCTACCAACCCTACTCGGTCATCTTCACTTCACAAATTAAACTACAAATTCACTCGCTCCTCCAACAGTAGACATTTCTACTTCAACCGCATTGTACTACTATGGAATGCACTGCCTCCTATTGACATTTCACAATCACTATTATCTATCAAGAAACAACTGGTACCGTACTTATGGCATTATTTCCTAAATCACTTTGACCCAGCCGACACATGCACTTTTCACTATCTTTGTCCTTGCGCACCATGCCATATGATCAATATTAATAGGACCCCTGATTAACTCTGATTAACTCTGTATTGTTCCTTTTACTTTTTCTTTTCTTCATTTTCAGGCTTCACCAGTTCTTGGTTCATTGACCTTCAGCAATCATTATTTCCAATATCACTCACACACATTTCACACCTGTCAACATGGCTGTAAAGTTCATAATAATAATAATAATAATAATAATAATAATAATAATAATTTCAAAATATATTGATGAGATTACACGATTAATTCGACAAACATTGACTACACGCCGTGCCTTCATGATTGTTCAAGTGGTAAAATAAAAAGAAACAACAAAAACAACCACTAAGAACAGCAGGCTTTCTATTCGCATTGTGAGAGCTTGGTGTGTGAGAAATTCACCCAACCCCACACACGTTTAACATAAAGGCTGTAACAAACTATCTAGGCACTACATATTATACCGTAAACACTCACCAGATTAGGATTCCAACAAACTGATCTAGCGCTCGCATCAAGACTTCCAAGTGGAGCGCACGTTGTGAACTTGTGAGGGTGGTGGCTACGCGGACCCTTTACCTCCAGGTCATGGACCCACAATTATAGTCAGGCGCGCATGCCAACCACACTTGAAGGGCAGGTAGCCGTCGGCTCCGCAACCAATAAATAAAGGGGGGAAAGGATGAAAAAAAGCAGGGGACACAAAAACATTTTTCTGTCAAAAGGTAAAAGAGAGGAAGCCTACATTAGTCAATACTATATCAAACGGAAAGATGCTTCTTCAAGAGTTGTTACTTAAAGCTCTATAGCTACGTGTAATATGTTACTAACTATTTTTCATACCCCATCAATGCAAGAGACGCCAACTATCTAAGTACCATGCTGATAATGTTAAGTGATATTCAGCTAACATGGCAAAAAATGTTGGAAGATGGGATGAAGCACACAAAGAAGAAAGGAAGCTCAATCGAAGAGTGCTGGTGAACATTCTTCAAAATGTGCAGGTTATTGGCAGACAGGAATTGGCAATAAGGGGACATGATCATAATCAGATTAATTTTATTCAGCTGCTGCTGCTGAGAATTCATGATCAATCAATAAATCAGTCAATCATTAATAATTATACATAGTGTATTGGACATTTGAGATATAACTGAATGGCTAGAATGAAAGAGCGAGAAATACACAAGTCCAGATGTCCAGAATGAAATGTTATGACTCATGTCTCAAACAGTTCTTCGTGGGAGTGTTGAATAAATTCAAGGTGCCGAATATTTGTCCGTTATGTTGGATGAGTGTGTGGATACATCTAGAAAAGATCAGGTGGTATTATGCTTTAGGCATGTTGAAGCAGATATTCGGTTCATGTGGGATCAGGAATGTTGTGCAGCATTCAGCTTGATCACAAAAGAATCGACCTATTAAGATCAGGTGGTCATGGTATCAGGAGTGTTGTGAGGCATCCAGCCTGATCACAAGAGAGTGTGCCTGTTAAGATCAGGTGGTCTTGGGATCAGAAGTGATGTGCAGGATCCAGCCTGATCACAAGACAGGGGCGGATCCAAGGGGGGGGTTAGGGGGTTTAAACCACCCCCCCCCCCCCCCCCCCCCCACTTCTTGCCTAGTCAAAACAAAAAAAGATGTAAAACTGATGATGCCAACCTTTCGACTAAAATGCGCTGGTAAGAAATCTACCTTTCTAAAAGTAAGGCTAAAATATAAGTAAGGTAAGCTTCTTTTTTTTTCAAACTGGAATGACGGATCACTGGAATGACTACAAAGTTAATAGCGGGAAGAAAAAAATGTTCTACGAAGTTTTTAATGTACGTGCATGCGCAAACGCTGAGCTATTCCAGATCGTCACATGTCAACAGGCTTCAATTGTAGCAGCTTGGTGTAAACTGGTGAATACTGTGACGGTGAGCGAGTTTTGAGTCACCTCGCCAACTAACTTTCTGGGTCTGAGTCTCTCTTTTAAGTTGTATGGAGCCACCTCTCAAAAAAGTGAGGCACCTGTCCATTCCGGATTTCTTCAGGTAACATATTGACATTGACACTGGCCTATAATTTATTAGGCCTGTACTGGAGGATAATGTTAATTGTCACGCGTTTGTGTATATAAGTCTTTGTGTATATAAGTCTACTAGGTTACTAGTTTATAATTATGTCATATTGGGTCCTATAGCTAGTATTAAGTCTCGAAAACTAATCCCTTCAGCACCTGAATCGATATTATTATTATTCTGAACTTTTCAACCTGATGAAGTGTGTGGATTAATGTGATTTCCTTGCATGTAAAAGGTTTATGGACAGCCACCATGTACTGATGGTGCCATATACAAGTAAATTAATTAACAGATGATCAAATTAATAAGTAAATAATATGTGAGGTTCCCGTTAGAGGCAGGAGGTATAGTGAGTATGATTGATGTTAATTATTTTGCATGAAAATCGGACAGATGTAGTGAAATAAGTGAGGTCGAAGTGCGTTATGAAATAGTTCCATAAATATGATAGTTCCATAAATATGTTGATAAATTCCGCTTCATGGTGAAGTTGTCTCTGTAGGAGGCAGGACATTCCATGAATTAAAGTTATGTTGAGAAGGGTCTGGGGACAAGATTTTGTACGTGTAGTAAGCTGTTGAGTTGTCAGATGAAATGCCTAGAATTTTAGACCAGGCATCTAGTTCTGCCCGCTTGAGCTTCAAGGAGACGGAGTAGCAGAGGGTCGCTCAGCTCTGTTGTAACAGCACTGAAGCTGTGGTCACTTGTTCACAGAGGGATGTTTTGAACCTACAGGAGGCTCAGATTACATTCCCAGAGCTTTGATATAATTCCTTGAGCATATGACTGCCACATTCCACAAGCACATGGAATTATGTAAAATGTACCCAGACCCTTTCCCCAATGCGGAAAGCAGTTGGCAGATCCAGAAGTGGCTCGACTAAGTTTATTCAAGTTTCCTTTTAAATGTTTTACGAGCCAGGTAGCTATATACACAAAAAATCAAAATATTTTTTAGCCTTTCAAGCCTTTCATGAGTTGTCTTTGATCCAATGTGACTAAAGGTCCAATGTGACTAAAGGTTATTTACCATGTTCGTTTCTGTATCTTGAACCTGTAATAAAATATGAGAAGAGGAAATATTTTCTGTACCTTGGACCTGTAATAGAATATGAGTAGAGAAAATATTTTCTCATGATTATTCAATCAAATGTTAGTATTGTCAGCTCTTTCGATTTTCTAGATCCACCCCTGGAAACAGACTGGTTTACGAGATAATCAGATAGGTATATCAGTGTTGCCAACAGTCCCGGTGATGTCGCAGAATTTTCTATATTGAGGCTGCAGTCTCAAGCGTGTCTAGTTTAGTCCTCTTTGACACTTATAGAACAACAAAAACAGTTCTAAGACACTTTTTGGCAGAGTAAAACTTACGATATACAATATTGGCTCCAACATCTATGCCGACAACCTTTGACCTTGTTTCAATCGGAAGTGTGTGGCTCCCATGTGGCCATGCACGTTAGCTGGTAATTGCTTACATTGCAAAATATTTGGCACGCGTAACAGACGCGTAATAGGTCAAACATTTTTGTATCATCTGAAATCTCTTTCATTGTTCTTTATTTTTAAGTGATCTTCCCTTCTCTCACGAGATAGAGTCTAGTCGGTGTGCTCACCTGCAATATAATAGGGGTAATCTTTTTTTTTAAGAAAGTCGTTAAAATTGTCGTTAAAATTGTCCATTATCTGTGGATAGGGTACCCAATAGCACCATAAATGGCAAGTGTGGTTAAGGTGTAAATTAGTTTCAGTGGTATTGCCACAATTAAGCCCACTTGGCAGTTATAATCGGAAAGCACAGAGAATGGCTTCCTTATTGAGTTGTGATTATTAAAAAAATAACCCCCCAAAATGCAAAAATGCAAATATGTTCTGGTCTCCCCTTAATGATATTGTAGCACCTGATACAATGTAAACATGTATGTAAAATTAGAAACATTTCTTCATTAAATTTTAGAGACAGCTCCAGCGCTGGAAAGCCTTCTGGCACTCAAAAGAAAAGAAAACGGAATACCACAGAATATGGTTGAAACATTGTCTGATGCTGATGTGGACATCTTCCCCAATATCTGGGAGCTTCTTCTCGTTGGATGCGTCTCTCCTGTCGGGTCCTGTGAAGCAGAAAGGTCTTTCTCTGTCCTCAGGCATGTGAAGACTTATCTGCGAGCAACTATATCTGAGGAGAGGCTAGCAGGACTGACTATGATGGCTGTTACACTACATGGAGGCACAAAAACTGAACACAGAGGAAGTTGTGAAATGTTACATACGAAGAAATCCCAGGCGCCTCTTCTGCAACTCAATATTATTTGATGAGTATAAAGAGTATATAGGATAAATGTAAATATATTTTTGAACTAGATTATATAGTTATAACAGTTATAAATTATACACAGTTATAAATACACAGTTATAAATAATAATTTTGAATCGAGTTGTTGCACCCCATCAATTTGTATAAACTAATGGCTATAGCTAGAGCAAAAATGTTTCTTCTCCATAGTGCTAAAGTTTTTTCAATCTGTTCCTGTACAGCTAATGTCTAATAAAGTATCCTTCCCAATGTAAATGTATAAAAAAAAATTGAAAAAGTGACCCGATCACAGTAAAAAGTAAAACCTACCACCCCATCCCCACTCCAATGATGTAGTGGTTAAACCCCCCCCTTCTCAAAATCCTAGATCCGCCCCTGCAAGAGACTGCATGTTAAGATCAAGTGGTTTTGGGATCAGGAGTGTTTTGCCGCTTGCTCCTTCTGCTTTTCTTCTGCCTCAGCCAATCTGACCAAACATATTCTTTCAGCCATGAGGCACTCTCGCTACGATCTCGTGGCCATGACAAGCATCTTGTCTAGGACATAACTTGTCCGTATCTTGCTCTGTTATACTGGTGTGGCACCAGTAGCAGCATGGGAGCACTGGTAACTTTTGCTGAGGAGAGTAAGTCAACCAAATCCTATTCATTTGGACCTACTTACTCCTTCTCCCCAATTGTTAGTGAGATTCTGGTGGCAATGGGAATGAGGTCTTGAACATTTCTGAAGGAGTTGAGCGGAAGCGTACAGCAAAGGCAGGGAAGGCAATGGCCCATTGTGTGACTCTGACAGTATCTCTTGGTGGACCCAATGTTTTGTTGTATAATATTATTTGTTGTTGTCTTGTTTCTATTTTTTGTTGTTGAGTCATTATCGTTGTTGTTGTTGTTTTTGTTGTTGTTGTTATTATTATTATTATTATTATTACTATTATTATTACTATTACAATTAATATTATTAATTGTCTTTCTAAGTTGTATACACTTTTCTATATATAGAAAACAACATCAGATTATTATATATCTTTATTATTAATTAAGTTAGAAAAAAATTAAGAAAAAGATTGGAGGGAAAGGATTAAAAATTGTACAAAAGTTTATCTGTTTATTTGTCCATTGACCCCAGCATCGACAGCATTCTCCCTCTGAAAGGCAACAGAGAGCCTCTCAGGAGGAATTGGAACAATAATGGCTTCTTGATGCTGCCCGTGGTCTTCTTCCTAGGTCCTTGATAAAGGCAAGGGTTTGGAGGCTGAAAGCTCCTGAAGTGTCAACTGCTGTCAGCTTCCTTTTTCGAATGTCTACTTCGACACTCTACCCTACGCTAGCTGATTTAGCTCAGTGTAGTAAGGACAGCCGCGTCGCCCCAGCCCAACTGTAATCTTCCTATCACAGTTGACCCTGGAGCCAAAATCAGACACAGTGTCTGTGTTCCCTGGTATTGGACCTAGTCGAACACCGTCTAGCCCTTAGCTAGCAACTAATGAGAATAAAGGTAAATAAGGCACAAACGAGGTGTGCCGTCCTTTCACAATAAATTATACAACTCGGTAATACAGTTCTCAATACAGCTTCTCAATACATAATTACAACTTCAGTTCTAAACTAACTCTCTACAGTCCACCTCTTTTATATCTATCCAGCTGATGACATCATCACACCTCAGCCTCTGGCTGGACACTCCTGAAATGACCTTGTAAGGGCATTTCGGGTGGCCTTCTGTCTCCAAGGTCCTGCCAATCAGATCGTTCACTGTTGTTTGCTGAATGGTGATCAGAATAATCATATGTGGTCTCATTACTATTGCCACAGGTGGTTGACAAACAATTAACCACATCCTCCTTGTTATCATGTGAGTTCTCACTACTTAAACACTCAGTTATCACAGCTATGGATGGAGTGTCCTCAGTCAGGGTTAGGGTCCCTGACACTCCCCCAACCTTAGTGAGAGCCCCCCCCCCCCCCCCCCCCCCCCGGTCTCTGGATAGGGCGTCTGCATTGGCATTCTTCTTGCCACTTCTGTACTCAATCGTATAGTGGTATGGTTGTAATGAGAGGGCCCACCTTGCCAACCTGACATGACTGTCTTTCAGGTTGCCAAGGTGGGTCAGTGGGTTGTGGTCAGTTTGAATTATAAATTTTGACCCTTGCAAATATGTGCGAAAGTGTTTCACTGCTACCACAATAGCTAGGGCCTCTCGTTCGATAGCCGAGTAGTTTTTCTCACTTTGCAACAACTTCTTGGAAGCAAATGCTATGGGATGATCGTCTCCTTTACTGTCTACCTGGCTCAGTACAGATCCTATCCCATATGCAGAGGCATCCGTTTGTAGAACAAAAGGTTTGTCCCAGTCAGGTGTAATTAGCACAGGTGCTTGTGTGAGTTTCTCTTTAAGTGTCACAAAAGCTTGGTCACACTCAGTGGTCCACTTAACCTGTTTAGGCATATCCTTTTTAGTGAGGTCTGACAAGGGAGAAGCCACCGTTGAAAAGTTCGGAATGAATTTGCGGTAGTAACCACACAAGCCTAAAAATGATCTCACATCTTTTTTGTTTTGGGGTTGTTCAAAATTTCTCACTGCAGCCACTTTGCATTCCATAGGTCTGATTTCTCCGTTCCCAACGATGTGGCCCAAGTATACACAGCTTCCACTGCCAAATGTGCATTTCTTTTCCTTCACTTTTAGACCAGCCTCACGTAGTTTTGTAAAAACAATGTCTAAATGATTCATATGCTCCTCCCATGTTTTGCTATGGATCAGAATGTCGTCTAAATAGGCGACAGTAAACTCATTTAACCCATACAGTAATTCATCCATCAGTCTCTGGAAAGTTGAGGGTGCTGAGATCAACCCAAATGGCATCGTGACAAATTCATACTTCCCATATGGTGTAACAAATGCTGTCTTCTCAATATGCTGGGGATTTACAGGCACCTGGTAATATCCCTTAGTTAGATCTAAGGTACTTATGAACTTAGAGGTACCGATGTTGGTTATCAGATCGTCGATATTGGGCAGGGGGTATGGATCATTAATTGTCACCTGGTTTAACTTCCGATAATCCACACACATTCTTTGTGAGCCATCTTTCTTTGTTACTAAAACAATGGGCGCCGCCCATGGGCTCTTTGAAGTACGGATTATCCCCTGATTCAACAGAGTTTCTACCTCGTCACGCAACACTTTCTGAGAATGGTGAGCTAGTTGGTAAGGGGGCAACCTTATGGGAATAGCATCACCTGTGGGTATGTCATGTTGGGCTATCTCGGTTCTCCCAGGTACATCCTGTAGCACATCCCTGTACCTTTTCTTAAATTCTTCTATGTCCAGGTTGTGAGAGTTTAGCATGGTGGGAGTGTCCTTTTTTTCTAGGTCTTCTTCGTCAACATCTCTAGCCAAAAACACAGCTGGCTCAGGTGATGTCCATGACCTCATGCAATTTACATGGTAAATTCGGTATCTCTTTAGTTTGGTACCCACATCTACCTGGTACGTCACTTCAGTGATTTTCTTCACAATGGGGTAGGGTCCTTGCCACTGGAGATGCAATTTACTACCCTTCCCAGGTCTGTATACCAGCACGAAGTCACCCACGGTAAACACTCTTTCTTTAGCTGTTCGATCGTGATACAGTTTGTGTTTACTTTTCTCTTTAGTCTCCCTTCCATAGGCTAGGTCTCTCACCACCTGCATGTTAGCTTTTAGGATAGCTAAATACTCTGACACGCTGCTCACATCTTCTTCCTTGCCATGCCAATACCTTACTAATTGGTCAAGGGGCATTTTCATTTCTTTCCCAAAAAGTAGGTGGTATGGAGTAAACCCTGTAGTTTTATGGACTGTTCCTCTGTAAGACCACAGTACATAGGGCAGGCATAGGTCCCATTCAACATCGGGATTCTGAGTAAGCTTACGGAGCAGTTTCTTAAGAGTGGCATTGAAACGCTCCACCATACCATCCGTCTGAGGATGGTATGGGGAGGTCCGTATTTGTTTAATGCCTGTCAGTGCACAAAATTGTTTCATCACTTTTGAAACAAAATTAGCCCCATTGTCTGATAGCAGTTCATTTGGTATGCCAATTCTGGCGGTCACATCCACTAGACAATTAACAATGGTCTCTGTTGTTATATTTCGTAAAGCAAAGGCTTCTGGCCACTTCGTAGCATAGTCCATGAGGACTAAAATGTATTTATTCCCCGCTTTAGTACGAGTTAGGGGTCCAAATACGTCCATTGCTATTCTTGAAAATGGTTCTTTCATTACAGGCAGAGGGTGTAACGGGGCTTTAGCTATAATAGCAGGCCCAGCCTTTTGGCAGATGGGACACGAAGCACAGAGATTTTTAACGTCCTTAGCTATACCAGGCCAGTCCATGCGAGCTCTGATGGCATGTAGGGTTCTTTCTCTAGCATAGTGTCCGGCAATGGGAGTATTGTGAGCCATCTTTAGAATTTTACTTCTGGCTATTTCGGGCATAACAATAAGGTCTTTACCTAAGGTTTGATAGGGCTTTCTCATCAGTATACCCTCCCTCCAAAAGTAGGGCTCATTACTAAAAGTAGGGCTCATTACTAACCCTTGCCTTTTCCCTTATGTGTCTTAGGCTTTCATCACACATTTGAGCATTACACAATTTCTTACGCGTAATGACTCCCATCAGGGGCTCATCAGTCTCTCCCGCTTCTTTCACTCCCCCAGTCCAAGTATCGCTAGCAGTGTCTGGCTCTGGAGAGGTCGGCTGGTCTGATGATACACTCTTCTCTGCTTCATTTTCCTCCGCCTCACTTGCATCATCAACCGGGTAGAGAGCAGACATGATGGGCCCGTCTTGTTCCTGTTGCAGGCGCTCTCTTTCCTCGAGGTTGTCTTGCTTCAGTTGTTGAGCTCGGGTGACCACCATGCCTAACTCGGTTGTGATACATGTGGGTGGTGTATTCGATTCTTCTTCTTCGGGTTCTTCCTCAAGAACCGCCTTCAGATATCGTCGGAAGTGGGGAATATCCCGTCCCATCAGCATGTCCTCTGTGATGTGCTGAGACACTCCAACCGCGATCGAGGTGGTCTTCCCTTCCACCTCTAAAAGAACACTTGCCGCTGGAAAATAGGTTTTTTGTTCAGACGCTGTGCTGTACGGAATTTCCCATCCCAGATAATCCTTCTGGGAAACACAGCGAGGGTGTACGATCGTCTTCGTACAGCCAGTGTCTAGTAATGCCTTTACCTTTTGTCCGTTGATCCTGACCGTCTTGGTCCAGTCTGGCATTTTCGTTCGTTTAGTTGGAAGAAAAAGACTGCACTCTGCTTGCTCCATTTTAACTCGACAATCCCTCTGTAGATGACCCTTCTTCCCACATTTGAAGCACTCCATTGTTCGTAAGTCTCGGTAGGGAGGTCCATCTCGACTTCTCTGTTGTTGTGGTCCCTCAGTCTTTTTGTAGTGGTCGTCTTTCATAAAATGACTAGAGTGACCTCTGGTGGATTGAGGGTATTCCTTTTTTAAGGGTTTTTCTGTTCGAGCCCTCTGGTTTCCCATGTGGCGTATGATGGCTTCCTTTAATTCATCATAGCCCCGGCAGTTCAAATTTCTCATCTGGTTCTCTAGCCAACCAGGAAGCTTTGCTAGAACCAGTTCCATGAGTATTACCTCTCTGGTAGGTATGGTTGTTGAATCCAACCACTGATGGAAGGTCTGTCGGTACTCTCTCAACCATTGGTCCGGATTGTTCGAGTTAAAGGACTGGTTGAATACTTTCCTACGGTGTGACTCCGTGGAAATTTGGTAAACTGATTCGAGCGTTCGTTTCACCTCTTGGTAGTCAGCTTGCTGGGCCGCTGGAAGTGCAGACACGGCCAGCAATCCTGCGCCAGATAGGGATCCTCTCAAATGGATGGACCATTGTGTTGTGGGCCATTCGCTCGCTAAGGCAGTTGCTTCAAACGTGCCTAGATAAGCAGCCATGTTGTCAGTTTCCTCGTTGAACTTTTGTAGAGCGAGTCGTGGAGGTGGTGACGTTAGAGGCGGCGGTAGTTCTCTCCTTTCCTCTGTATGTCTGCGCATCTCTGTCAGTAACCGTGCCCACCGCTCCTCCTGGCGTTCCTGACGTTCGTGCTCTTTGTCTCTTTGTTGTGCCTCCCATTGGCGTCTTTCTTCTTCTCTCTGCACTTGACGTTCCTCTGCTTGTATGAATCGTGTCATTAGCATGGTTAGAGACATAGGAGCTTCGGTATTTAGTTCTGTCTCCGTCTCGTCGATACCCCCAGGAGTTTGGAAGACGCTTCCACTTCGTAGTTGCCGATCCTCCCCCGGGCGTCCTGATCTCTGTGCCATAATCACGAAGCGCTAAAAAAAAATTGTTTTTAAATTCTAGGATAGGGTTTGGTTTCACACGGCTCCAAGGAATGATGCTCCAAGGAATGATTACCCGAGCCGTTTCCCTGCTAGTACAAAAATAAACAATAACAAAAACAATAACAAAAACAAGAAACAATAAACAACAAAAACAATAACAAAAAAAATAAACAAAATAGACAACTCCTGTCTAGATAGCTATACTGGAATCTAGCTCTGTCTCGGCTAAATCCCACCGCTGCCACCAATGTCAGCTTCCTTTTTCGAATGTCTACTTCGACACTCTACCCTACGCTAGCTGATTTAGCTCAGTGTAGTAAGGACAGCCGCGTCGCCCCAGCCCAACTGTAATCTTCCTATCACAGTTGACCCTGGAGCCAAAATCAGACACAGTGTCTGTGTTCCCTGGTATTGGACCTAGTCGAACACCGTCTAGCCCTTAGCTAGCAACTAATGAGAATAAAGGTAAATAAGGCACAAACGAGGTGTGCCGTCCTTTCACAATAAATTATACAACTCGGTAATACAGTTCTCAATACAGCTTCTCAATACATAATTACAACTTCAGTTCTAAACTAACTCTCTACAGTCCACCTCTTTTATATCTATCCAGCTGATGACATCATCACACCTCAGCCTCTGGCTGGACACTCCTGAAATGACCTTGTAAGGGCATTTCGGGTGGCCTTCTGTCTCCAAGGTCCTGCCAATCAGATCGTTCACTGTTGTTTGCTGAATGGTGATCAGAATAATCATATGTGGTCTCATTACTATTGCCACAGGTGGTTGACAAACAATTAACCACATCCTCCTTGTTATCATGTGAGTTCTCACTACTTAAACACTCAGTTATCACAGCTATGGATGGAGTGTCCTCAGTCAGGGTTAGGGTCCCTGACAACTGCCACAGGAAAAGTCAACTGACACAGGAACAAAGTGGTATATATGATGAGCATTGTATTTTGTGCATTTCAGTTATTATATTATTAATAACGAGAATTCATGTCACAAATACTTTATCAAGTGATATTAGACTCAAAGATATGGCTACAAAATTCCACAGGTGAACGATACAGTTTATGTATAACAATGATTAGAACATGAAGAAGGATGAGTAATGGTGATGTACTTGATAGAGGATAAACTAATGCACCCGGAGTATAAATAATTACAATGTAGTATGATGATGGCATGACATGTGATCAAGTTACATGGCAGTTCTGACTGAATTCTTACTAGCTATGTGTACTAACTGAGTGCTGTCAGGATTATAATTAAGCCTGAAAAGATCTGCCTTTTCTGCAGCATGACGATGCAGAACATTCTGCTCGTGGTGCACAAGCACTCCATCCTTACCTAGTGCCTTTGTGTATGGCCTTTGATATGAAGATAGCACTAACATGCCAGGTATTGTACCTTGACCACCACCACTGAGCCTATTAGGTGGTTCTGGAAAAAGAACACAGTATCCTCCTTCCATCACTTTACTGTACGATAACCAGGGGAATTGCTGAATCCAGCGAAGCTGAAAAGATACTTTCCAAGTTTTACCCTGTTTAGTAACTGGATGAGAATAAAGCACTTCAGATGGGGACGGTAGCAAGTGTGAGGTAAGAAATTGGAATCTTTTGGCATCAGAAAGACCATTAGCTAGATGCCTTAAATTATCCAAGGAACCTTGTGCCACTATGATCATCGTTCCGAGGTCAACAATTTCGGTACAGTGGTCTGCCATGTTACTTAGTTCATTGGATGTAGATATGCTGTGTTCACATTGTTTTAGTTCAGGTTCAGGGCCAGAGCACACTCTTTCCTCTGGTGGTTCCTGAAAAGGTGGTCCTTGACTAGAAGATGGTTCTTGAATAGACTCTTGAGTTCTATATTTTATGCAAATAAAACAGTAAATTGTCATCAGGATTCACCTACTCAAAGTTACCCTTGTAACATGTTGCTCAAGTTGAGCTACTTACATCCTCTTGAGCCAGTTCCAGACATCATATCAAAACAGCTAGTGGATTGACCCCTCATAGTACACATATATAGCTAGTCTGAACTCCATGTGACTTGATCACATGTCATGCCATCATCATACTACATTGTAATTATTTATACTGGGTGAATTAGTTTATCCTCTATCAAGTACATCACCATTACTCATCCTTCTTCATGCTCTAATCATTGTAACATAAACTGTATCGTTCACCTGTGGAATTTTGTAGCCATATCTTTGAGTCTAATATCACTTGATAAAGTATTTGTGACATGAATTCTGACCCCAATAAATTCATTTTGTCTGTATATTTTCTCCAATTCAAATCATTCCTGTGATTTGTACACCATATTATATATATATACATTGTGACCGACGAAGCAAATTCATGGTGGTTGTCCTTCATTTTATACTCATACTCACTTCGTCAAATTTATTATGTCACCACATAAAACAACGTCATCAAGTTTGTAAAGTTAATAATAATGACATGTATAATAGCTAGTTTGTTTCTTAAGGTTGACCAGCGTGTGAGTTAATTGTAAGTCTCTTCATTCAGATGTAGACATTCAATGAGGTACCATTCATTACACTTGCTGCACTGAATCATTATAGCACATCATCAGGAAGATGATTGGTGCAAAATAACTGTCAATTTGTTGGCACAACAACAATCTGCACAGACCCATGCTGAATCTTTGTGGAAATACATCGTCCTTCTCCAGGCATTCCATCAAATGTCCTTTCAATTCCTTTTGGTGGTAAAGACTCTTTCTGGGTGTTCACCAGCATAAAGACACTTGCTAATGCAAAAAGAGCACAGTCACTCCTCCACTTTGATACTGCAGTTAACTAAAATTTCTTTCTTTTTTCACCATAATAGATCTACAATAACTTTATTATTACAGATGATAGGCTAATGTTATAATTATGCAGAAATCATACTAGCTGGACATAATAAATGTAGAGACCACTATGCACTGGCAGAGAGAACTTGCACTGAAAGATATAATGGCTGTGGTTCCAGGGCTAACTTTTGAGCTAGAATTTAGATATTTTATATTATTCCTGTTCTTATCAAATGGCAGAGTGAGTTTGGGTGAAAACTCTAAAGGAAACAGGTTTCTGTCACTTCCAATGTCTATATAGAAGGGACAGAAATTCAGGAAAATCTACATACACTGGGCCTGCAACTCTCACCAAGGACACACATCCCTTCTGTGGTTGGAAAACCTAAAGCCTGTAATATGCTACGCAAATACCACGAAACTTGTACCAGTTGTTTTGTGCGTAGGTTATCAGTGGTGGTTACTCTGGGTTGTACAAAAGTGATTTAGCTCTCAATGTCTGTTTTGATTGATGCACTAACTAGAACAAATCAATCCAGAGCTACCTCTCACATAATATCCTATAAGACAGTGGGAGGAGGAAAAAATAAAATTATATAGCAGGCATATTTCCTCAATCTCTTCACATCCTTGATCCCTTCCTGCCATCGAATAGACCCCTCCCTAGTTCTTGTTTTCAGTGATAGATTGCACCTTCAAATTGCTCACATACTGCTTAACAATTCCTTCGGTATGGGTTATGTGTAGGTACCTTGCTGTTCAATTCACTCGAGTGAGATGGTAGCAGTGTGACTTTCCTACACCTCAGAACTAGCAATACTTGCACGGAAGAAATTGTATGATGCAGCATGCAAATTAAAACATTGAATATGCAGAGACACATTCTAACACGAAGGCTGAGAGAAGATTTCAAATTGGAACAGGAGTGTGAGGGACCGGAAGAAGAAGAAGCAGAAATATTAGCTAAAGTATTCTTATAACTATACTCTACATGTAGCTACATTGCATACCATTGCAACATGACTGAAATCAAGATCAATATCTGATTCCAGGAGGCCTAACAAGCCGCTTTGAACCTGCAGATATCTCCTGGAACAAGTCCTTTAATAGTGTATAATTGGCCGATGTCCTCAGGTGTAAAGTCCCATACTGCAGCTGGCAATGTCAGGGCTCCTGGACAATTCAATGGGACAGGAAAGCCTGGGACCTGGTGACTCGTGATGTATTCATCCATTCTTTCAAAGTCTGTAGGTTTTCAAGCACCATTAATGGTTCAGATAATGATTCATTTTCTGTCTGAATCATGGTGGAGCAACCCACAGTGCCGTAGAAAATGTTTACAGAGACCTTTCGCCTCAACAGTACAGACAGTAATGAAGTTATCCCTTTGCCAGTGCCAATGATTGCAGAGTTTGAGTTTACCTAGTAGAACACAATGAAGTTGCAAAATATTTTTAACTGGAACGTTCAATAAGTCGAGTGTAGAGCAACTGAGGGAATGTCCCAAAACTAAGGTCTTGCTTAGTTCACATAGAGCATGCTCAGTAAAATAGGTCATCAGGTTTCAGGTGTTTAGATAATACAGTCATGATACATTTGAGCATGCATGGTGGAGGATGCACTATGTAGCTGGATATATGTTGAGATACGCATGGGTAAGCCTTATAAATTATCACAGTAGGCTTGAAGAATACCCCTACTGCCACATGCCCACTAAATCATGATAATTATCCCACCACTGGAGGTTGACAGAATGGTTAATGACCACACTTTGATGGAGCCACCAAATGTACAGATTTTCCATGAATTTGCAACACAAAAAAAAATTCTGCTACAGAATTATGAGCTCTTGGATAAACAAAGTGTGGCAGAATTTGTTACTATTGGTGTAGCACAAGGTGCCTGAGATTCTGTCCTGTAATATGTGCTAGCCATTTCACTAATGCTTCTATAAGAAGGTTTTCCTGCAGGTCTACCTACTGCTTTGCAAATAGCATTGCGAGAGAGACGAGAAGTTGCCAGTTAAGGGGGGAATCGACCATTTTGTGGGGGTTTTAAAAAATGTGTCATAACTATTGAATGCTTAATCCATTTCCAAAGATTATGGTCTCAAAATGTAGCTCATTCTAGGTGCTTTCCAATGACATTAGAATAATGGTGTTGCAATAAACTAGGACTGAAACATGGGTAAAACCACAAGGGTCCTTTTAAATGTTTAGATGCGCTCCTGTACCCAAACCACAGGTTTTCAACAGTTGCTATTTATGGTGATATTAGAGTGATTCACAGATACGTCTTTTGAATTGATAGTTTTTTTAATTTTTTTATTATTCACCCCAACATCCCCAATTTCATTTTTATGCTGTCATATGCTGCAGACTGACATATCTCATCAGAAAATGACTGGATTAGTTATGAGTCAATTGAAAAGAAGGAGTAATGCAAGAGCTTTCATAATATATAAAAATTATTTACTACAGACAAAAATTGAATGAGTTACACGGTATCATGTGATGTCACTACATGAAATTACATTTCATAATAAATCAGTTTGAAAAGTGCATGATAGTAGCTTTAGAATCGTACTAGAAATCACACAGAGGTTCGATCAAAGTTGGGAACTGAGAAAGAACGTGGCATGCGCAGGAGCAGACGTTTGTACCCCACTTTGCGCAGATAGCGCGGAAATGACTGAGCGATATTTTAGCCAAGTTTCAAGTCTTGGCCATGAACGCTTATTATATTATGAACAATCCAACTTACTGCGTTTATTCAGGCTTCTTCTTGTTCATTGCGCAGAGTTGCAATGAAATGGGAGGATAAAAAGTATCATAACTCAAGAATGGTTGACAATAAAATGTTGAAACTTGAAATGCAGCTAATTTAAAATAGTGAAGGTATCGATTGACGAAAGAAGGAAAAAAAGAAGGAAAAAAACCCACAAAATGGTCGATTCCCCCCTTAAGTTTCATCTATTAATAATTGCAAATGGCAGGTTGGGATAAATTTTCTATAACATAGACTTGTATCCAACCTGTCTCAGCGAAGTGGAGAGATAATTGAAGGGCCAGATTAGGACGGTGTTGGAGAGCTACTATATAGTTCCAAGCAGATATATTTTTCATACTAATGAATGTTATTATTGATTTAGAAATAGAGGCTTTAGCCCCTCACTGGATGGTGGCCTTGAATTGTATATATTCACAACCACACTTTAATTCTCGAGAAGCAAAACTAATAATAGACACAAATGACCAAACTAATAGATGTGTGCATGCGACAGTTTTTTTGGATGCTGGGCAAATACACAGATAGTCTGTGGATGGCATGTGTCTTCTGGGAAATCACAGGTTGAGATATATGGGTTATGAAATTAAGCCACCTCATAGGCAGTGCAGAGTCAATGGTTCCCTTTTATTGGTCGATGTCTGCCCTTTTTGTGTACTTTGTGCCTACTTTTATTCAGCAACAGTCCTCCTCATTCGATAGTCCTTGATCTTGGTTAATAATCCAGTTCTGATTATATATATCAGAAACAATTTTGTGAATGCAGCTATAGAGTATACAGGTTATTCTTACCTGCCCCACCACACTTATGCAAAGGAGGGTAATCATGCTGGCAACCAGTATGAAAACATAATTATATATACACACAGGCATGTTTGTCAGATCATAGCATTTCTACCATTACATATCTTTCTAAAAAAAACAATATCTGGGAAATTTTGGAATTTAGCAGCCATCACAGTAGCCTTCAAAAGTAATTTTGCCTTCTCATATCAACAGGCTAGATCTATTAGGCTTTGCATACTTCAATAGTCTTGCTAACGATGCATAAACTGATCTAGTACAGTTGATATATGTCAGTTAGTTCGTTGTCAAGACCGGTTGGCAAAACTGTCTTATATCACTGGGCCATAGGAAGCCATATTGCATGTAAGTTTATCTGTGCAGCATTGAGTGTGCATGTTCTATGAACACTTGCTTGAATTCTCATGCCTCTTTGTATCCTTCCTCAGTTTACAAAAAATAATTGGCCAAATAATTAGTTTACAGGTAACTGGATGACTGACCAGAAGCCAGTGCTATACTGTGCAGAGGAAGTTGTTGATTACTAGCAGATTTATAGGAGGTTTAGTGATTACTATCATTGTCAGAATACATTTCTAAATACTGGAAATGTACCTAGGTATAGGTAGTATTAAGAGAGAGAGAGAGTAGCTAGTCTTTGCAAAATCCAGTGATGAAATTTGATATAGGACTACTTTGAGTTCGAACTACATATTTCACAGTTATCTCCTTCAATTGACTTCTCCTCAACAGTCTGCAACCTTGTGGATGTATTGTGCTATTTCTCTCATCTAGTTCCATCCATCCAACTAACTCGTTGTTTGGGGGAGGAAGAGTTAGAGCTATGATGGTAGCTAATCAGCGACTCTAGTATCTATCTGCTGAAACTTTACCAGTTAAAAATGTGCTCCCACATCCCCTCAGCTGAACCACTTGTGAGAGTTCAACAAGCACATAAATAGCAGAAGTCATTGTTGTTCTTTCAGCATGCAACTCTAAACTTTAGACCATGCCACATCAGATCAACAATTTCTGCATGTGGCCATGATTTATTTCTATGAGCTAAATGACTATCATATACCTAGCTAGAATTTTAATGGCATGAGGCCCGCATGCACAGTGAGCATTGTGCTTTTATCATTCTTTCACACTACTGGCTTATGACATAAATACACAGATACCTCTAAAACTATACTTTGTACTTCACTGCTGAGACAAACATTTCAACCAGCTTCCTGCTGCTGGTTAGTGTAGCTCATGTCTGTGTTCAGCATGCCAATGTAGCCTTGCATTGAGGTGGCTGGGTGTTGGCATAAGGGTTGGCATTTCTTTATTTTTCTATTGGTTACCATATCAGCTCCTATCCTTCATGCTTTCTTCATGATAAAGTTGTGTTTGACACTGGAATATTAGTTTCATCCAGTGATGACACCAGTTGTAGACTTGACTTAGTTCAGCTTTGGTTTTGTTTACTTACCTCAATGGCACTTATTATTAGCATTATTAATTGCTATCAGCATCATTATTATTACGAATATGATTACTATTTTGTAGTGGAGTTCAAGGACACCAAGTGTCCGATTGACGGTTTAAGAGCACCATTCTTTTAAGTCACTTGAAAATAATATTTCTGTTGTTACACCTAGTGCTTTATAAGTAGCGTTGGGAGGGAGAGAGCGAGTTGTCAATTAACTATCATATAATTATTGAGAAATTGATTTGAAATAGATTTTTTTCTTGGTGTTGTCTTTCTGGTTCTAGCTACTTTCCAACAAATTAGACCAGCCTCAGCTTGAATGAATTGTAACTTCTTCATTTTTGATCAGTAACATGTATAGAGCTAAGGAAGCAGACCGTATTCCTTCTGATGAAATGGAGATAGGTTTTCTTACCACATTGCAAATGCATGTATCAGGTTGAGACAGATTTCCTCCGTATACAACCTGTCTCAGCAAGATGGAGAGCTGCCTACAGGGCCAAATGCAAGATCATTATGGGGAAGAGATGGAGAGCTTCTATGGATGGTTTGGAGAACAAAAAAATATTGTTTCGAAGCTGTAACTATAATTTTTCACACTAATAGTGAATAAAGAAAGTTGTTTGAGCCCACTCAGCCCTCTCCTGGGGTCCAGCCCTGAATTATAGACATTCACAACCAAGATACAATCCTTCTTTAAATCGCAAGAAGCAAAAGCCATGGAATAAGAATGCATTCTATTTTAGGATGCTGGGGAAGCACGTAAAGCAAGTCTCATTGCTGGTATATCCACTGGGAATGCCAGCAGCCACCACAGATATTTTGCCTGCACGTGGTAATCACAGGTGGGGTTTTGTGGGTTTAGTAGGCCACCACACATGGCAACCCAGAATAAATGATTTTCCTTGGTGGTCAATGGCTGTCCATATTAGTTAACATTCATTCTCTGGACTCAAAAGGCTTCTCTGTCTCAGGGTTGTTCTGTATTATAGCTAGCCCTACTGATTACTTGGATATTTTTACCTCCACCCATCACACTTGTGCAGAACAGAGTATTCAAGTTATCAGTCAGTATTATATTTATACATGTTTGATTAATCATGACATTTCAATACTTTGCTGTAATAATAAAACAAAAGCAACAAAAAAACCAAAAAAACACCTGGGATGGGAAGTCTTGAGAATTTAGCGGCCATTACAATAGCCCCCAAAAAGTCATTTTGCCTTCTGTAAAACAAGTTCAATCTAACCAATAGCCAATTATGGTTCTGAATATTCATTATACCTGTGGTTATGCTGACTCTGCACAAACTGAAATAAATTAGTTCTTTGTTAAGACAGGTTGACTGACCCTCTTTTTCCACTGAGCCATGGGAAGCCAGGTTGCAGGTGAGCTTATCTTTTGCAGTGTGGAGTGTGCTGTTCTATGAACATATTCTTAACTCAGCATAAAAATTAAAAATATAAATACCAACTATGAGTTTGACCAGAAGCCAGCTCTTGCTCTACTCTGTGACAGTCGAAGATGTGGGTTGCTTGCATATATTGGAGGTATAGTGATTAGGTTATCTCTTATTTTGGCCTCGGTCAAAAGGAATATCATATCCTGTTCTAATATAATAAGAATAAGTCTTGCTTTGGAACACCCACCCCCCATCCAAATCCTGGATATGTCCCTGCAGATAGGGGTGTGATGCCAGGCGGGTCTTCTCTATGTAGGAACAGGGCTTGCCAGGTTTATTACTGGATCTAGCTGCAGTATTAGCTTGATTTCGTACAAATAGCTAGCTATGCAGGTGAATGGTGACAAAATGTCAGTTCATAATTGATCGGCATTTCTTACAGGAAATCCATAAAAACCCATCAACATCAGTGACCAGTCAACAGCTGTAATGAATTGTATCCAGTTGTAGATCATTGTGGAAGTCCAGGGAGAAGTGAATGTGACCTTTGTTGAGGTTTGTTGTGCTTTTGTTGCTTTATATTTTAAGCTTTTGGCTTGAATAATTAATATGCCTATCTGAGTTAGCTTGCTAACTAGTGAACTAGCTGCATCCTAGCTTGCAAGAACTCATAGTTCAATATCACTAACATTGATCCATAGCGAGAAAGTTGTTGCGGTTCTTCCCCTAGCTAACAGCGGTAGACTCCAGGTGACACTGATCTGAGCTTCATGCTTTAATGTTGGTGAAGCAAGTAGGCATACAAAACGTTGCTTCACAGAATCTAGCTAGTTTAGAGTAAGCTACACTATACCTGTCATGAGGATTGTCATGCTCTTAAGCCATTGTAGCTACTTCATGGATTTGTTCTAACTAATTTAGTAAAAGAGAACAAATCTCTGCTGCAACAACACTCATATATTTGACAACGAGGTTAGAATGGAAAGGTCGATAGACAAACAAAGCACAAGGAATAGCATATCAACATCATCAAGGTGCATCATTAGAAACTGAGCTTTAATTTTGACACATAATTAGGATGGCTCATGATTGGAGTTCTTCCAGTAGTGAAATTCTGCCACAAGTAAGCTTACCTATTTTCTGATGTCACAAATTTGACTATATGTAAATAAAAAAAGGTGCTGGCAGCTGGGCATGGCTCTGCAGTGGAACCTCCAAACATCCATAATATCCTGACAAAACACAAAAATTAGCAGTGTTACACTCCAGTACACTAGATACCTACTTACCAGTATACCATATATTTGATTGTCAACTAGGATGCTTATAGCATCACTTCACAAGAAAATGACCATTCAATCCAAGCAACCACTTAACGAGCCATTATGCCATGGTCAATTTCCTATAGGTATAGATGCTAAGTAGCAGGCTAGCTTCAAGTGTTAGTGAATTGTTAGATTCTTTCAGAGCATGTACTGGAGAGTGTTGTATGGGGATATCACATCTGCTAGCAATTGAAAAATGACTGAATCTAGAGCAGTCAATCGATGCTTAACAAATAAAGCTTAAAGTAGATGCTTAACAAAGGGGAGGCACACTATAGATACATGCTGAACAACCAGATTTTGTTATATATGATTGTAGTTAGGAAGCCGTTACTGACCTAAAAACCAAAAAAAATAGAATTTACCAATGTAGATAGACATTTACAGGACCCTTTACCTATTAATATATTTTGGGATTAATCTTTACACTTGTGACTTTATTTCAAAAACTCAATAAAAATAACCTATGTGAAGATATGCCTTGCTATCTCAGCAATACTGTGTAAAACTCTCTAGCAACCTTAGACAATATGTTTGCATTTGTATTGACCAACATTGTGGTTAGCATTTGTTGCCATAGAAACAAATCACAAGACCACTTGTTTTGATATGTGTTTAAATAACAAGCTATCCTCATGTATAAATGATATTTTTTTCATATAGATATTTTTATTACAAGAAAAAGAAAAATACAAGATTTAACGTGAATCATCTAATATCCTAGCCTTTAGGCAGCAATATTGAAATAGTGTTCAGGAGACTTTAAAACAAAGTCCCCTATCACAGGAATGATTGTTCTCAATGAACTATCAGTTGACATAATAACATTAAAATCACCTTCTCAATAATCAACTTCAAAAAAAAATCGTCGACGTTTCGACTAGATTATCTAGTCTTCATCAGGAATAATGATTGTTTTGAATGTGTCTTCAAAACATAATTATTACTTTACATGTCAGCAATTTGATATTTTGATCTGAATTACAACATTCCAGAAGTGTGAATACATATGTACATGCTAGCACAATACATGACCATCACAATGAATCACATGAATATGAACATATATTGAAGGCAGAGATTTTGCCATTTTATATCATGCCTGCATTTATTAATGTTGTAGCTATATATAATTTCTCTTACTATTTCTTTTAATAAAATTGCATTTTTTGGTGACAAATTTATCATGTTTACATCAGGTATGAACATGGCGTTACTGTTTAAACGTTATAAGCAAATACAGTGCATTATCAATCTGTTAGGGTCCTACTAAAAATGTAAGCATCACAGAGTACCGATAATTGAGCATACGGATTTGTATGTGGTGCCAGTAATGGTTATTGCATGCCAACAATTGGCATTTTTGTAGGTAGACTCTGACCCTTGTAAGACAATAACAGATAAAAAATACTTCCTGGAATTAACTAGGATAGTTGGGCTGTGGATCAGTTCACTACCACTGCAAAAAAAAAATTCTTGGACCTGTTGTGAATTATGTATATACACGAGACCATTAATTTGTGTACCAATAATTGACAGCTTATGCTAATATGCATCGTAAATAATAACATGTTAGTTCTGGTGTTATACTAACTAACTTATTGTAGATGGCATCAAGACCTTTTTGTTTAAAAACAAAATATTTATGAAAAGAAGAATTTACCAATGTAGGTGTAGGCTAGTTGCAGTTGCACTGAACTTGTAATTAGTGACTCATTGTAATTAGTGATGATTGCATAATTAACACTGATAGACACCTTGGTCACTGTGGACTTTATATGTACATACATAGATGGATGTGTTGATGTGATCATGTGACTAAGCTTGGACAGGTTGTCGTTGTGATTTGGCTTGTCAGTTATAAAACTTAAATCCTAAGAGATCTGTTGAGTCTTACATTGGTAGCAGAGAATGGCTGAGCGTCACATCAGTATACCCAAGCCTTTTGCAAGCGGTGATGTTGGGGAATGGTTTCAGAGATATGAGATATGCTGTACAGCTAACCGATGGGAAGATGCAACAAAGGCATGCAAGCTCCCGACCCTCTTGGAAGGAGAAGCACTGGCAGTATGGCTTGAACTCAGCCCGGAACAACAAGGGGATTATGCTACGGCCAAAAAGGAAATTGCGGCCGCCCTTAGCCCAATGGAGTTCATATCGCTAGAAAACTTTCACAAACGTAAGCTGCAACCGGGAGAAGCGTTATCCGTGTTTGTTCATGAAGTCAAGAAGTTGCTAGATCAAGCCATGCCAACATTGGAGAAAAATGCTCGCAATCAGTTATTATTACACCAGTTTGTAGCTGGACTACCAGATAGTGTAGGACGACAGCTGAGAGCAGCAGGAGAACTAACTACACTGGAGGCTGCTGTGTCAAAGGCTCGATTAGTATTGACACTTGATGACCCAAGTCGAAGTGTTGCAGCTGTGTCAGAGGCAACCAGTGAGGTAGTTTTGCTCAAGGACAAGATTGCCCAATTAACGGAACAAGTAAATGCTTTGTCAACATCAGTTATGCCACCAGCAGGAACACGTCAGCCGATGACCAACCAACAGCACTATCGACCAAGACGCTGTTTTGAATGCAACCAAACAGGACACATTCAGCGTGATTGCCCTTCGCGCAATCAGAATGGCCAATACACTAGACAGTGTTTTAGGTGTGGAAAAGTGGGACATCTGGCCAGAAACTGCTACCAGGGAAACGAGCAAGGGATGTCTGTCAGGGGCAACAGGCGTCCCTATCCCCAATGAGCCCTCACGACCTGAGTGTCGTGACTGTAGCAGCGGTTAAATCCAAGGTTGCTGCTACAATGGGGAGGTTAGGTGAGGTTGAAGTAGAGATGATGTTGGACTCTGGATCATCTGTGTCACTGATGCGGAAGGAGGTTCTCACACATGCAAAGGGAGTTACCCACATTGAAGGCCCAATACAACTACGCCTGATGACGGCATCAGGACAACAGCTGCCAATACTGAGTCACGTCTGTGTTCCTATACACATTGGTGAGCTACAAGTCAAACATAATGTTGTTGTAGTGGATACTCTAGTATCACCTGTAATTCTGGGGGTAGATTTCCTATGTAAACATGGCGTGGTCCTTGATTTTACGAAACCATCTGTAATGGTCCGTAATAACACCACTGCAGCATCAGCAATAAATGAGAAGGTGGCCCCTGTGTTACGGATATATGAAGCATCACGAAAAATAGAGGGAAAAGCATGTATTGTTGCAGAAATCGAACAGCCGGGGACAGATGTAGTGGAGGAATGTGCTGTCCCAATGTATCACAAACCAACAACATTTGAATTGCCTGAGTGTCCTAGGTCTATTCTCGCAGATGTTGTACAGGAATTCCAAGCCTTATTCCAAACAACACCAGGTGTAACAGAAGCTGCCTTGCACTTTATACCCACAAAGGGCAATCCTATCAAAGTTCCACCACGTCGCATGCCAGCACATTATCGAGAGGAAATTGAAAACTTACTTCACACGATGCTAGAGCAGGGCATAATTGAAGTAAGTTCTAGCCCTTGGATGGCACCAGCGGTGTTTGTTCCAAAGAAGTCGGGTGATATCAGGCTGTGTGTGGATTATAGGGAACTTAACAAGAATACCACAAAAGATGCTTACCCATTACCCTTACCTGATGAAGTTCAGGACCGGTTGTCAGGCTCGACCCTATTCTCAACATTGGACTTACAGAGTGGGTACTGGCAGCTGCCAGTAAGTCCTAACGACCAAGAAAAAACAGCATTTTGCCCAGGACCTGGAATGGGTCTGTTCCAGTTTAAACGAATGCCATTTGGGTTGACTGGAGCACCCAGCTCCTTTCAACGGCTGATGGATAAAGTATTAAGAGGTCTTCCTTTTGTGACGATCTACTTAGACGATATTTTGGTGCACTCCCCGGATGAAAAAGCACATTGTGCTCACCTACGAGTAGTCTTTGAACGTCTGCTGGCTGCTGGTCTTACGCTACGAGGGAAGAAATGCCATATCGGACTCCTTAAAGTTGGATATCTAGGCCACACTTTTACAGGAACAGGCATGTCCCCAGATCCACAGAAGATCCAAGCAGTGTTACAAATTCCAGAACCAATGGACGTCAAAGCTGTCCGCCACTTCATTGGGCTTGCATCTTATTACCGGAGATATATACCCAAGTTTTCAGACATTGCAGCGCCACTCAATGCGTTGACAAAGAAGGCCACACCATTCTCATGGAACCATGACTGCAACATAGCGTTCAATACCCTGAAGGAACATCTGATTAGTGCCCCTATCTTGGCATATCCCCGGTTTGATCAGTTCTCCCCAGAATTCAATCTGCAAACAGATGCAAGTGCTGTTGGTATTGGAGCGGTGTTAGAACAGGATGGACATGTCATCGCATATGCCAGTCGTTCATTAACACAGTCAGAGCGGCAATACAGCGTAATCCAGAGAGAATGTTTGGCAATCATATACGCTGTGAAGCAATTTCGTCATTACCTTCTTGGACGACATTTCAAACTCTTTATGGACCATGCCCCATTGCAGTGGCTGTCAGCCCAAAAGATGGAGGGTATGCTCTGTCGTTGGGCACTAGCCCTTCAAGAGTATAATTTGCAAATTGTGTATCGAAAAGGCTCACTCAACACTAATGCAGATGCACTCTCACGATTGGAAAGTCTTCCTTGTGCTCTCACACTAGCTCTTCCTCATTATTCCACCACTGAACTGCGAGAAGCACAACAAGCTGATAATATCATCTCAAAAGTGATACAAGCTGAACCAGGAGTATCAAGTCCTCCTCGGGGCCGAGAGTGGAGCCATTACCCTTGGCGCAGGTATGTGAACCTGTGGGGCCAGCTTAGAGTTATCAATGGTATACTCTGCAGACACTATATCCCCAATCCTGTGTGCAAAGCTGTAACTGTACCTGTCCTCCCACTAAGCATGCACAAACAAGCCCTCATGCATAGTCATGACAATCTAGCGGCAGGACATCAAGGCGCAGAGAGAACTCTCCAGCGACTACGACAGGAGGCGTACTGGGTGAGTATGGCAGGCGACGTACAACAGTACTGTAGAGAGTGTGTAAAATGCCAGCAGTCAAAGCTCACAATGCCTAAACGGGCACCATTGACAAATGTTCCCATTGGCAAGCCTTGGGAAATGCTAGCTGTTGATGTGTTAGAAGTTCCCATCTCCCGCAATAACAATCGCTATCTACTAGTGATTCAAGACTATTTTACAAAGTGGGGAGAAGCAATACCCATGCCGGATCAGACAGCAAACCGTATCACAAGGGAACTGATAAAGTTGTTCTCTACATTTGGCCAGCCTGCAATCTTGCATTCAGATCAAGGACGTAATTTTGAAAGCACAGTCCTTGCACAAGCATTGGAAGCATTTGGGGTAAAGAAGTCCAGGACTACGGCATATCATCCGCAAGGAGATGGTATGGTGGAACGGTTTAACCGTACACTTCTACAACTTTTGCGAAGCTATGTAGACAAACAAGACAACTGGGAAAAACATCTACCACTCGTTCTATATGCCTATCGCACATCCATCCACTCATCTACTCTCTCCACTCCATTTCTATTGATGTATGGAAGAAACCACACTAACGTATCTCTCACCAAGTCAGCTGCATTTGATGCTCAGTTGTACCCTGAGAACCTGCAGGCAAAATTAGCAGAACTCAGAGATTTTGTGGAAACTAACCTTGCATCTGCTGCACACTCGCAAAAGTGCACATATGACCAACACTCAAGCACTCCTCATTTTGCAGTAGGTGACACTGTTTGGCTCTCTGTGCCCACTGCTGGAAAGTTGGAACCTCGATGGGAAGGAGGTTGGGTGGTGAAATCGATCAAGAGCTCGCTCAATGTTAAAATTCAGGATAGCAACCGATCCAAAATTGTGCACGTCAACCGGCTACGACATAGAATTCAACCAGACATTTCTGAGGTTCAAGACTTGGAAACAGCAACCACACCATGTGAACAATCATGGAACCCACCTGGAGTTGACCACATCACAATCCTCCCACCTACTGAAATGCCACAGAGACGTTACCCCCAAAGAGAGCATCATCCACCAGAACGTTATGGAACCTAAAGCTCGGGACGAGCTTTTATAAAGGGGGAGCGTATGTAGGCTAGTTGCAGTTGCACTGAACTTGTAATTAGTGACTCATTGTAATTAGTGATGATTGCATAATTAACACTGATAGACACCTTGGTCACGGTGGACTTTATATGTACATACATAGATGGATGTGTTGATGTGATCATGTGACTAAGCTTGGACAGGTTGTCGTTGTGATTTGGCTTGTCAGTTATAAAACTTAAATCCTAAGAGATCTGTTGAGTCTTACATAGGCAACAAACATTTACAGGACTCTACCTATTAAAAGCATTATACATAAGTCAAAAGCTATTAATTGAATTTAAAAAATCATAGGTTTCAAAAATATCCAATAAGGTTAAAAAAATTGAAGCATTCTTTCTCTACTTGCCTACTGAATATAAAGGTTATAGATATTATGAAACCAAGGGTGAAATATTGAAAAACACTGACCGTTCAGAATTCGAGAAGCTATTTCACCATGATCAAGATGTCTGGTCAACTAGATGTGCTTTCTCAGGTTCTGGATGATGATTTTGGACTGCCTGAGTGGGAAAGCTGTGATGAAGAAGGTGATGGAATCTTGTCTTACCTTGGCCATACCAGTGTTGACCCTGAAGTTCTGCTATCGGTTTGCAAAGTATTCACAGCTGACTTACCTTCCAAGCATGCCTACCGCTCTCACTCGAGCTGACAATTTGGATGTAAGTGATGAAGAAGGCTTTGATAGTGAGTTTAGCTTTAGTTAGCTGTGCAGTAAGTAAGCAGAAGACGAACTGCAAAGGCTGTTTTAGCTTCCTTGTTCGTGGGTAGTCCATGAGAAACATTTAATGTTAATTTGAACAATCAGTACCACTGTGTGTGACAAAGAGGGACTGCTTTTTTCAAACATTACTCCATGCTAAACTTCATCCAGTAGTTTCCTTGTGTTTTGGTTGAATCTGTTGTTGTTTGTTGCATTTAATGGTTCTGCATGGGGAGGTGCACATGGGGAGGTGCACATGGAGAGGTGCACATGGAGAGGTGCACATGCAGAGGTGCACATGGAGATGTGCATGTCGAGGTTTCTGTGTAGAGGTGCATGTATAGAGGCACACAGGTGACATGTAGAAATTCTCATGGAAAGTTTCACATTCAGAGATGCACATGGAGAGATGCACATGCAGTGGTGCACATAGAGAGGTGCACATGTGTACACATGGAGAGGTGCACATGTGTACACATGGAGAGGTGCACATGCAGAGGTACAAATGTAGACATGCACATGGAGGGGTGCACATGTAGAGGTGCAAGTTTAGAGGTGCACATGTAGCTACAAGTGCACGTGTAGACATGCACAGTAGAGCTGCACATGGAGAGGCATGTGTAGAGGTGCACATGGAGATGTGAACATGGAGAGGTTCACAGGTAGATATGTACATGGAGAGGTGTAGTTGTAGAGGTTCACATGAAGAGCTGCGTATGCAAAGGAGCACATGCAGAGGTGCACATGTCGAGGTTTATATGGATATGTGCACATGGAGAGGTGCACGTATAGAGCTACACACAGAGAGGTGCACACTGAGAGGTGCACATGTAGAGATGCATGTGTACGGATGCACATGTAGCTACATGTGCAAGTGTAGAGATGTACAATAGAAGTGCACGTGGAGAGAGGCATGTGTAGAGGTGCAAATGTAGAGTTTCACATGTAGAGGTATCCATGGAGAGGTACATACGTAGAGGTGCATATAGGGAGTTGTACATGTAGAGGTGCACATCGATAGGTGCACATGGAGAGGTGCACATGGAGAGCTAAACATGTACAGGAGTACATGAGAGGTGCAGATGGAGAGGTGCATGTATAGAGATGCACATACAAAGGTGTGCATGTAGATGTGTTGAACAATATTACCCTATTCATAAATCAGGTGATAGAGCCTCTGTCAAGAAATCTTCCTGTTGTGTAATGCCTCTATGGACTTGAAATGCTTGTACTAGAGAAAATCTCAGACCATGTTTAATTTGCAACACCATCACTGTTTGGCGGAGGAGGAGGAGGAGGAGGAGGAGGAGGAGGAGGAGGAGGAGGAGGAGGAGGAGGAGGAGGAGGAGGAGGAGGAGGAGGAGGAGGAGGAGGAGGAGGGAGGAGAGGAGGAGGAGGAGGAGGAGGAGGAGGAGGAGGAGGAGGAGGAGGAGGAGGAGGAGGAGGAGGAGGAGGAGGAGGAGGAGGAGGAGGAGGAGGAGGAGGAGGAGGAGGAGGAGAGGAGGAGGAGGAGGAGGAGGAGGAGGAGGAGGAGGAGAGGAGGAGGAGGAGGAGGAGGAGGAGGAGGAGAGGAGGAGGAGGAGGAGGAGGAGGAGGAGGAGGAGGAGGAGGAGGGGAGGAGGGAGGAGGAGGAGGAGGAGGAGGAGGAGGAGGAGGAGGAGGAGGAGGAGGAGGAGGAGGAGGAGGAGGGAGGAGGAGGAGGAGGAGGAGGAGGAGGAGGAGGAGGAGGAGGAGGAGGAGGAGGAGGAGGAGGAGGGGAGGAGGAGGAGGAGGAGGAGGAGGAGGAGGAGGAGGAGGAGGAGGAGGAGGAGGAGGAGGAGGAGGAGGAGGAGGAGGAGGGAGGAGGAGGAGGAGGAGGAGGAGGAGGATGGAGGAGGAGGAGGAGGAGGAGGAGGAGGAGGAGGAGGAGGAGGAGGAGGAGGAGGAGGAGGAGGAGGAGGAGGAGGAGGAGGAGGAGGAGGAGGAGGAGGAGGAGGAGGAGGAGGAGGAGGAGGAGGAGGAGGAGGAGGAGGAGGAGGAGGAGGAGGAAGAGAGAAGAAGAAGAAGAAGAAGAAGAAGAAGAAGAAGAAGAAGAAGAAGAAGAAGAAGAAGAAGAAGAAGAAGAAGAAGAAGAAGAAGAAGAAGAAGAAGAAGAAGAAGAAGAAGAAGAAGAAGAAGAAGAAGAAGAAGAAGAAGAAGAGAAGAAGAAGAAGAAGAAGAAGAGAAGAAGAAGAAGAGAGAAGAAGAAGAAGAAGAAGAAGAAGAAGAAGAAGAAGAAGAAGAAGAAGAAGAAGAAGAAGAAGAAGAGAAGAAGAAGAAGAAGAGAAAGAACTAATAGTAATAATAATAATTACCTAACAAAAGCAACATATAGAGAACAAGACAACAACAAATAATATTAACCCAAAAAATGGGTCCACGAAGAGACACTGTCAGAGTTACACATGGTCCATTCCCTTCCCTATACTTTGCTGTACTCTTGTGCTCTACTCCTTCAGAAATGTTCAAGACTCATTCCCTACCCTATCCTTTGCTGTACTCTTTGCTTTTGCTCAACTCCTTCAGAAATGTTCAAGACTCATTCCCAATGCTACCAGAATCTCACTCACTAACAATTGAGGAGAAGGAATAAGTTGGTCCAAATGAATAAGATTTGGTTGACTTACTCACCCCATCGAAAGTCATCAGAGTTCCATGCTACTGGTGCCATACCCAGTACAACAGAGGACAATTTATGTAAGATGCTTGTCATGGCCACGAGATCATAGTGAAGTGCCTCATGGCTGAAGAATATATTTAGTCAGATTGGCTGAGCAGAGGAAAAGCAGAATAAACAAGCTGCACAACACTCCTGGTACCAAAACCACTTAATCTTAACAGGCAGTCTCTTGTGATCAGGCTGCATGCTGCACATCACTTCAGATCCCCAAGACCACCTGGTCTTAACAGGCCGAGTCTGTTGTGATCAAGCAGATGCTGCACAACATTCCAGGATGCTGCACAACATTCCTGATCCAAGTCTTCATGAACTCACAGATCTGCTTCAACATGCCTGATCTTTACCAGATGAATACACACATTCATCCACCGTAATGGTAGAGTATTCGGCACCTTGAATTTATTCAACTATCCACGAAGAATGGTGTGAGACATGAGTCATAACATTTCATTCTGGACATATGGAATTGTGTAATTGTCGCTCTTTCTTTCTAGCCATTCAGTTATACCCTAAATGTCCAATTCAGCTATGCATAGTGATAGACATATTTATTGATTGATCATGACTTCTTAGCAGCAGTAGCTGGGAAAAATTACTCTGATTATGATCATGTCCCCTTAATGCCAATTCCTGTCTGCCAATAACCTGCACATTTTCAAGAATGTTCACCAGCACTCTTCGATTGAGCTTCCTTTCTTCTTTGTCTGCTTCTTCCAACATAGCTTTAAGTATAACCACTCTCTTGAAGAAGCATCTTTTCAATTGATATAGCCTTGACTGATGTAGGTCAACATTTGTCAAATTAATAGTCAATATATTTTGAATAATCACTACCCAATTTATCAATACATTTTGAAATGATTAACCCTATCAATATATTTTGATGTATATGAGATAAGTTTATCCTGTCGCATGAGCAATAATAAACATGGCTGTTTTAAAAGGAAAACGTATTTTCCTTACAAAAAAGGTTGTTTTGTGATTGTAAAGATTTTTTATTTGATAACAGCTGACAGATTGAGCATTCCTAGTTGTAGCTTGGACTGACTTCATGGTTGAATATTGCTTTGACTGTGCATGTAATTGGTTGTCGTATATTCTGTTTCCATAGAAAATATCCCTGCAACATCTACTCATTACGTATCTCATCAGATTCTATTCTGTACATCCTAGCAAATATCCCTGCAATAGCTCTATTGATTATGTAATACTAAGGTTGTACCCATACTTCGCCAATTCTCCTGGTACAGTGGAACTTCATTTATGGGGAGGCACTAATTGGGACCCCGTAACATTTTGCCTGTATTTTAAAAGACTTGACCTGATGGTAAAAATGAACAGGAAAAATGGGAAGGAATGGGAAAATGTCATTAATATTGATAATAGTTATATAGTAAGTTATAGTAATTAATTTCTGAGTCATATTTAAGGAGCACAGATTATATATATAACATTTAATATTTTCATATAAATAATAGTCATTAGTAAATAAATAATGACATTTTCCATTCCTTCTCATTTTTCCTGTTCATTTTTGCCACCAGGTCAAGGTCTTTGGAAAAAATTTCAGTAATCAAGAGGCAAGAAGAAATTCAATGAAATTTGAAGAGAAGCTATAACAAGACTAAGATTAAATAAGTAATAAAGAAAAAAGTAACAATTAATAATTACTATAGTATACAACATATTTATATGACAATTTTTTATTTAAAGTGAAGTTATTTAACACTGTAGATTGGTGTTGATAGGGTTGAATTGCCAATTGTATTTTTTTAGTTTTGAATTAGCACATTCTATTTAATAAGAGTCTTTTCTGTGTTTTTTTCCTATCATATCTCAGGGTGCCTGTTGCAGGGGTGGGGTGGGGTATGGAAACAGAGAGAATGTCTTGTCGTGTGGCCATGTTCACCAGATCTCCAGATAAATTGTTGTCTGTATTTTTTGCACATTTTTTTTTGTTGTAGTTATGGGAGGGTCTGTGGAATAGGAAGGAGTCTGGCATGCATGTATGTGTGGTGAGCCATATGTATGAGTCATGGGCAAAAGGGGCACTTCAATAAATAGCTGTTCTCTTCAGCTCCACATACCCGAGCCTGCAAATTCACAGCGACATATCAGACGATTCCCCTAAGCCACACCTGGCTCTGTCTGATTCTCCTCCACAGTTGGCTCTGTCTGATTCTCCTCCACACCTGGCTCTGCCTGATTCTCCTCCACACCTGGCTCTGCCTGATTCTCCTCCACAGTTGGCTCTGTCTGATTCTCCTCCACACCTGGCTCTGCCTGATTCTCCTCCACACCTGGCTCTGCCTGATTCTCCTCCACACCTGGCTCTGCCTGATTCTCCTCCACACCTGGCTCTGTCTGATTCTCCTCCACACCTGGCTCTGCCTGATTCTCCTCCACAGTTGGCTCTGTCTGATTCTCCTCCACACCTGGCTCTGCCTGATTCTCCTCCACACCTGGCTCTGCCTGATTCTCCTCCACACCTGGCTCTGCCTGATTCTCCTCCACACCTGGCTCTGTCTGATTCTCCTCCACACCTGGCTCTGCCTGATTCTCCTCCACACCTGGCTCTGTCTGATTCTCCTCCACACCTGGCTCTGCCTGATTCTCCTCCACACCTGGCTCTGTCTGATTCTCCTCCACACCTGGCTCTGCCTGATTCTCCTCCACACCTGGCTCTGCCTGATTCTCCTCCACACCTGGCTCTGCCTGATTCTCCTCCACACCTGGCTCTGTCTGATTCTCCTCCACACCTGGCTCTGCCTGTGATTCTCCTCCACTGGCTCTGCCTGATTCTCCTCCACACCTGGCTCTGCCTGATTCTCCTCCACACCTGGCTCTGTCTGATTCTCCTCCACAGTTGGCTCTGCCTGATTCTCCTCCACAGTTGGCTCTGTCTGATTCTCCTCCACACCTGGCTCTGTCTGATTCTCCTCCACACCTGGCTCTGTCTGATTCTGCTCCACACCTGGCTCTGCCTGATTCTCCTCCACACCTGGCTCTGCCTGATTCTCCTCCACACCTGGCTCTGTCTGATTCTGCTCCACACCTGGCTCTGTCTGATTCTCCTCCACACCTGGCTCTGCCTGATTCTCCTCCACACCTGGCTCTGCCTGATTCTCCTCCACACCTGGCTCTGTCTGATTCTCCTCCACACCTGGCTCTGCCTGATTCTCCTCCACACCTGGCTCTGTCTGATTCTCCTCCACACCTGGCTCTGTCTGATTCTCCTCCACACCTGGCTCTGCCTGATTCTCCTCCACACCTGGTACCGCCTGATTTTCCTCCACACCTGGCTCTGCCTGATTCTCCTCCACACCTGGCTCTGCCTGATTCTCCTCCACACCTGGCTCTGCCTGTGATTCTCCTCCACTGGCTCTGTCTGATTCTCCTCCACACCTGGCTCTGCCTGATTCTCCTCCACACCTGGCTCTGCCTGATTCTCCTCCACACCTGGCTCTGCCTGATTCTCCTCCACACCTGGCTCTGTCTGATTCTCCTCCACACCTGGCTCTGCCTGATTCTCCTCCACACCTGGCTCTGCCTGATTCTCCTCCACACCTGGTACCGCCTGATTTTCCTCCACACCTGGCTCTGTCTGATTCTCCTCCACACCTGGCTCTTTCTGATTCTCCTCCACACCTGGCTCTGCCTGATTCTTCTCCACACCTGGCTCTTTCTGATTCTCCTCCACACCTGGCTCTGCCTGATTCTTCTCCACACCTGGCTCTGCCTGATTCTCCTCCACACCTGGCTCTGTCTGATTCTCCTCCACACCTGGCTCTGCCTGATTCTCCTCCACACCTGGCTATGACTGATTCTCCTCCACATCTGGCTCTGTCTGATTCTCCTCCACACCTGGCTCTGCCTGATTCTCCTACCTGACTCTGCCTGATTCTCCTCCACTGGCTCTGCCTGATTCTCCTCCACACCTGGCACTGCCTGATTCTCCTCCACACCTGGCTCTGCCTGATTCTCCTCCACACCTGGCTCTGTCTGATTCTCCTCCACACCTGGCTCTGTCTGATTCTCCTCCACACCTGGCTCTGCCTGATTCTCCTCCACACCTGGTACCGCCTGATTTTCCTCCACACCTGGCTCTGTCTGATTCTCCTCCACACCTGGCTCTTTCTGATTCTCCTCCACACCTGGCTCTGCCTGATTCTTCTCCACACCTGGCTCTTTCTGATTCTCCTCCACACCTGGCTCTGCCTGATTCTTCTCCACACCTGGCTCTGCCTGATTCTCCTCCACACCTGGCTCTGTCTGATTCTCCTCCACACCTGGCTCTGCCTGATTCTCCTCCACACCTGGCTATGACTGATTCTCCTCCACATCTGGCTCTGTCTGATTCTCCTCCACACCTGGCTCTGCCTGATTCTCCTACCTGACTCTGCCTGATTCTCCTCCACTGGCTCTGCCTGATTCTCCTCCACACCTGGCACTGCCTGATTCTCCTCCACACCTGGCTCTGCCTGATTCTCCTCCACACCTGGCCCTGTCTGTTTCTCCTCCACACCTGGCTCTGTCTGATTCTCCTCCACACCTGGCTCTGCCTGATTCTGCTCCACACCTGGCTCTGTCTGATTCTCCTCCACACCTGGCCCTGTCTGATTCTCCTCCACACTTGGCTCTGCCTGATTCTCCTCCACACCTGGCTCTGTCTGATTCTCCTCCACACCTGGCTCTGCCTGATTCTCCTCCACACCTGGCTCTGCCTGATTCTCCTCCACACCTGGCTCTGCCTGATTCTCCTCCACACCTGGCTCTGTCTGATTCTCTTACGCCAATATTGGATCTGTCATATTCTCCTCTGCCACTCCCACCACTCCATGCTAAATGCTACCGACCATCAATTTTAAAAAAATTACAAAAAAACTGTACCAATAAGACAACGGTCGAACGATCTACAAGATAACAACCGTCAAATGAATTTCGATTTGCAATTACTCAGTGGCAAACAAGAAGATTTTTTAAGCAAAAAAACACCCATCCCATAATTTTATAACCATTTTACTCTTAGTTGTTTTAATCTGGCTTTTCATAATGTTTAATATCTATCTACTTTTACTGTTATTTTTTTAGTTCTGGTTTAATATGACGTAAATAACATTTCATATGTATTAACTTTCTCTCATCATCATCTGGATATCTGGCGAACACAAACTACGGTTAGAAGTTATCCCACATCCTAAAAAACATGTGGTGACGTGTTTGTTGGACAAAAATAGAACATTGCTTTCTGTTGCATCCCAATTCTTCCCAATGCTTATATACTTTGCATGCAAGTGTTTAAGTCTGCCTGTGTATCACACACAAATGCTTTCGTGTTGGAGATATTACTTTTGAAAATATATATTAAGTTTTGATCAGAGGCAAACAGGTTAATAATAATTAATCAACCATTCCATCCTCTTGTCCATCATCTAAATAAGGCTGCTCGTCACTATCACTTCTCTTCTACGTTTCCTTTTTGGTGTTGGAGGAATGTGATAGTTAGCTTCTGCAACAACAATGTTTTGTCCATTGGCTTGACATCAACAGATTGAAAAAATGCCATGGCATTTCTCATCAGTAATGAATGTATGCTTATACCCAATAGTTGTTCCAGGAATTCAGTTATATCCTCTGAAGTATGCAAAAATAGACCTGAAATAACTTTTCTAGTGTCTCTAGACAGTTTCATCATACTTCTACTACTCTACTAGGATCCAATTCTCGCCTGTTTTGTTTGCAGGTTGGATATTGGTTGAATGCACCTCTGGTTTCTATGTTGAAAAAAATGCTGTCATCTTTCACATTGGTCCACTTCATAAACTTACCGGTTAGGCATAAATGACTTTTCCATAATTATATTCTTGTGTGGCTGTGTATTTTGTTTGATGTTGATTGAATATGTCAGTATCCCATCAAACATGTAGTTGTCGGTATCCTCATCTTCACCAACAAGAATAAAAATGCCTTTGTAGCACAAGAGAAAATGGCCTTGCTTTCCAGTGATGTATATATATAGTCACAATTTTATCTTCAAACCTAGTGAATGTTACAGAACCTTTGTGGTCACTGTATCTGCCTCCATTCAGAATGTAAACTGCTTCTTGGTACTCCTCTCCTTTTTTTAGTTAGATTGAGCTTTACTTGGGATTCTGAACCTGTAAACCAGCATTTGCTTGCACATTGTTCAATAGGTTTCTTAGCCATTTCATTCAACGTCAAAGCAGAGAATCGTTTCGGTTATATACTGACCCCCACAGGAAGTGGGAGGGGAGTGGCTTATATTGTCGTTGACCACAATTTAGCATTAAAAGGAAACCAACTTGCATGTCGCCAAATATATGGCTAGAGTGAAATTTAATCAGCGCTGCTTATTCACTCTCCCACAAAAAAGAGCTTTCGGTAAAAAAGATATAATTATAGCAGGACAAGATGATGTAGGATCGCCACCTCTACTTCTCTATAACAGAACAATGGAAGGGGAAGACAAATCTTCTCAAGAAATTAATTATTTAGACAATTGTTATGTGCCCCACAAGGGCTTTCAACAAAGATGATTATTAATTGATTTTCGCATGAATATGGATGCAATAGATACAAGTGGTCCTCACACACCAGACATACTGTCTACAATGCCTGCAATTTTGTTCATTATACTGATTTCTTCTTTCTTGATGCCGTACAATTCATTTGCTATTTTGGTCAGTTGTAGAGATTCCGTAGTAGGAGAGACTGGCACTGGTTCTGAAGTGTCCGTACCAAAGTGCCCAGCGTACACGCCATTTTTTCCAATTGCTTTCATTATTTTCTTGTGGGCACTGAAGAGAGGGTCTTTGTGTTTTGGTGAAGACATACGAAAAGTGGTGGTTCGTTTATTGTTCCACCTGCACTTAAGAGTTGCTCCCTGGGGCCAATGTACATATCAGACATGATAACATCAGTCTCGTCATCATTCCCGTATTCATCACTTTTAGCATAGAGATGTCTAAATCCGTCTGCCACGTTTTCAGCTCCTCCTATTACCTCAGAGGCATTCATGCATTCAGCAAAAACGGATGCTCACCTTCGTTTTGGTTTCTTTTATGATTTCTCCCCAAAATCCCATTGGTTGCATTTTCAAGAGATCCTTTCGTGAATCACTGCCATCAGAAAGAATTGACAGAGCAGAATTTTATATTTCGTTCTCGTTGGAAATGAGATCCTTGCTGGATACTGTGGTAGCAATCTGTTTCACAGAATCAAGTTTGTCAGGTATCATGGTATTAGCTAAAGAGAGTACTTCAACAGCTGCAACAGCTTCGGGCATACGAACATTCCCCAAAACAAGACTGCAAATCCATCATTTCTGTTGGGTTTAATCTCAAACTGGCTTGGACAAAGCCTTTGCCATTATTACTAAAATAATATATTTCATATGCTTTTTGGGATTTGCTCCTCAAGCTTCGGAGCGATATCCGGATGGTTTACGCAAAATAAGCCCTTCTTGTATTGTTGATCCCCATATTTTTTCTTCTGTGGCTTTAAGGATGCTATTAATTTTGTGGTTTAATATTAGCAATCTTGGTTGTCTCATACATTTTTCTTTTCTTTTTTTTACAGATTACAAAAAATCAAAAACAAAATACCTCTGTTATGTAGGAACATCACATAATATTATATTGAGTGTGCGTACAAATTTGTTAATTGTTGTCAATAATAATGTCACCAGCTTTTGCTCTGCTCATCAGCCAATTTTCCATGCTTCTTAGAGTACTAGAAAAAGGTAATTTTGGTGGAGATCGATGTGATTCCAATACTCTTAAAGGTGTAATACAATAATCGGGTCAACTGAAGAATAGTCACCCGGGCCGAGGAAAACACGATCTTCTGAAGAATAGTCACCCGAGCTGGAACCTTCTGAAGTATAGTCACCCGAGCCGGGACCTGCTGAAGAATAGTCACCCTCCTTCTGAAGAGTAGTCATCCGAACGCGGCTAGCACCTATTGATGTTTGTGTTACTCATTTTTCAATGTAGAACATCAAAAGATGCAAGAAAACAGTTCAATGAGTAACTTCATGTATTTATTTGAACATATGTATAGTACATGCATAGATAGCTGTAGATCTACATTGGGAATTGGAGAGCAATCACACAGGCTCTGGAATGCATTCTGAGAGAATCTGTCATGCCACATAAATTCTTGAAGATATTGGTGCAGCAAATTCCGCCCTCAACCTCGCATCATCTTGATGCGTGCCTTGTGTTTATTCCACTATGATTCTATTGTCTGCACAATGTGAAGAAGAGTATCCACATCCCTCCTCTCCACAATTTCTATGTACCCTTTGGCTGGTGTCGTGGTGGTAGCCCTAACCCTAGCCCCAGCCATAGCCCTGGGATCTTCTGAAGAATAGTCACCCGAGCCGGGATCTTCTGAAGAATAGTCACCCAGGCCAGGATCAAGAATAGTCACCCGGGCCGCACTCGGGTGACTATTCTTCAATTGAACCCAATAATCCTCGTGTGTCTTTATATATATATGTGTGCCAAGAGAATAACAATTGCTGATTTTTACACAGATGGTTCATAAATTGATTCTTGGATGATGCTTTGCATACAGGGAGTTGAGCCACAATTGAAATTGTCTCATGGTTTATCCATGGCATGGCAACATGTTAAGACCAACATAATATTTTTAATCTCAACTTCAAAGGCTTTGTGGTTTTGAGCTCGTAAGATAGATCTTTCTTTGTGCTTTAAAATGACATAAAAATATTGAGGGTAGCCATAGAGTATGTATACAGGATTGTACATACGTAGATCTTCTCTTTGGAATAGCAAATGATTTGGGGGAGGGGAGGGGCAGGATGACCGATCCAACAGGAAGGTTAATTTAGAATTTGGGCTTAGTATTTTCATCAACTTGCTGCAGATCCTTACCCACGTCTTCTCTAAGGCATTGACGTAGGGAAGGTGGCACTTTCTCAACGACCCATAAAAAGTACATGTGCAAATACATTGTACAAGGACACAATTTTGGTTTAATGGTATTCATGAACTGCAAGTCAATCGACACTGAGCTTTGGGCAATACAACATACAAGTTTTTTTAATATATACAAGTTTTTTTTCCCACTTGCGACTGCATAAAAATCATTCAAAACAGTTTATCAATTAAAACAGAACATGAAACGTGAATATATGAATATGGAATGTTGCACAGCTGCAAGTTGAACTTGATGTGACATACCCCTTTCCTGAAGAATCTTGTGGATTGCCTCAGATGAGGGTAGTCTTACTTCCTCTGTGAATTTCATCTACAGAGGTGCGCACCTACTGGAGATATTCCTAATATTGTGACAACTCCAACTGAACCCCTTAAAAACGTCCACACTATAAACATAGAAATGATGCGTAAATCAAGTATACTCTATATGTCATGGCTCCAATCACCACGATAATAGTGCAATTAGGAACATCAACCTATTGAAAAATAATGTTTTCTCAATTTCCACCCATTCATCAAATATGGTTATATTTCACCATACTAAGGTAAATCTAGGTGCATACTCGAATTACTACCAAAATATGATTATGTAACAGGGTTGGCCAGACCGAGTTCCATTTTACCATGTATTTAATCATGGTAAACTGTGCGAGTCAGTTGCAAACAGCACAAGCCAAGTCCCTAATTCTGAAGAGAATTCCTAGGACTGCAAGAAAGCTTCAGTACCAGCCGACTATATGCTCCTCTGGAAGGTGTAGTCAGTAGCGTTACACTTCAGTGCTCGTTGTTTGAGAGCACCTCCCACGACACGTATATCTAGTATTCTGTTGATATGCAAGACCTGATGAGGCATATATTAGAATCGCAACTTAAAATATGGTACCATGCACAATTAGTTGAAAGTCAATGTTACAAGTCAATAGTAACATTTCTAAGTTTGTGAGATGAAGTCAGTTATAAAAGACTCAAATCTGCCTCCTTCAAATCTGGCTGTTTCTGCTGAAGATGAGCTTTCTCTGAAATGAGCAACTCCTTGCTAGAGGCAGGGTCAGAGGCTTTCTCCCAGAAGCCAAAGTCGACCTCCTCTTCGCTATCGGATACATGTACCGCAACAGCTGGCATGTCTGGTAAGGGGTCCCCTACAGAAAAAGAGTGCAGTGTACGCTTGTAATAAGGCAGAGATGGATATGTGATTGTCAATGTGCTGTGTTACATGCAAACAACACTCCTACATATGTATGTACAATATTTCACTTGCTTTTATTTGAGTAAGAGAGCTGCTTCACTTTCACGATTTCAAGAAACTGGTCGAAGTCGTCGTCATCTTTAGCTTGAGAGCTACAGGAGTAACAAACATGCCAGAAGTCAACCGGGCAACTTCACCACCGAAGTCGTGTTAACAAAATATATACTCAGGCCTCTCCTGGAACTAATAATATGTACCAAGCAATACCAATCTTACTGTACATCCTCCATCTCTCTATACATGTTTCCCATCCTCTCAATCGTTCTCCAACATCTCATGCAGAGAGAACCTTTACCAAATTCCTGTGCTACTTCCGGCCGTATGACAGTGGCAATTAACTGATTAAATGCAATACCGCGTAAGCTAGGACATAGTTGGAAATATTTATACGTAAGCATTTGAATTATATGCCTATTCTCTGTATGTACTTGCCAAATACTCTGCTCTATTGATTTAAAAATTGACATTACTTCCGGTAGGACGGAGAGAACAAGAAAAAATGAGAAGATTTTCTTTTAAATAGCTGATGATCGCAACTGCCTTTGTGTACGGCCGCCTCCTGGCTTTTGCTACTGTTTCTGGAGGTTCTTCTCCACTGTTAAGCTGCATAGGCTCCTGTGCTTAGGAATACATTCACCCCCTAAGCAAAGAGGAGCTCCTAGATGGGTTTCTTTGCTGTAAATTATGTTGTAGACATACAGCAATGTAGCGCTGCATAGCTTTGCTTAATGTACGTCAACGGAGCTGATTCTTACACCAAAAGCAGCTTATTGTATTTGCATGCTAATGACAAGAACAGCTCAAGAAGTTCATACTTAAAAACAAAACAGAGTTATGCATAGCTAAAAATATAATTGTGACAACAAACCAAAAATAAAGAGTCGTTCAATTAGACACTAATCACTAAAAATCAAATCAAAATCAAGTGACAAGAGAACTTGAGCAGCAGAGAGAGCTTATGAAGGTGCAGCTGCAAGCCATGTTGAGACAAACTGATCTGCCCAACAAACTGAGCTTCCACAGGGTAAATCCTGGGCTAAAAGCACGTATTTGCCTCAGAGGCTCGTGGAGAAGAGAAATAATCAGTGCCACAAACTTCCACCATCCAGTTCATTTGCCTCGGAAGCTTCTGAGGAACGATCAGTGCCACAAACTTCAATCATCCAGGTCACTATACAAAGAACCGTACTGAAAGGCTTGCTAACGTAGAATGGATAATTTTCTTCATTTGGAAAGGCTTGCTAATTAAATTTTGAGTTAATTTACATGTAGAGCAGATTAAACTTTCATTTGCATTGCTGTAAGAGATTGGGTATGGTAATACTCTGAACCCTGTCCAGTGTCTGGCTATATAATTATTATGTTCCATCCAATCTGCACAATCTATGATTGCCTGCCAATCAATACACTTCAAACATGGTAGCATATTAGCAACAGAGAAACAGATGCAACTGAGAGTGTAATGATGTAGGAAAAAAGTGATACTGAGCACATGGACTTGGCAGATAAAGAACTAAGTGACATGGCAAGTGTAGCTAGAGGAAAAAAAGATATTTGAAGAATATTGCTCTGTCAAAAAAGATAAAGATATAATGCACAGTTTGTACGGTAATACCACAAAAACTCGCACAACTGCTATAGTTCCCAAATGTAGAGAAACTTGCCTCACAAACAGCTCTTCTCCCTTCTTCTCTTTTCGTGGGAGTAGCGCGGGCTTTGTAAATTCCCGTTGACTATCCCATATTGTGTGAGTGGGTTTGAATATTTGGCTTGCACACTCGCTCAGTGTGTGCATTTTTTTGGTTGATAGAACAATATTCTTCAAATATCTTTTTTTGCTCTAGCTATACCATGTAACTTAGTTCTTTATCTGCCAAGTCCATGTGGAACTTTTTCTTCAGTGTCACTTTTTTCTACATCATTACAGTCTCAGTTGCAATCATCACTTTCTCTTGAAAAGGGTGTTAATATGCTACCATGTTTGAAGTGTATTGATTGGCAGGCAATAGATTGGCATTCATAGATTGGGTAGATTCATAGATTGGATGGAACATATATACAACATTCCATCTCTCTCCACCCATACCCAGAGGCACACTTACTCAGTGAGATGGGTCCCAGAGAGTGAAACCCTGCCCACCATCTCGTGTCTGCTTGTTCGATCAGTTGCACTCCCTGCCAGGGAGGTGGAGGACGTTGCCATAGGGACAGACATGGGGACCAGAGGTGTGTGAAGTATAGGGAAACTAAACGCCACATCTGAAGGATCGGACTCCTCGATCTCCAAAGTCGGTGGAGCCTGTCAAGTATCCGATAGAAACATGCATTAATCATAGTTGGCCTGCTTACTATTTTCATCACAAACTCTGCCACCTGCAATAACGAAACAATATTTATACTTCTTCAGTCTGCAGGATTGGGGATGTCCTCTAATAACAACAACCCCCCCCCCCCCCCCCCCCCCCCCCCTTCCCAAGACTCATTATGAGGATCTAGAATATAATTTTTAGACACACCCCCTCCCCCATCCCAAACCAAAAAAGTGAAACCTTGGAAAAGTTCCAACGATGAAGACACAGTATATCCACCCAGATAATTCAACAGCCATGCTCCTTCATCTTGAGCGGTGAGCAATTACATCTGGCACCAGCCAGGCCTCCAGTACTGGACAGTTCCTGCTTCTGTTACTTTTTGTCGTTATTTTAACAGGGTGGAGGAGGTGAGGGGAGGTTCTTGTTAGTGTGACCTCTTATTGGTAGAGGAGGGAGGGGAGGTTCTTGTTAGTGTGACCTCTTATTGGTAGAGGAGGGAGGGGAGGTTCTTGTTGGTGTGACCTCTTATTGGTAGAGGAGGGAGGGGAGGTTCTTGTTAGTGTGACCTCTTATTGGTAGAGGAGGGAGGGGAGGTTCTTGTTGGTGTGACCTCTTATTGGTAGAGGAGGGAGGGGAGGTTCTTGTTAGTGTGACCTCTTATTGGTAGAGGAGGGAGGGGAGGTTCTTGTTGGTGTGACCTCTTATTGGTAGAGGAGGGAGGGGAGGTTCTTGTTGGTGTGACCTCTTATTGGTAGAGGAGGGAGGGGAGGTTCTTGATAGTGTGACCTCTTATTGGTAGAGGAGGGAGGGGAGGTTCTTGTTGGTGTGACCTCTTATTGGTAGAGGAGTGGCAGGGAATAAAAGTGTAGTGGAGAGCAATTGATATAACACACACTCACACGATGTTGCTTGGTTCTTCTGTTAGCAGCCACCCTCTTCGCAGCATAGTAAGCCTGGGATTAAACCAAGACATCTGTGAGCTTTACATGTATATAGACAAGTTGCATACATCACACTGGGTTGAGGCAGGTTGACAATACCTCCATGGGAACACACACTGGACCAACATCACACTGGTTTGACATAGGTTGAAGTACATGTAGGTTGGCAATAGCTCTATGGGGACACACATTCTACCAACATCACACTGGGTTGGCAATATTTAATTTAGCTCTATGGGGACACACACAGGACCAACACCACACTGGGTTGAGGCAGCTTGAAGTACATTGACAATAGCTCTATGCAGACACATACTGGAGCAATATCATACCAGGTTGAGACAGGTAGGTTGACAATAGCTCTATGGGGACACACACTAGACCAACAACAGACTGGGTTGAAGGACGTTGAAGTAGCTCTATGGGGACACACACTGGACCAATACCACACTGGGTCCCATACATGTACAACATCCACATGAAGCTCCAGGATGCGATTATAAAGCCACAGGTGGAGACCTTCCTCTGCAGCAGGGCTATACTAGTAACTAGCAGCTGCAGGATGATAACTTAAACAGTGGCTTATCTACCACACATGTGTCTAGGCAGCTTATTAATGGCCCTAAGTGTCAATGTCCGACAGAATACAACAAATAAGCACGCACACACACACCCCGCCTTTAATTGGTATGTTCTAAAAGCCAAAAGTCAAGGTGTTAGTTGCAAGGAGGAACTGGTAAGGTACCAGAGGACTCATGTGGGTGTGGTTATCCTTACCTCCTCCTCATGCCTCAGAGCTTCTTCATGTCTTTTCAACTGCAACAAGAGAAGAGAGAAGGTGTCAGTCAATTTCATGGTTCCCTCTTACCTTTCAGATAGTCAGCACTGGCCCTCTATGGTGGATCAACGTGTGCATCTCTGTACAACACTACAACAACCAAATTAATGCAGTGAGAAAAAATAGAAGGGGGAAAAAAGATCTCAAAGCTGCAGTATCAGCTATTATTTAACGGAGGTACAAAAGGTTTGAAACACACTTTAAAAGGGCACCGCCAGAACTATGTGCAAAAAGGAAGAGAGAAACACAAAGAATATCTTTCATCCATTGCTAAGGTAACCCGGTTAAATTAAAATGCCTATCTTCTATGATCTCTATTCTCGTCTCCCCATAAACCTTCAAGATCTTGTGTCTATCTACTATCATCTCTTCACCCCCCATGGGGTTTAACATGTCCATTCATAACAGCCTTGGCACCAGAAGACTTGGCACCAGAAGACTGCATCTTTCCAATGACTTGCAGCCCCCTTGTTTCTCAATTCAGTAAAACACAGGAATTGGTAAAAGGTCGTCACCATAACAAGTGCTTGTGCAAGATCAGAAAACATTAATAGCCCATGCTTAGTTCAGGTTTTGGGTTTGTGGAGCTCTCTTGCTTCCAGGCAACTGTTGAAAAGTTCTGATCCTCTACCTGAATATCTAATGTTTGTATTTGTGTGCAAGTATCTCCACACCCTCGAGGGAGGTTGTATATGTAGCTAACTCTACCTGGGTACAGTCGTGGAGAGCATCATACATACCTATAGGTACAGTCAGCAATCAACTAGATGTGGGGCGCGTGTTGAAAAAATAAGTTAGAAATAGAGTTTGAAAGTGCTGGAGTACCAGAAGGTACATAGTTGGTCAGTACTGTGCAACCTGGCTAATCCAAATAGGCCGGCACCTGTTTGGATTGGTGAATTTGTTAGGCCGTCTTTTGGGGGAGGTCGGGGGTTGTTGTTCTTTTTTCCCTTTTTTTACAAGCCAATTCACACATTTGTTTTTTAAATAAAAACATGTTTTGTGTGTTCCCATGACACTGGGTTACACACTCATGCATGCAAATGACTTCATGTTCCAGAGTGTAACCTTGCTAATCCAAATTGGGCTAATCTGAACCTCCTAATCCCAATGGAAATTAGCTTAGTATTAGGTGTGCAAAGTGAATAGGTTTGTACCTACAGTACCAACCCAAACAGCTGTTGGTAGTGTGTATACAAGTTTTGTAGTGTGTACAATACACTGTACACTGCTTAAAACCCAGCCTATAGTGTATGCTGCCAACACCCCACCATAACTCAGAAGAAGCTTACTGAATATTTTATTGTAATACACTGCAGTTACATGCATGCAGTTACATGCATGCAGTTACATGCATGCAGTTACATGCAGTTACATGCACACGTGCAGTGCTGTATAATTATTACAACTACACCACAAATTAAATAGTTTGAAATCCAAACAAATTCACCATCCAAACACCCCCAGGCACAGGCCTATTCTAATTAGCCGGGTTGCACTGTAATAATATATATATATTCATTTTTACATTAGGCGCAGGCAGAGGAAGGCTGGCTGCTGAATGCCCGAGGTCATTAGGTCCCGCATTTGCTGGAGTATACGTGGTCACAAGTGGCAGCTCCAAATTTCCCTCTCCATTTCAGGAGTGAGACTTTTACACTCAAAGTGCCAATTATTCTGGAGTACATATAAGTCACAGAGGCTACAGTGAATCTCTGGGTGAGGGCACAAGTGGAGCATGTGACCTCGTACTTTTGCTATATAGGGCAGAAACTGTCAAAAAAATTCAGCAACTTCCAGAGAGTGCTGTGCAAGGTGTCGGTTACGCTGTGAGTATGACCTAGCCGTTACTGGAGGAGAGATGTCTGTCATGCCACAGAAGAACTCCATGTCAACCCACGCTCATCCAATCCAATGGCTGCATTCTGATTACGACGTGTGACTTAATGTCTGGTCACATGATACTACACACAGTGTTATGACTTGTGACCTAGTGCCTGGTCACATGATACTACACACATACACTGTACATGTAGTGTTATGACACATGATATATGTACAGTAGTATCTGGTCACATGATACCATGTGCAGTTTTATGATATGTGAGCTATGTAGTGTATGGTCACGTGATACTACACACAGTGGTTTGACATGTGATCTAGTATCTTGTCACATGATACTATGCAGTGTTATGACACGTGATCTAGTGTCTGGTCACATGATACTTGTTACGACACGTGATCTAGTATCCTGTCACATGATACTACACAGTGTATGACACGTGATCTAGTGTCTGGTCACATGATACTTGTTATGACACGTGATCTAGTATCTTGTCACATGATACTACACAGTGTATGACATGTGATCTAGTGTCCTGTCACATGTTACTACACACATGTGATCTAGTGTCTTGTCACATGATACTACACAGTGTATGACATGTGATCTAGTGTCCTGTAACATGATACTACACACATGTGATCTAGTGTCTTGTCACATGATACTACACACAGTGTATGAGATGTGATCTAGTGTCCTGTCACATGATACTACACACAGTGTTAGGCAAAACAAAAATGCGAAGAAAGTGAATATGTATGCATAGTTAGTAAACATACATAGTTAGTAAATAATAATAATAATATTAAAGGTCCATAAAACCCAATTAAAAGCAGCAGATATATTTGGTTTCCAGTCGTGCTTGTTCTAAAGGTAAAAGGTCATTGAAGTGAGTATGGCATACAATGGTGGATCATCTTGTTTCTGTTATAAGTATTTTATGAACTCCTTCCAAAGATGCTGTGCATGCAGGAAGTACACGAAGATGCTGTGTGTGGAGGAAGATGCCGTGTGTGCAAGAAAGATGCTGTGCATGGAGGAAGATGCTATGCATGTAGGAAGATGCTGTGCATGCAGGAAGATGCTGTGCATGCAGTAAGTACAAAGATGCTGTGTGTGCAGGAAGATGTTGTGCATGCAGGAAGATGCTGCGCGCACAGGAAGATGCTGTGCGTGCAGTAACTGACCGGACTCCAGACAAGACAACAAAAAGAAGGAACTTTGTGGGGCATTGTAATAAGGACAGAAGCCCCGACTACAGAAGCACGCTTCAATAGCCCAGCCTCGACTACAGAAGCACGCTTCAATAGCCCTGCTTCAATAGCCCTGCTTCAATAGCCCTGCTTCAATAGATGATGTATATCTCAATACATACTATCTCAATAGAAACTACTTCCAATGGAATCCACTTCAGCCTTGCTCCATGTGATGTCCACAGGTCAGCCATTGTGCAGTGTACATGTAGGGCAGACTTACCTACAGGACCCCCAAACTTCCTCCTGCCCCCTCACATTTTTTCCTGCCCATCTAACGCTTCCTCTTGTCCCTCTGACATTCCCTCCTGCACCTCTTAACTTCCTCACTTACTTCTCCTCCTGCCCCATCGAACTGTTCCTCTTGTCCCCCTAACTCCTACTAATCCACACTCTCCTTCTACCCCCTAACTTCTCCGCGTCCCCCTAACATCTCATCCTGCCCTTCACTTCTCCTCTGGCCCCTCACTTCTCCTCCTGCCCCCTCACTTCTCCTCCTGCTCCATCCATGACACAGCCCTTCTACTTCACCAGTGTTCCGCCCACCCTCCCCTCCTCCAAACCTCACCTGCGCTTCCTTTTCCTCATCAATCCTCCTCTGCTGCTCCACGAGGGCATCCAGCTTGCCATTCATCACATGCTCCCTCTCGGCCTCAGTCACCACCTGCTTCTTCCTTTTCAGTTCCAACTACATGTAACACACACATGTATACACACCACATAATATTATGTTTATTTACGACGACGACGCTCACTAATCCTAATAACGTGGGACTTCAGCCCCTTTGGATTAGTGAAATGTATGAATATTATTACTGAGGCATGAATATTATTACCGAGGCATGAATATTATTACTGAGCATGAATATTATTATTACTGAGGCACGAATACATGAATATTATTATTATTACTGAGGCATTGAGGCCTGAATATTATTACTGAGGCATGAATCTCTACAGGTCACTGCGTGGTCAATGCGTACTGGATACCTTGGATACCACAATGTGCAGCATATAATTAGTAACAGACTGCTGCACGAGAAACAGAAATCATGATGTGCTGGACCAAAGCTGTTTCTCCCAATCATCACAGTCTTGGCTTCTCTGCGGCATCCCATTTCTGGCAGCATTCTTTTGTAGGCTCTCAACTAACTGACCTTTGTCATTATGGTGGAGATTCCTACTCCACAGTTGAGACAGAAGCTTATAGCTCTTCTTTCCAACCTAATCTAGAATCGCGACTTTCTCTTTCTGCTCGACTTTCTGCTGACTGTACCTATTGCAGTCTCTTTCCACACAAGGATCACCATTTTCCAGCAGCTGCCTATAAAATGCACATGGACACACGCATAATTCTTATACTTATTGGGAGGGTGAGTTTAGTGCATGCAAAAGTGCAATAGGGATTCAGATATGCAGCTTTTAGATCAGAGGGATCTGGAAAAGCCAGTGCCTCTTGTATATACACCACACACATGTATGTATATACAATAACAGTTTAGTTAACAACCCAAAATAAACACAGGTCCTGTGTGTGTTGTGTGTGTGTGTGCTGTGTGTGTGTGTAGGGAGAAGGTGAGAGGAGAGGGAGAAGATAGAGACACGAGATTTGTACTGTAGAGTTCTTCAGAGCTACAGGTACATGCTTTGTTCCAGCTATAGCAAGAACAAACAGAAGAATAAGTTCCAGGAACTGCTCCTCCTCACTACAGTACATGACATTATATCCTAGTAACTGCTGCAGTTCAGAGGTGAGGGGAGTGGACAGATTATTGCTGAGTCAGCATGAGCACAGAACTGCCTTAGAGTGACCTCAGTCTTCTGCTGATGACTTAACCACACTGTGCTGGCTGTGGCAGCTGCTTTAATGCCATCACAACTTCCCACCTGTTCTTTGAGGGGAGATAGTGGACAGAACAATGAAGCCTCATGATCGTTTCTATGGTGCTGGACCAGTGCCCCCAGAGCAATGTTCCCAGCATTGGACCAGTACACCACAGCAATGTTCCCAGGGATAGTCCAGAACCCCACACAGCTACATACATGTACATGTATGTAGCTCCAGGTACTGGACAAGTAACCCCACAGCACTGTCCTCCGGTGCTAGACCAGAGCCCGCCAAGCATTATTGGAAATGTTGACACTGCCCCAGTGTGTCTTCAAACAACGCCTTCAACTGGCTTTATCCCAGAGTGATGTTGATCCATTGTGTGTGTGTGCCTTCACCATTAGTGCTCATGTCATCTGGCTTGTACCTAACACAAGTGATGTTGATCCAGTTCCCTCTACAAGAACTGGTTAATGGTGGAGGCCACAGACATGCAAACACTACAATACTGGATGCATAGCCATGGCTGGTAGTCAACACACCAGCAGTTCAGGAATGTGTTTGTCCAATCATAATGGAAGTGATAGTGGAACAGCGTAGCGGTTTAGAGAGACACAGTTGTAGCGTCTCATAGTGACTGTATTCTAGGTATTGTTGCTATCACGTCTGAGAAGTCATTTTTGCTCTGTTCAGTTTCTACTTCCTTGTTGTTGGTTTTATTTGTACTCCACTCATGTCTTACTCCACTCATGTCTAGAAGACAGACGGGAGAGGAAGGAAGAAGGAGAGAGGGAAACGGGGAGGGAGGGGGGACAGGCAGAAGGGGAGGAGAGTGACAGAAAGGGAGGGGAATGCGATAAAGGGAAGGAGGTGGATGGGGAGAGATGGAAGAGAAAGCTGATTTGCAAACATAGTGAAGGATCTTGAGCTAAAAATATAATAATAACTATTATTTTTAACATTCTGGGCTGAGGAGCAGCTGCCAAGGTTGTTGTTTTGGTGGGACGCCTCCACATCGCACACATGTACATAAGCACAGCAATATCTAGCCACTTCTCCGGGAAGAATCAGTGTCTGGATTTGCACTCTTACACCTCCATGTAGCTAGGCCAGGAGGGCAACCCCTCAAAATGACACCATTAATAAATGTACGCTCCTGTATCCTGCATGAACATTAAAAAGAACTGTTGGTATGAGAAGCATGCCTCCCCCCCAAAGACAGCTTCATATGCAAGTATGTATAGGAGTCAGTGGTCACTCTCTTGAGAGGCCACCTTCAAATCAACACTAAATCGATCTCTCATAGGAGGTGATCTGTTGCTAGAGGGTGGGTGGAGCAATAGCTTGATATACAGTGTGTATGAAAGTACACGAACAGGGCACATGAATAATGCATGAGTGTAGACACTGTGGTACAGTGTAGAGCAATTGGTCCTGCCATGTACTAGGCAACGCACAGGGGATGCTGCTGTGAGGTTGGGCAGTATCAATTCCTGCTGTGTACTAGTCAACGTACAGGGGATGTTGCCGTGAGTTTGGGCAGTATCAACTCCTGCCGTCAACGTACAGGGGATGTTGCCGTGAGTTTGGGCAGTATCAACTCCTGCCGTCAACATACAGGGGATATTGCCGTGAGTTTGGGCAGTATCAACTCCTGCCGTCAACGTACAGGGGATGTTGCCGTGAGGTTGGGCAGTATCAACTCCTGCCGTCAACATACAGGGGATATTGCCGTGAGTTTGGGCAGTATCAACTCCTGCCGTCAACGTACAGGGGATGTTGCCGTGAGGTTGGGCAGTATCAACTCCTGCCGTCAACATACAGGGGATATTGCCGTGAGTTTGGGCAGTATCAACTCATACCGTCAACGTACAGGGGATGTTGCCGTGAGGTTGGGCAGTATCAATTGATGCCCTCGGCTTGCAGAGGGTGTCAAATGCTAATGGATGGCTAATTGATGAGCAGGTTTGGCTTGTGATTGGTCATGTAGGGAAGGTGGTTTAAGGCTAGGCGTAAGCTTGTGGTACATGCCTTAATGCCGGTCTTCTAGAGGAAGTGTTCTTTGGGGGAAGTGCCTCTCAGCAGAGGGCCTGCTTTAGCAAGGACTTACAGCTTTTCTGTCTGCTGTGGCCAAGTCCTCAAACTCGATGTTCTCAGAGGAAACTTTACTGTAGAGGTTCCTGGACAACACACATACCATGTAGCTATGAATAACATGCATACAATATTGCTTTGATATATATATGTAACAGAGGTATGCATATATGCACATAGGGGGGGAAGGGTTAATATTGGGAAGATTGATGAGATTAATATGGGGGTTGGTTATCAAAAAGGGGGAGGGGGAGTTGATACATGACAACATTACCCAGCATGTCTAGTAGCTGGGGAGAGCAGGTAAGCTGAGAAGCCATGTCTAGCTGGGATGGAGAGAGTAGGGAAGTTAAGAAGCCATGTCTATGTAGCTGGGGTGGAGAGAGTAGAGAGTATGTAGGGAAGCTGTGAGGTCAAGCTGAGATGGAGAGAGCAGGGAAGCTAAGAACTATGTCTACTGGGGTGGAGAGAGCAGGTAGCCGAGAAGCCAAGTCTAGATGGGGTGGAGAGAGCAGGGAAGCAGAGAAGCCAAGTCTAGATGGGGTGGAGAGAGCAGTGAACAGAGAGCCATGTCTAAATGGGCTGAGACTAAGTGGACATGTCAGCTGAGAGCACAATAATGAAATGATGAGGTAATACAGTGTACCCGAGAAGTGTCAACAACACTGAGGCAGGAGGAGACAAAGTGGACAGAGGAGAGAGAGAGCAAAGAAGTTAAAAAGCAACATCTAGTTAGCTGATGAGACCATGTAGGAGGAATAAAGAAGGGGGGAGGGTTGGAAGGGGTAGTTACAGATCAAAAAGTAGCTGTACACAAATACTGCTGATTCTTGTATCAAACACCAGTTATTATATTTGCATTGGAGTGTAATGAACAATGATTATTCATGGGGCAGGTGGAATGTCTACCCACATGCACATATATATATATATTAAAATAATGTGTCAACCAGTTAATGATTGAGATGGTAAAATGTTACATTCCCACTGCACAAGTTGTGTACACTAGAGGCAAGTACTATATTCTTCTCCCAACTTGGGAATAAGGAAGGCAAAGGCCAAATCACAGATGCCTGATAGCATTGTCAGAGAATAGATTAAATCATGCTTAGCCAACAAGAAAATGAACGTCTTGTATTGTATTCAGACCAATAGCTGTGTGCGGCTCATAGTTGGGAAAGCTGCAACAAGAACTATATATAGCTCCCCAGCTAGTTCGAAAACGGAACAAACCCCCCTCCCCAAAAAATAATAATACTTAGGTCCGCGTTACCTTTCACTTGGTTGCTGGCTGTTAAAGCATCTAGATACAGCGAACCAGCATCCTCTATTGCTACTCGCTCCACTCATCTTCACCAGCAACGCCTCCTCGAAGACTCGGAATGCGTACTCAGCAATTTTGTAATTCTAATAAATGCACATCTATGTCGACTGGAGATCGGAATGGCCAATTACAAATCCTTCTGGAAGCCCAAATGGACGTGAGTTATACCCAGTGGGATGGGATAGGTAGTAAACTGCACATTCGTCAGCTCACGCTGATTAGGAATGGCGCTAGTCTTGTAGCGTGCAGCAACCTTATTAAGCCAACATTTGCATGCACAAACTGTGTTTAATATGTCATTATGACATCACCAATTTTGCACAGGTCTCCCAGGTCAGTTCTGAGCTAGGGGGTTAAGGCCAGGGTAAGCTAGTCTGACGTAACCAATCCTTTACCTGGAAGAAATAGGTCTGTGTCTCTTATCATGGGATTTGTTGGTGTGACTGCAGGCAACAGAATTTATCGGAAAAAAATTAAATTGTTTTTTTTGTAAACTGAGATTTTTTTTTTGATGGCAGTGACCTTGTTGACAAATGAATGCCGAGTTAATTCTCTATAACCAAGGCACACTGTCCTGGCTACTGGAGAGGAAGACCAGAAGTAACCATCAGCTAGCTGCTAGTCAGGTCTATTCAGCATTACTACGCTTGTAAAGATTGTTCCCAACTTTTGCAATGTATCCAGGCAGTGAAATCTTAAAAACCTGTTGCTACTGCCGTGTATGCTAGACACTTTCCTTCCTTCCTTCCCCCTAGCGATGCAGGTACAACTATAAGGCAGGGGTGTATTTAGGGGGGGGGCGGGGGGGGGGGGGCATTCGCCCCCCCTTGTATCATTCTCGCCCCCCCCCCCCCCTTGAAATTAGAGATATTTTTTTTAATAATGTCAAGAAAGGTGTAATACAAGAAAGGTGTAATAAGCTTATGATATCAGGTTCAAATGATAGGAATGTCAAACTGAGGTTCTTCTTGGTTTTCTCTGCCATACGTCCACAATCTCTTCAAGGTCGCTCTCAGAGAGTACTTCTGGTGCCTCTATAGCAATCCTCATAAGGTGAGAAAGGCTGCAGTCACTTAGAGAATTACGCAAACGAGTCTTGATCATCTTCATCTGTGAGAAGCTTCTCTCCACAGAAGCAGTAGAAACTGGAATCGATAAGCAGATGGAGGCAATCTTGTGCAAATTGGGAAACATGGCCTTGAGCATGTCGTTTGAAACAAGTTCTTTCAGCTGTGATGCAGTAGTATCCCGTGGTTGCTTGACTAACAGCTGGCGGAATGTTTTCCACTCTGTAAGTATTTCAGTGGAAATCATGGCTGTCTTCACTGTTTCTTCTCCATCCAATGTTTCTGCATCTCTATCTTCTCCGTAGTGAGCAATCAGTTTCTCAACAGACGTGTCTCCATAAGTGGGAAAAGATACTGAATCTGGTTTTGGAACTTTCCGTGGATCGAATATAGACAATGCTGATACAACAGCGTTGGATGAAGAAAATCGGCTTGTTATGTTGGCCTTTAAATCAGCAACAAAAGGCTTACCAACAACATTCTGGAACGAAAGTATTTTTATCAGCGTCAATAGACACCTTTGTAGATGACTTCAAGTCTTTCAACGTTTTCAAGAAGCTCCAACACCCAGTTCGCTCCAGGCAAAACTGCATCATCCAAGGATTTAACAGTAGCATCAACAAGGAATGATATCAACGAGAGGTCAAGCTGCTCTGCCTGAAGTGCTTTGCTGAGCTTGGCTACTTGTGGTAGAGTGAAATCAAGCAAATATATAGCTGCAATCGTAGACAATTTGCAGAGGGCACCATGGATTCCAAGAGCTTCTGGCTCGTGGGACGTCTCGTAGATGTTCCCAATGGTGATTACAATTGCAGAATAACTTGCTTTGACAGCTTTGACACACCTTTCATGTGCCAGCCAGCGTGTGTCAGATGGCTTGATCACTTTCATTTCTGGAAGTTCAAGAACGTGCTGTACCTCCTTCAGACACTCTGCTCGCTTGGGGGAATTGCGAAAATGCTTCCAAAGAGTAGTCAATGTTCTGTAAACATGAGCAATTCCAGGAGTTTTATTGGCAGCTTGCACACAAGCCAACTGCAGTAAGTGACAGTGGCAGTGTATAAACAGAGCGTTAGGAGTGTGTTTCTTGATACGTGCCTGAACCCCGGTCTTTCGTCCAGAAAAAGTTGCAGCTCCATCAAATCCCAATCCAACTATTCTTCCGACTTGTAGACCTTTCTTCTTTAAACAATCGATGAGATTAGAATAGATGGTCTCTGCATCAGCCTTCTTCAATGGAATAAGCTCCAGAAAGCACTCTACTGGTACACCATCTTCCTCCCAGCGGCAAAACACAGACAATTCTTCTACGTTGGTGACATCTGTGCACTCATCTGCCATGAGGCTGTACATAGGTGCCTTTTGAAGTCGCTTCAGAATCGACTCCTCCACCCATGTCCCCAATGATTCGATGAATTCAACCACAGCCAATCTTGATATGTACACAGCATTTCTTGGTGCAGTTTCTAAGAATTGCTTCAAATGTTGGCTGCCACATCGAACCACCACGTCAACCAGCTTCTCAAATTTTGTCGAATGTGCAACTTGTTCTTTCGTAAGAAAATGAGTGAGTAGGATCAGGCACTTCACTGCAGCTCTGTTCTGAGCTCTTTTGCGAGCTAAAACATTCTGGAGTTGCTGTACAACTGTTCCACCTTTGGCTGCTCCTTTAGCTGCAAAAAGAGCTTGAGTTGCATGGATATGGAAGTCACTTCTCGCATGAGCTTTCATTTTTTCAACAGCTTTCTTCCAATTTCTGCAAGGTTGTGTGACCCACACTCCTCCAGTACGCTGCAGACCAGATTGCTTGCAAACCTTGCAAAAGGCACCATCGCTATCCTCGTCATAATAGAGCCAACTGAAATCTTTCTCCCAGCTCTTAGAGTATTTTCTCTTCGTGGATACAGAAGAGCGGTGTTTGTTTTGCTTGCTTTTCTTTGAAGGTGGAGGACTAAGGCTAGGACTAGATGCCTCGACATGCTCAGAGCTATCTGTTCTGCTATCTTCGCTATCGCTGCTATTAGCATGAGAAGAGGCTTGAGAAGTACTTGCAAAGTATGAGCGAATATCCATATTAATATGAAGAGAAATCAGCTAGTAAGGTTTCTTTTATAGAGACTTTTAAGACCATGACATAATGGACTGAGTTAAAAATACTGAGAGAGAGTGGGAAAGAAGGAGGGAACTGAAGAAGTGACAAACCTACAAAGGAGAACACGTGGTGGTGTGTGATGACTTTAAGACCATGACATAATGGACTGAGTTAAAAATACTGAGAGAGAGTGGGAAAGAAGGAGGGAACTGAAGAAGTGACAAACCTACAAAGGAGAACATGTGGTGGCGTGTGATGACATCATGTCTAAGATTAGACTTGAAGACCATGACATAATGGACTGAGTTAAAAATACTGAGAGAGAGGGAGTGGGAAAGAAGGAGAAACAAAAGAAGTGACAAACCTACAAAGGAGAGCACGTGGTGGTGTGTGATGTCATCGTGTCATGACACATGCTCTCCTTTTTCCAAGCAGCTACAATATCATGAGAAATATATACAGTCTAGCCATAGTTCGGTATAGCATAATGCCATTGGTAGTCAGTCAAAATAGCTATCCTCAGACATTGTAAAAGCACAAAAAAATATGGGGGGATCTTCCCCCCAGACCCCCCTTTTACGACTTATGAACATGTTAAGAAAATATTAACAAAAATTAGGGCACCAAGTGACCAACCATTTCCACCCCCCCTAGAGAACTAGAGAAAAATTGTGTATGAAACCTGTTGTCCATGATTTTGTAAGAAAATGCATGGAATGCAACATAATTCGATTTCACAAAAGCCCACCTCCATTATACGAGTGACAAGTGACTATATCTAATCTATATATTATGCTGATTGCCGTAGCATGCAACTTCAGCAAATATTTAAGATGGAATGTTGTACTAAAGATTTTAGCAAAATTTCTGTATACAACCCTGTAAAAGGTATCTGCTACTCCAGACTAAGCAGTAGCTAGCCCAAGGGCAATGGCTAGAGCAATACAATGCAGTGCATACAGAGCTCATGCAAGATGATGCAATTGTATTTTCATTGCATTCTTGAGATATGAAAGCTAACCTGAGTTCCTATTGAGTTTAACATGCACAGAATTTGGGGGCAGATCAGGTGTTGTGACATTATGGCTGAGCAGGCATGCAGAAGTGTATGAACACTTGCATACATAAGTAGTTCCCATGGTTGAATGCCCTGCCCTTTAAGAAACCATGTCAAAGATTGGCCTCACCTCACCAGGCATTATTTTTGTGAACCCAGTGCTGTGTGGGAAGTGTCGGAAATTGCAGTCGGAAATCAGACATTAAATTTTTCTGAACATCTCATGTTTTTTGCAGAACAAAAATCAATTTGCTCTGTCAAAATGTCCGAGCAACACTAACAAATGCCCTAGAATATGCGCATGCACACAACCATGAACGTATCGAAGCATCAGATGCCCCTGATCTCTGTCACAGACAGTGAAAAGGAGGAAGAAGACGAGCTGTTACTTGATGACTGGGATGACTGCATGCTTGCATTGTTCATGATAGAGTTTTATTTGATTACCTGAGGTTTCAGTTACATCTAAGTTGTAAATTTGATGGCAGATCAAAGTCTGTGAGTGACAGAACAGAATTGATTCTACTCTGACAAATTGTCCAAATGGATTTTGGTTGTTAGTTCCTGTCCTGCAGCAGAAATAAAGCACAAGCCAAAAATGTTATTACTCGATGTACATAGAGTTGCACGAGAGAGGACTTTTGTCCAATTAGATTGTGGTATCAATATTCCAATGTCTCATGACAACCGGAGAGACTAAAGACAGGTGCTCCTTTCCCCCACATCGTAGCTCATGCCAGACTTACCAAATGCTGGACAAGTCAGAATCTGATCTGTTATTGGTCTTCGGTTTACAGTGGTTGGGTGTGTGTGGGTGAGGGAGGGGGTTAGGGATGAGGGATTCTGGTCTGGTTGGGATTGTCGGAGTTGGGGATGGTGGGGTAGTGTGTGGTGGTGGTTGGGGATGAGTGGGGGGAGGGGAGCGTGGGTGAGTTTAAATGTTGGGTGGGTGGGGTGGGTGAGTTTGAATGGTGGTTAGGTGGGTGAGTTTGAAAGATGGTTAGGTGGTATGGTGAGTTTGAAAGGTGGTTGAGTGGGGTGGGTGAGTTTGAATGATGGTTACACGTACATAGGTGGGGTGGGTATGTTTGAATGGTGGTTTGGTGGGGTGGGTGAGTTGGAATGGGGAGAAGAATTGGTTGTGTGTGTATAAATGAGTGGGAGGGAGTTGTGGGTGGAGGTTGGGGATAGATGTGTGGGTGGGTGGGTAAGTGCGAGTGATGTTTGGAAGGTTGTGAGTGGGGGATATGTACATGTATGAGTGAAGGATTGGGCAGGGGGAGCATTAGCTAATTGTACATAGCTCAGCTAGAAATTCATGCATTATTCATAAACTATGCTAAAATAAAACATGCATCATTTGCTTGTAGTGCTCGTGGAAGGTGGAACGAGACTGAATACGAAGTTGTGAAAAATTGGACTCTCAGAAATGTTCGAGCCAGACGGAGAGAAGTGGAGGATGGAAGTATGGAGTCACTCCTGCTTACAAATGGAGGTGTCTTGCAAATGGAGAAGTCGGTTACAATTGAAATGGTGGTAGAAGTTGGTGGAAGTGAAGCCGATGAGAATGACATGGGTGTGGTTGGTTCTGGGTATGGTGTGGAGGTAGTGCCGAGTGCACTTGGAGATAGTGATCTTCACACAGCAGACAGCAGGCTTTTCTCCGTGGGAGCCAAGGCATACGATATTGCCCTCGCTCGGATAAGAGAAGTTTTGGATTTTAACAAGACCTCACCTGAGGTTGGATATACTCACATGCACTGTAGCAAGGAACATTGCCAGGAGGGAAGTTTGGGCATGGGGTGGGTGGGAATTTTTTTGTTGTTGTTGTCATGGACATAGCCTATTTACTCGAAGCATAACTGTATGGATGTGAACTTTTCATTGTCTGTTTTTTTACCTCACAATAGAGTCAAACGAGTAGCTAGCCATCCAAGCAGCAGCTAGCAGAGTTATGGAGACAAAGTAGCTACATACAAGATATCCAAAAAGCAGCTACAGCAGAGTTATGGAGACAAGAATAGCTAGCCATACGAGCAGCAGCCAGCCAGTTGTGGAGACAAGAATCCCTCCTCACTCTGAACTTGTTCGTACAATGGTAGGCATGGACAACCACAAGTACTCCGATGGGAACACACATTTTAGCACCCACGAGGTGTGGTCCCTTGTCTTGAGCTTTTACAAGATTATTGTTGTGAAAACACGAACTTTTGAACCCTATCCTTATGTGGGCATATTGTTCATTGTTCAGCATGTCCCAAGAGCAAAATTTTATCTGTTAGTGGCTCTGTTAGTGGCTCTGTTAGTGGCTCTGGCTCTGTTAGTGGCTCTGTTAGTGGCTCTGGCTCTGTTAGTGGCTCTGTTAGTGGCTCTGTTAGTGGCTCTGTTAGTGGCTCTGTTAGTGGCTCTGTTAGTGGCTCTGTTAGTGGCTCTGTTAGTGGCTCTGTTAGTGGCTCTGTTAGTGGCTCTGTTAGTGGCTCTGTTAGTGGCTCTGTTAGTGGCTCTGTTAGTGGCTCTGTTAGTGGCTCTGTTAGTGGCTCTGTTAGTGGCTCTGTTAGTGGCTTTTAGTGGCTCTGTTAGTGGTGCTGTTATTCCTCCATGTGGTTGTTTGTTTACTCTTTGTTGTTGTTGTTGTTCCTATTTCTGTCAATAAAGAGTCGGTGCAGTGAGTGATGACCCTTTACCAAACTACTGCATTTTTTTGTTGCTAGTGAGTGAAGATCCCTGACCAACTTTTACACATCCTTATGCATGCATGCATTGCCAGTGAGTGAAGATTCCTGACCAACTTCTACACATCCTTATGCATGCATGCATTACCAATGAATGAAGATTCCTGACCAACTTCTACACATCCTTATGCATGCATGCATTGCCAGTGAGTGAAGATTCCTGACCAACTTCTACACATCCTTATGCATGCATGCATTACCAGTGAATGAAGATTCCTGACCAACTTCTACACATCCTTATGCATGCATGCATTGCCAGTGAGTGAAGATTCCTGACCAACTTCTACACATCCTTATGCATGCATGCATTGCCAGTGAGTGAAGATTCCTGACCAACTTCTACACATCCTTATGCATGCATGCATTGCCAGTGAGTGAAGATTCATGACCAACTTCTACACATCCTTTTGCATTGCCAGTGAGAAGTTAGTGATGATCCTTTACCAACTATGACACCTTATGGATTGCGAGCTAGAGCATGGAATGACGACCCTATATCCAATGACTATGCATTGTGCTCTGCAGGTGAGAGGAGTGAGTGGTGACCCTTTTCTGACTTCCTTACTACCTGATCGTGGACCTTGCTTATACTCAGACCATATAGAACCTGATGTTTCTTCCTCGTCACCTGATCGTGGACCTTGCTTATACTCGGACCATATAGAATCTGATGATGATTCTTCGCCACCTGATCGTGGACCTTGCTTATACTCAGACCATGTAAACTCTGATGACTCTTCCTCGCTGCAGCGTGCTGGAACTTGTGCTAGGACTCGTGGTGGGAGGCGCTTAATGTTCCAGAAAGCTCCCGCTAGTTGTGGAACTATCGATAATAATGACGTCCAAGGTTGTGGTAATAATGATGGTGAAGGTGGAGATGTTGGTGATTCTGAGGAAACAACTGTTGTTGCTGCTGGTGCGGCTTCTCGTGGCAAGAAGAGACCGAACAAATCCCCCAAAAGCCTAGCAAAGAAGATGCAGAAGACTCAGAACAAGAAAGGTCAAGGTATGCATTGTACTGTACATATATACATGTATACATGTAAGTGCTCTTGTGAGTCTTCGGTAAAGTTCCTCTGTTTCACTTGTATGCCGGACTACAGCAGGTTATAAGTATGCCAGACTACAGGTTGCTAAGCAGGTTATATATATACATATATATATATAGGTTTGCCAGACTGAAGGTTGGTAAGCAGATTATAATATATATAGGTATGCCAGACTACAGGTTGCTAAGCAGGTTATAATCTACAGGTTGCTAAGCAGGTTATATATACTGTACATATATATATCAGGGTTTCATACAGGATTTTTGGTTGGGGGGGGGGGAAGTATCCAGCTTAGCATCGCCCACTTTTAGCACGCTATACTATGTAGCTGGAAAGTGTTAGCCACTGATTATCTTTGGGTATGGCCTACATATGCCACATTCAGTCACACTTGCTAAAACTTTTGGTGATATAATATGTTGTTGATTGGCTTGTGGGTACATGATTGGCTTGTGGGGACATGTTTGTGTGTTTGGTGCAGCAGGATAGTTTATAATTGTGTTATGAATGTGTTGATTGCTTGTAAATGCTTTAGGTGGATATGTTTGTGTGTTTGTGCCAGAAAGTTGTGGTTATGTGTTGTGTTGATTGGTATTGATTGATTGTATGCTGAGTTAAGTATTCGTACTAGTCTAATAAAGTGTTGTCTGTTAGTTGCCTGTTTTTTTTGTAAGAGCACTGCTCCTTGATTTTTTCCCCCTGATCTCCCTGAAGAAATCATTCACAAACATGGATCTCAGAGCCTACTTTCGAAAGAGGACAAGCAGTGATGCATCAGACTCGTTGACTGACCAGGAAGCTGCCCATTCCTCATCCAGTCTCTCCCAGACAACTGACAATCAGCAGGAGCCTCAGAAGAAGAAAAACAAACTCAGTGCTAGTGAAAAGAGGAAGGTCTACAGGGAAAAACTTTCATTTAAAAAAGAATGGGAGAAGAAATACCCCTGGGTCACCTGCAAGGATCCTAGTGGAGGCATGTTCTGTGCTACATGCCAGAATTGGGGGAAGCCCCCTGTTGGGTCAAGGGGTGCTTGGACAACCAGAGGCATAGTTGACTGGAACAATGCTAGTGAAGTACTGAAGAAGCATGCAGACTCCCAATGGCACAGAGATGCTGCAGCTGTTGGTGCCATGGCACAGCAAGTAGAGAGTGGGAAGTCTGTACTTGAGCTCCAGTGTTCAGCTGTTGCACAAGAGGCTGCTGAGCGTAGACAGAGAAATCGGTGTGTGTTACTCAATCTGTTTAGAGCAGTCTACTTTCTTGTCAAGAATAGAATTCCTCATGTAAGTGTTTATCCACATTTGATCCAGCTCCTAGTTGCCAATGGGGATAAATTACTTGAGCAACATATCAATGAAGACCCATCTAATGTCCAGTACACCTCCAAGTTCAGCACTACGTCACTGATTGAAGCCATTGACACATGGCTTGACAGAAAGCTGATAGAAAGCCTGAAATCCAGCCCGTTCTTCTCAATTCTAGCAGATGAGAGTCAAGACATTTCCACACAGGAGGAGCTATCGATTTGTTTCCGGTGGCTTGTGGAGGATGGTCACCCAGAGGAACACTTTTTGACAATTCTTGGCTCCCCCTCCCAAGCTTGAAAGTGGTCCTTAAACTGAGTGGTCATTCAATATGGCAGCAATGGTAGAGACCATCTCAAATCCACTGATGCTGAAGAAATTACACATGCTCTAACTTCCTTCATCAGTGAGAAGAATCTTGATTACTCTAAACTTGTTGGACAAGGGTATGACAGTGCTGCAACATTCTCTGGTTGCAGAAGTGGAGTGCAAAGAAGGATGAGGGTGCATGCAGCCCATGCTCTCTACATGCACTGCTCCTGCCACAGGTTGCAGCTTGCTTCCATGCAAGCAGCCGAGTCTGTTGCTACCGTGAAAAAGATGTTTGGCACAATGGCCAGCTTGTGGAAATTGTTTTATTATTCCCCCCAAAAAGCAGAAGCTCTGAAAAATTTGCAGTCAGTCCTAAATTTTCCAGAGCTGAAAGTAGTCAAACCAAGCCAAACAAGATGGCTATCTCATGAGAGATGTGTGCGAGCCATTCGCAAGGAGCTTCCTGCTCTGATAACTACTTTGCACACGCTCTATGAAGATTGTGGTGACGCAGAACGCAGAAGTATATGGCATAGCGTTGGTGTTGGGCTCTTATAGTGGAGTGGCCACTATCATTCTGCTATCATCCGTGCTTGATCTTCTTGCTAAGCTCAATTGCTTTATGCAAAGCAAGGCAACTGATTTCAGCAAGTTGCCAATCATCCTTGAGAGCATCGTTTCAGACCTTAAGAATGAGGATGCAGAATGGTGTTCTCTGGTGGAAACAACTGTTGACATGCTTGCTAGTGAACATGACATCACATGCAGGAGGAGTTCGACTAGAACTGGCAGTGCAGCTGCCACATCAATGAGTGAGTACCGCAATTCAACAGCTATTCCATATAATTATTGACAAACTTGTTTCCAATATAAATGGCCGTTTCACTGATGGTGCTGTGGAGCTACTTGTCTCCTCATCGATCTTTGACCCTGCTTCGATGCCAACAGAAGATACTACTCTTCTTGAGTATGGCAATCCACAACTGCAAACTCTAGTTAACTTCTATGGGAAAGAAGCAACTGTAGAGTTTGATGGTGAAACCTTCACTTCTCCACCTCTCGTGGATGGAGAAGAAATCTTTGCTGAGTGGAGAGTTTTTAAGAGAGTCTTGGCACAAGAGAAGAAGAAAATGATGGAGAAAAAGAAACTAAGTAAACCACCCACTCTACAGGATATGAAGACAGAGATGGAGCTTTCAGGAGCATACAAAGAGATCTTCCCAGAGATTTTCAAGTTACTGGTAACTCTTCCAATTGCAACAGCTACTGTCGAACGTTCTTTTAGTCGGATGAAGATTGTGAAGACACGTCTTCGAAATAGACTAAGTGACATCAACCTTGCTTGCTAGGCTCATGCGAATCGCAATTGAAGGGCCTGAACTGACTTCAGTAGATTTTAGTGAGAAAAATCGTCGTATTGCTTTATAAAATTCTGTTTTCAAAATTACTAATTACTATAATGTTAGCAAAATGTCAATGTCAATGTTGCAGTATGACATCATAATTTTTGAAAATCCTGGGAGGTCCCCCCCCCCTGTATGAAACCCTGTATATATATAGGTTTGCCAGACTGAAGGTTGCTAAGCAGGTAGCTATATATATATATATATATTAGGTGCCCACTACTATCTGCTAAGCACCTTTTTTATCACGGGTTCAACAACTGGGCTGAGTTTTCAACAACAACAAAATCTTGGAAAATGTTGATGTGTATTGACAATTCTTTTGTTTTTGCTGCTGTTGATTAATTCACAATGGCAGTTGTTGAACACTGACAGGACAAGAGCTAATGGTGAACTTGACAATTTATTTTAATTAAGCAGACTGCATTTGTACAATATGACAATTTCCCCTAATTGTGCCAAAATCCACTGAAGTTTGTTATGGCCCTACATCTGCGACTCGCATGAGTCTAGCAAGGCCTTATTTTGAAGACGAGTCTTCACAATCTTCATCTGACTAAAGGTCAGGCTAACCAGAAGACCCCAAACTGTCCACTGCATTGCAACGACCAATCCATTTCTCGATTCGGCACAACACCCCCAAATCGGTAGTAAAGTCGTCAATATCATAAACGTGCTTGCGTACGTGCAATATCAAGCCTAGCTAAGCTGAGTCGGTAAGCAGCTGCACGTTTTCGTATCAAGAAGTAATCAGTTGGTTTCTTACTCTTGTGACAATAGTTAACAGCACAACCACGTGGCTAGTTATGATGCCTGCACTCATGGGTGTATGTGTGGGCGTATGAATGCATAGGAATGTGTGCGCACACTTTAGCGATTTAACATGGTATATAATAACCTCTATGATTGGTTAGTTCCGGAGTTACACCAAGTAAGTTCTTGTAGGCGGCTGCTTAACTATATTAAAAAAATACAAATAGAAACAAGACTGGCATGCTTGATTTAAAAACAATATATATGCATATATACAGTATATATACCGGTATATGCATATATACATATTATATATATATAATATATATATATATTATATATACATATATACATATATATATATTATATATACATATATATATTATATATACATATGATTATATATATTATATACCGTATTCACTCGAATACAAGTCGCACACTGAATAGAAGTCGCTCTGGAAGTCGCTCTGAAAGCCGCCCTCCAAATGTAGCACACCAAGTTAATTACACCACCGCTCTTGCACACGCGCAGTCGTTTATCATTTTATCATTAGCTAAGATAGCTTGTCTGCCGAGTTGATCAGGAAATCATTCCGTGCTTGTGGCATCACTGTGAAGGTGGACGGGTATGAAGATGGAGAAATTCATTGCCTCAAAGACGATAAAGTAGCGCTTTAGCTATCCCAGCCATTACACAAGCTACTCGCCAGCTGTTGGAAGGAAGTGACAGCGGTGGAGAAGATCCATTTGCTTCCCTGGACGAAGAAGATGAAGAACAGATGAACATAACAAACTCATTGTAGATAACGATAGCGATTAGGAACTCTTGTCAGCCAACTGCTACCTAGCTCAATGTTTGAAATGAAACAATCACAACCACAATGACTCAACAAAAAAAATAGCGTCAGCACAATGGCGTAAGACTGGCTTGGCACTGCGTTAGCACAATGCTTGAAGTTCGCAACTTGATTTGGCTGAAATAGATACAAGTCGCGACATATATTCGAGTGAATACGGTATACACATATATATATACATATATATATATACATATAAACATATATATATACATATATACATATATACATAATATATAATATATGTATATATAATATATGTATATATATGTATATATACATGTACATATATATTGTATATATGTATGTATGTATATAATATATACATAAATACAAGTCGCGACTTATATTCAAGTGAATACGGTACATATATATATTATATACATATATATACATATATGTATATATATATATATGTATATTTGTATATATATATACATATGTATATATATTATATACATATATATATTATATACATATATATATTATATACATATATACATATATATATTATATACATATATATATATATATATATTATATACATATATACATATATATTATATACATATATATTTATATATAATATACATATGTATAATATACATTTATACATATATATAATATACATATGTACATATATATATATATACATATATACATATATATATATATATATATATAAACATATAATACATATAATATATATACATATATATACATATACATGTATATACATATGTACATGTGCATGTATATAAAACAGAGGAGTTTACCAGTGCAGCCAGCAAACATTTACAAGTCAACAACAAATGTTTGCATGACCCTTTACCATCATTGTTAATAGGTAAAGGGTCTGTAAATGCTTGTGGCCTGCATGGGTGAAATATTTGTTTCTAGTCAATCCAGTAGAATATAACATCTGTCTATATATTTTCATCTGCACTTACCTGTAATATATATATATATATATGAATGGGTCACATTGGCAGAAACCGTGGTACCAAAGAAGGGATTGAAATTTGCATCACGCCAAAACAAAACAAAGGACCCTGCAGATTATGCCCTCAAGGGGGGGAAAGCGGACTGATACTCTTAAATGCTCAGGGGGTAACTGTGTAAGGTCAGTAGAGGAGAGAAATGCTAATGGAGACCACACTGAATACACTAGTGCAAACTGAGCTCTTGGCAGATGCAATTAATCAACTTATAATTTACTAACTCGACATTTCGGCTGGTGCTCTAGCCTTCATCAATTGTTTGATAGATTGCTCTAGCCATTGTCCTACTTGTGTGAGCATGTTGCAATGCTTGGATTGTTATATGGGGAAAGTGGCCAAGATTTATATATTTGTATTCAGACGTGTGCAGTATTGTGTCCTGTAGCATAACATCAGTATAATGATTAGTGTATAATGATTAGTGTATATGGTAAAAGGTTGTCAAACTATCGTGTGGTGTACGTGGGTATGCTCTTGTTTCCTTTCCTGTTATTTCAAATAATAAAAACACATTTCTTCTTGTACATCCCTCGAGTGTCATGTAGCAGTCGGTAAAGGTCTGGCTGTGCGAGACTAATGTCGTGTAGCAGTTGGTAAATGGTCTGGGGACGTGCAAGAGTTTCATTTAGGGGGGGAGGGGGAGGACAATTTTCTAATGAAACCCTGTCAAGTAAATGTTGGTAAAGGATTAACTGTGAGACTAATACAACTTGTGCAAGCACACTTCATCTGGAACACCATCTCTAGATCTCGTCAGAGCTGAAGCTCACCACTCACCCAAACTTGCCCTTGGTAGGTCATTGACCCTGTGAAATAAAATTTACATGCAAATGAGGATATATTTTTTTAAACAATTTAAAGTTTGTGATTCACACATGTGCAGTGTGCATGGATCTGCAAACAGTGCCTCTGTTTGAAATCTCTCTCATCCATCAAACAAAATATTTATTACTAATTATTATTTCGTTTATTATTATTATTATTATTATTATTATTATTATTATTATTATTATTATTATTATTAGTATTATTATTATTATTATTATTATTATTATTATTATTATTATTATTATTATTATTATTATATTATTATTATTATTATTATTATTATTATTATTATTATTATTATTATTATTATTATTATTATTATTATTATTATTATTATTTTAATATTATTATTATTATTATCTTTATAATAGTATGCTTCTCCGTGCATGTGTCACGCTACTGAGCATGCCCAGTGCAACACGTAGCAACTGTCATTAAGGGGGTAGTCTACCCAAAACTGGTAAAAAATGTCTGTTGACTTTGAATGCCCATAACTTTGTTTAATAATTGGTTTGTGTAGATAATGTTATGCTCAAATTGTTGCTTGTTCTATGTGCTTTCCAATGATATATAAAATATCTCTAGAGGCATGTTTTGTCAGAAGATGCATGCAGAAATGCATGCATCTTCAGAAACAGGGACCCTCCTTCTCTTGGCAGACCCCCACTACTCATTTTTAAAAATCAAAAGCTGTAAATTGGTTTGTGGCTTGTCAAAGCTAACAGCTGTGATATCAATGATTTTATATTGCAATAACTAAAGTGGTTGTTGAATGGCAACGTGCCGTATTTGATTACGGCTAAAATTTTACGGCACGTTGCCATTCAACAACCACTTTAGTTATTGCAATATAAAATCACTGATATCACAGCTGTTAGCTTTGACAAGCCACAAACCAATTTACAGCTTTTGATTTTTAAAAATGAGTAGTGGGGGTCTGCCAAGAGAAGGAGGGTCCCTGTTTCTGAAGATGCATGCATTTCTGCATGCATCTTCTGACAAAACATGCCTCTAGAGATATTTTATATATCATTGGAAAGCACATAGAACAAGCAACAATTTGAGCATAACATTATCTACACAAACCAATTATAAAAAAAGTTATGGGCATTCAAAGTCAACAGACGTTTTTTTACCAGTTTTGGGTAGACTACCCCCTTAAGCTGTGAAATGCTGCAAGTGTGAGCTAGAGCTCCATCAGCAGCAGAGAGACGGGCAGAGAAGGATGGAAACGAAAGAACAAGTACCAGAAGAGCTAAAAGGAAGCAGGAACGAGAGAGGAGGAGAACAGCATTAACACAAAAGGAAGGTCTGGAAAGAACTGAACAGAGAAAGGAAGAGACTAGCAAGAAGAAGTACAAGTGAAAGTCCTAGCAATGCAAACTTCTACCTTCCCAATGTCCACACTGAGCCAGCACTGCCAATGCTTTAAGGTTTATTATGGAGACCCTGAGCTGCTGCCACAGTGGCAAGATTGGTCTACCCACCACTGGCTGAGTACACACAAGCACTGCAAGAAGTATAATTTGTGGATATAATGTGGATATAAACAGCACACAATTTCCAACAAGTCACAGGGAAAATCCAGTGCCTTTTCCTTCGTATCTTTTCGAGTCCACGGTCATTGGTACATATTGCTACAGCATATGAAAAACTTACCACCAACTCAACCAGCTCCAAATTTAAGAACGACAGTGTATGGCTGAGTTTATTGAGGGAGATCAAGCAGTGTGGAGCAAAATTAATGCACCACGACATGCTGCGTGGGTGTAGAGGAGGATATACAGGGAGTACTACATCAGACAAGTCCCTGTGGGGGAGCATTGCAGCATTAGTGGCTTAATAGTGAGAGAGAGAAAAATAACAGCTGAAGAGTCTGCAGCTACCAGACAGTTAGTATTATGCATGTATGTAGGTGGTCAAATGATTTTCGGTCCAATTTGGGAGTAATTACACTTGTAACAATTTAAATTGCTCTAGGCTGTGCCTCCTGCATGTGCTCTCCACTTGCCTAATGTCCCAGACAGATTAGTCCAGGATTGCCTCCTGGTGGTAGCTGCTATTGCTGGAATAGCCACTGAGTTATATTTGCGCTGACAATTATAAAACAACCATTACTGCTTAGCATCTATTGTATAGACTTGACGAGACCTTTACCCAGGACAATTACTCTGACTCCAGATTGGATGAGAATCCTTATGATCACTTAGTTTGAAAAAATTGAATTTTGAAAGTGCTAGAAGAAAGTGAGTAGATCTATGTTCTTAGTGTATAGCTAAGTAGAAGGGTGGCTATACCACAGTCAAAGGTTCTCCAGGAAAAAAAGAGCTGACATCACCATGTCCATGCAGTTATATATATATATATAAGCACTCTAACTCACCTGCAGTTATATATATATATATATATATATATATATATATAGACACTCCAACTCACCTGCAGTTATATAATAATATATATAGGCACTCCAACTTACCTGCAATTATATTATATTATATATATATAGGCACTCCAAATCACCTGCAGTTATATATTATATATATAGGCACTCCAACTCACCTGCAGTTATATATTATATATATAGGCACTCCAACTCACCTGCAGTTATATATTATATATATATATAGGCACTCCAACTCACCTGCAGTTATATATTATATATATAGGCACTCCAACTCACCTGCAGTTATATATATTACTCCAACAAGGATGACTAACTACGTACATAGCTTCTCTTCCAGTTAGCTTTTTGTTTGTTTTCAGTGCCAACATTTCAACTGAACTGTTCCGGTCTTCATCAGCACAAGATTAGTCTTTGCCCTGATGAAGACACAAGTATTCGCTTGCACATTGGCACTGGAAACAAAAAGCGTATTGAAAAAGAATATTTTTATGTCATCTGAAAGTAGTCATGCAAAGCTTCCTAAGTTGCATTTCTCTACCATAGTAAACAGTAACTATGTGTTGCTAGCTAAAAAAGAAACTGAGCATGCTCTAATTTTTGTTACTATGGTAAGACACTAATGTAAAAATAAGCACTATCCAAGTGAAACTGAGGTGCTAAAATACTGGGCATGCTCAGTGCTATGGCAACACAGTACACGCTAGCCTAAAGTTACAACAATAACTAAAACAAGGGGTGAGTACAATTAATGAATCTTCCATATGGGAGTAAATACACTATCACTAATAACAGTATTAATAGTTGTTATAGTAATTGGGGTTATTGGGGCTAAATAATAATAATAATAATAATAATAATAATAATAATAATAATAATAATAATAATAATAATAATAATAATAATAATAATAATAATAATAATAATAATAATAATAATAATAATAATAATAATAATAATAATAATAATAATAATAATAATAATAATAATAATAATAATAATAATAATAATAATAATAATAATAATAATAATAATAATAATAATAATAATAATAATAATAATAATAATAATAATAATAATAATAATAATAATAATAATAATAATAATTAATAAATAATAACAACAACAACATTAATAATAATAATAACAACAATAATAAAGATTAGGCCTTAGGATGGATGGTGATATCTGCTGGGAGGTTTGTCCTCCACTGCCACTCCCCCATATGACTTGCTGGTCCCTCACTGACAGTCTCCGTTCATGCCTACATACAGCCCAGGTCGTCTCGCTGTGGAATGGTTCTGGTTCAGTGAAGAGGAAGAAAAAAGACCTCACCGAGTTTGATGTCTGCCTGACCATCTACAACGACATCATTAGGGAATTATTGTGAGTGGTGTCACAGTCAGTAAAGCAATAGTCATGTGATCTGTTTAAGAAGTCATGTGACCAGTAGGCATTGCTTGGTCATGTGATTAGTAGGTTATGTGATAATCAGGATCAGTTTAGTTTAGATTGCATGTGTTAATAACTGCTGATTAATAATGTGATAATTGATTTTGTAAAAAAAAATTCTTGTTTACAATCTTGAGGCGACCATAACCATAAAGTTTTTTTTTTTTACGTGTGGTTACCAATTTATAGCTCCATAGATTCTGAAAATGTCATGTTATGGAGTTAACCCTCTCACTGTCAGCATTGTGGAGAATTATTTTAAATTTAACACAGCCACATTAAAAAATTAATATCAAATCAGATATTTAGCTGAACCATTTACCATTTGGTCATGTGATAGCATGATTGTTTTAGAAGTTGTGGTCAAAAGGTGTGACCACAAACAGGCCACATGCTATGAATATAATTATGCAAACAATAGTCATGATTTGGAGTGTCATAACTTCTCCATAGTTCATGTTATGGACTCGATATATAGCTCATAAGATAGCTCTATCCTTATCCTTTCTTTTGCTTCTAAGAACGTAGGAATATACATTACTATACAAAAGTTATGCCAACCCATAATAAGGTCTTCATAAATCGACCACAAAAATTTCCTTATTTATCAACAAGAACTTTGTCAATACAACATTCAGTAAACATTTGATATAATTGTTTGACCTAATGTAATCGAAAGACATTTTGGGTGAAGTTTGAGGTGAAATCAGTGTCTGTGGCAAAAGTCAACCAAGTTGTGGAAAGCATGGAAACAATTCCGATCCTCCATAATCCAAAGGTGAACATTGCAGTATTTGCATTGCACACGACAATCTCCGAGGTAGGAATGGATGCCTTCACATTCTTCGTCACTTGATTCATCACCAGAAATGTCCCAAGCTGCTCTAGTCACTTGGGAAATAATTTCGCTATTGACAGTCTCGTTGATATCGTCCGACTGAAAATCGTTCGTGTTTTAAATATAATTTCATTAACTTTCCTCCGTCCAACCGCCGTAATTTTTTTGGTGTAAATAGAGTATGAATTCAGCTATCTTTTGATATAAAAATTATTGCCTATTGACAAATGCTTATATTTTATTTTATTTTTCAAAGCCGTGGCGCCGTATGGCGCCATTGACAGTGAGAGGGTTAATATATAGCTCAAAAGATAGGTCTCTCTGTGTGCTCTCTTTTGACACTAAAACATTTTCCATAGGTATAACTATACCCAAGTTACTGGAGCTAAAGTGGGGGTACCTCAAAACCTGAGTGCCTGATTTTTCTGCTCCAGATTGCCAAGTGTAGAGAGCTGAAATTAACATTAGTGGCTAGAAAGAGCCCTACTGCATTCATTAGGTGCTAAAACTTAAAGTATGTGGACAAGCGCATGGTTAGAAAATGAATTTCGTTAAAATTCCTAAAAATTTATTTTCTAAACTCTAGCTTGACCATGTACTAAGTTTTAGCGCCTAATGAGTTGTAGTAAGGCTTCCTCTAGCCACTGGTGCTAATTTCAGCTCTCTAGCACTTTGCAATCCGGGCACTCGCATTTTTAGGTATCCCCACTTTAGTTCCAGTAACTTGGGTATAGTTATAGCTATGAAAAATGTTTTAGTTTCCAAAGAGACCACACAGAGAGACCTATCTTTTGAGCTATAAATCAAGTCCATACCCATGAAGCTTGCAGAATCTTTGGACTATAAAGACGTTTATAAAGACGTTTTTAAACACAATTTTTGGTTTCGTTTAAGAGGAAGAACAAACAAGAGGGCCCACTTACCCTTCACTCTCCCAACTGAGCTACATGTATTATAAAATTCTTTATCTTCGCATATAATTATTGTGGTTGTTGATGTATGTGTTACAGTTGTTGATATGTGTGGTGTTGTGGATGTGTGTAGTGTGGTGTTTTTGTTGCAGCTGTGGATGTGGGTGTGGTTGATGGTGTTGCCTTCTCCTTGTATAGGGACTCTGCTAGTAGCCAGGAGGTTCAGAGTGCATTATCAGAGAGCAGGGAACTTACGCACGAATATCTGCTAACAGAGGTGAGTGAGGCACCTCTCTGGTCCTATGGCCTGTCTGGTCCTGCGTCCTCCCTTGTGACCTGTGTCATTTTGTCATGTGACCTTTGAGCTGTCAGGTCCTGTGTGTGTGCACTCCATGGTGACAGTGTTTATATTGGGTGCTGTTCTTGTGTGTTGGTGTAGATCAGTGACATTCAGTGTGCTCAGGACCTGGAGAACGAGATTGAGAAGGTAATGAAGGGTCATTTCTAATTATTTATTATTGTTATTACACTCAGGGAGCACACTAGTACTTCCTATTTTGGTTTGAACCTATTTTAAAATAGCAAACGACAGCCCCTCCCCCCCGGCCAAAACAAGCTCATATCCCTAAACTGATATAAACTAGTGTGCCTTAAATCCGTTGCTAAGGTAGACCATTGAAAAAACAAAAGATGTGGGGGAGCCCTCAAATACCTTCCAGCACCAGCTTTGATTCTGTCACATTATTATTTGCATGCACACATAACAACTTGCATAGGACTCCAAACACATCACGACTACTCTGTTTCCTGATGCACATCCACGACTACTCTGTTTCCTGATGCACATCCACGACTACTCTGTTTCCTGATGCACATCCATGACTACTCTGTTTCCTGATGCACATCCACGACTACTCTGTTTCCTGATGCACATCCATGACTACTCTGTTTCCTGATGCACATCCACGACTACTCTGTTTCCTGATGTACATCCACGACTACTCTGTTTCCTGATGCACATCCACGACTGCTCTGTTTCCTGATGCACATCCACGACTACTCTGTTTCCTGATGCACATCCATGACTACTCTGTTTCCTGATGCACATGCACGACTACTCTGTTTCCTGATGCACATCCACGACTACTCTGTTTCCTGATGCACATCCACGACTGCTCCATTTCCTGATGCACATCCACGAGTACTCTGTTTCCTGATGCACATCCACGACTACTCCATTTCCTGATGCACATCCACGAGTACTCTGTTTCCTGATGCACATCCACGACTACTCCATTTCCTGATGCACATCCACGAGTACTCTGTTTCCTGATGCACATCCACGAGTACTCTGTTTCCTGATGCACATCCACGACTACTCTGTTTCCTGATGCACATCCACGACTACTCTGTTTCCTGATGCACATCCACGACTACTCTGTTTCCTGATGTACATCCATGACTACTCTGTTTCCTGATGCACATCCATGACTACTCTGTTTCCTGATGCACATCCACGACTACTCTGTTTCCTGATGCACATCCATGACTACTCTGTTTCCTGATGCACATCCACGACTACTCTGTTTCCTGATGCACATCCACGACTACTCTGTTTCCTGGTAGCAGTATAAAATAGCCCTGGGTGTGGTGGTTGTTGATAATTCAACCAAGTAAGCTTGTGTGCATTTTAAAGTCTGCACATGCTATGTTACATAAGCACTATCAACATGTCCCACACTCAGTTCTGCTACTTGATTTGTGGAGTTCTTACTCCTGGGGGTGACTATTTCCTATTTCCTAGTTCAAAGGGGGCTCTAGCTGATCTTCTAATAGAACATCTGCTGTCTGGTTGATGGAGTTCTCCTGTGCATTGTTACCAAGTCCTTGAAGGCTCTAGCTGATCTCTCTAACGCTATCTGGTTAGTGGAATTCTCCTGTTCGTCACCAAGTCCTTGAAGGCTCTAGCTGACCCTCTACCAGAACATCTGCTGTCTGGTTGGTGGAGTTTTACCAAGTCGGCTGTAGCTGAGATCCCGAGTAACAATAGCAACAAGACAAGGCATGTACTGATTGTATGTTTACTGTACACTTTGGAACAAAAACAAAAGGGAAAGTGTTTATAAGCTCTGGAGACCCTGAAGCTTACACTTTTGGTAGTCCTACACCACTCAAGTAGAATATACACAAACAACAACAACAACAACAAAAATGAAACGAGAACAAAAATGTAAATATTAATTTTAATAAATGTAAAAAAAAAAAGGTTTGATAAAAACAACTCAAGGGCACAAGACTGTACCCATATGTAGACCACACCCAATTTAGTGATCCTTTACCTTTTAATATCATGCCGCAACCATTATACCAATTATAGAAGCAGCTGGTTGTGGTCTACATGGAACCCTCTTGCTTCCCTTCCTGTTAATCTAATATTGTTTATAAATATAGTTGTTTGTTTATAAATATAAATAGTTGTTTGCTTAGAAATGAAGCAATTGTTGTTTATTTATTTGTGTGTGTATGTAGTTTGTTTGAGTGTGGTGTGAGTGTTGTTTCAGTGTGGTGTGAGTGTTGTTTGAGTGTGGTGTGAGTGTTGTTTGAGTGTGGTGTGAGTGTTGTTTGAGTCTGGTATGAGTGTTGTTTGGGTGTTTGTAAACAAGGCCATGATGGCACCCATCCTGCCCTGAATTCCTTGTTTTAACCCCTTTTATCCTGAATGCTAGTTTGTTTGTTTGGTCTCCTTAACTTTGAATCAATGACTTGAGGGAAAATCTATCTTGGAGCTTTTTCCACCATTTTGTTTGAGTTTGTTCTTTTTATTTTTCTCTTATTTGTAATACCACAAAGCCTTCTTGTACAGTATCCTGAGAAGACTCACTTTCCTAAGGCACACAAGGATGACGGGGATTGGCCCATGACTACACACATTTCAACAGCCTTGGATTATAGCCTTTCGAATCTTAGTTTTATGAGACTTAGCTCTGTCGTAAAATAATCCCTCTGAACTTCTGGCCTTTGCTGTGTCCAATCCTTGAAGGGAACACTTCTTGTTCTATTTTCTGATCTTTGATTGTATTCAGGAAAAATCACGTTCGTGTAGATTACAGCAGGAGCTGGTGAGCAGTTACAGTGAATTGTGTAGGTAAGGGGTATCATGTTTGTATACACTGTATCCCCTTGTACAATACCTGCATAACACAGCCAATAATGTGATGACATGGTCGACAAGTACATAGCTCTATGGGAACACGCACTGGACCAATATCACACTGGTTGAGGCAGGTTGACAATAGCTCTATGGGGACACACACTGGACCAACTTAACACTGGTTGAGGCAGATTGACAATACCTCCATGTACTGGACCAACATCACACAGGTTGAGGCAGGTTGACAATATTGCTCTATGGGGACACACAATGGACCAACATCACTCTAGTTTAGGCAGGTTGACAATAGCTCTATGGGGACAGACACTGGATCAACATCACACTGGTTGAGGCAGATTGACAATACCTCATCATGGCTCATGGACTGGACCAACATCACACTGGTTGAGGCATGTTGACAATTGCTCTATGGGGACACACACTGGATCAACTTAACACTGGTTGAGGCAGATTGACAATAGCTCTATGGGGACACACACTAGCTCTATGGGGCACACCCTGGACCAACATCACACTGAGGTTGAAGTAGGTTGACAAATAGCTCTATGGGGACACACACTAGCTCTATGGGGTACATCCTGGACCAACATCACACTGAGTTGAGGCAGGTTGAAGTAGGTTGACTAGAGCTCTATGGAAACACCTACTGGAGCTACACATCACACTAGTTTGAGTTGGGTTGAAGTAGGTTGGCAATATTTAGCTCTACATGGAGACACATACTGCACTGGGTTGAAGCAAAGCCCAGGCATCTGCATAGGATAAAATTATAATTATTTGTATGTGCGACAACTTCCCATAGCACCAAAAGCACATACTTAACGAATGTAACTTGCATTGAGTCAGGTTCACTTGCTTTCCATCTGCGTGCCCATGGCTCAGTGCTGCATCAGAGTCTTAATAACCTGCCATCTGTCTATCCATGGCTCAGTGCTACACTAGATAACCTGCTATCTGCTTACCCATGGCTCAGTGCTGCAACAGAGTCTTGATAACCTTTGATAACCTGCGCCCATGGGGCTCAGTGCTGCATCAGAGTCTTAATAACCTGCCATCTGTCTATCCATGGCTCAGTGCTACACTAGATAACCTGCTATCTGCTTACCCATGGCTCAGTGCTGCAACAGAGTCTTGAAAACCTTTGATAACCTGCCATCTGTTTATCCATGGCTCAGGGTTACACTAGAGTCTTAATAACCTGCCATCTGTCTACCCATGGCTCAGTGATACACCAGAGTTTTGATAATGTGCCATCTGCCTTCCCATGGCTCTGTGCTGCACCAGCGTCTTCATAAGGAGAACTATCTGATGCCTGTCGACTGCAGCTGTTCTATGTGGACTGATCTGGCATGTCCAGGAGCTATTATAGCCAACGTAGGTAGGGCATGATTTCTTATAATTAAAACAAAATTATTAAATTATTTGACAAATCTGTTCTGTTGCAATTGAGGTTAAATTACTTATCACCTATTATGTTGCCTGCTGAATTTCATGAAGATGTCCCAGGGTTCTGAAGACATCCAAGAGTATTGATGATGTCCCAGGGTTATAAAGACGTCCCAAGGTTTTTAAAGACGTCCCAGGGTTTTGAAGATATTCCAAGGTTTTGACGACATCCCATTGAAGACGTCCCAGGGTTTTGAAGAAGTGGTTTTGAAGACGTCCCAGGGTTTTTTTAATGTCCCAGGGTTTTGAAGATGTGGTTTTGAAGATGTCCCAGGGTTTTGAAGATGTGGTTTTGTAGACGTCCCAGGTTTTTTATTTTAATGTCCCAGGGTTTTTAAGACATCCCAAGGTTTTGAACACAAGGGTTTTGAAGATGTCCCAGGGTATTGAAGACGTCCTAGAGTTTTGAAAATGTCCCTTGATTTTGAGATCTGGGTTTTGAAGATGTTCCAGTGTATTGAAGACGTCCCAAATGTTATGGCTAAAGGTTAAATTTCCAAGTCAGCAAACACACATCAAATGCACATCACTTCGCCCATCTTTCCCTATAATGACTCCTTACCGTATGAGTGATGACCAGCACATATTAGTGATGACCCCTTACCTTGTGAGTGTTGACCCCTTACCTTGTGAGTGTTGACCCCTTACCTTGTGGGTGTTGATCCCTTAACCACATGCCATTTGGAGTGTTGATCCCTTACCACATGCCATTTGGAGCTTATCTGAGTGATGTTTTTGTTGTATTGTTTTTGTTGTATTGGTGCAGTGCTACTGGTGCTTTTCAGGTGGCAATGCAAGGAGCTAAGAAAGCTGAGAAGGTAAACATTTTGAAATGGAGTGGGTGGAGCTTGTATAAGATACCAGGAGTGTGTTTTCTGATTAAGAGTACACCTCCATAAAGAGTACACCTCCATAGACTAGTAATGATATGTTGTGCACTTGAGGGGGGACAAAACCATAAAGTAGTAGTAACTGCTAAAAAATATATTGTAGTGACCACTTGATAGCTCCATAGATTCTGTAAACTTCATGGTATGGACTTGATATATAGCTAAAAAATTAGGTCTCTCCGTGTGCTCTCTTGTGATACTTTCATGGGTTTAATTATTGCCAAGTGCTATATATAGAGAGCTGAAATTAGCACCTGTGCTAGAGGAAGCCCTACTGTATACAACACCTTTTTTCATTAGGTCCTAAAACTTGAGTTTCCCCCTGTGCTTCCTACGTACGTTAAGTATATCACTGGAGCTACATAGGAAAATGCAGGTTTTATTAGTGTATTAACCGCTTCACCGTCATAAGCGCATAGAAGCGCGAGATTGAGTGACCGTCGCGTTAATAATTATTAAAAATCAACCGTTGACTCTAGATATTCAAAATTTACTGGAAATGTGCAAGATGGACTGTTCTATTTCACCAAAAAATTTAAGAACCATTGCATGTAGGTAACTATGACGTCAAACAATTTTGAATTCAAGAAAAATAATGGCTGATCGTGCTCGCGTGTTAGAGCTCTTGTTTGATGGCGGTTTCGACCTCTGACTATGATAGAGATGAAGATGATGAAGGTCAAGTGTCTTCCTTCCTTGGTGATGAGGTATTAGACCCTAAGGAGTTGGAAGATTTTTGTCCAGAGCTTTAACTTCAACACCTCAGGATGTTGGACCAAACACTTCAAGTGCCAGTGCTTCTGATGGAGCTTTTATAACTCCTGATGAAGAGTATGAGTTGCTTGGTAAGTATGAGTAGATATCTATAGAATGGAATATAATATTTGAGCTATCAAACAGTGAGACATAATAAGCCAGAAATATATATCACTAGGTTATAAAGTTCCTAGTTATAAAGTTCACTAGGTTATAAAGTTCATAATAATAATCTTTTATATAGGTTTAGCCACTGATCTTGAATCTGCTGAACCTCTGAGTGAGATCCTGCAAACTCTCCTCCGAGTGGTCCTGCAAACTCGCCCCCAAGTGCACCTACAATCTCTCCTACCATCTTCTCCTTCATTTGATGTAGTTCCATCTTCTGACTCAGAAGTATCACTGTTACCTTCTGATCGCTGAGACAGGGGGCGTGTTGGATGCCGAGGCCGAGGAAAAGGCCAAGGAAGAGGGAAAGGCCAAGGAAGAGGAAAAAGCCAAGAAGAGGAAAAGGCCAAGGAAGAGGAAAAAGCCAAGGAAAAGGCCTAGGAAGAGGAAAAGGCTAAGGAAGAAGTCGAGGCCAGAGGTAAGAGGCACGAGACCTTTTGTCACTGCTCTCTTTGTGGTGTTAGCCTTTGTGGAAGGACATGCTTCAGGGAATTCCACACACTCTCTGACTACTCGCACTAGCTTCCTTTTCTCTTCGAGATTTTCTTTGTATTGCTTTTGTAGTATGTACATATGTTAGGCATGTACATGTATACTTCTTTTCTTTATCATTTATGCATGCAGACATGTGTAGTACACGTATGTTTTCTTGATGAGTCTTTCCTTTATTATGCCTTTCTGCAACATCTTGAACTTTTCAACTTTCAATACAGCCAGACCTTCCTTGTGCTGCTTGACAACAGTCAATACTCTTATAGACTGACAAACATGCTATATTCTGCAAAATATAAAAATTAGGGCATTCAATATTCATAAATTATGCCAAAAAATGTACATTTTTCATATTATATGATGTTTGCATTTCGATAAGCGACCATATTTTAGTATTTGATCTGAAAAACCATAAAATATACTTGTAATAGTCAATAAACGCAGTGATAAAAAGTATTCGAATCAAAAAATTGTTTGTGGTTTGGTTGCTAGGCAACATATTTATCACCAAGTTGATCAGTAGCTCTTTATCGATCATGTGATATGCGGTTGCCAGGGACTTTTCTGAACCAATGATCAGATACAAAAATTAAAGTAAAAATAGGTCAAAATCTCAAAATGAAGTCGACGGTGAAAGGGTTAAGTATTATGTTACATGCATGTTAATTATGAGGTAATAATTATGTGTGGTGGCTAAGTAGATTAGACTGTTCTAAAATGTTCTATCATGGGGCTTGGAGAGAAGAAAACTTTTGATTCTTGTTAACAGATGGACTGGGCTTATGTGTTTGTTTCTCTCATATTTTTAAACTTTAATTTATTGAAGTTGTCGGTTAGCACGCAGCTCTTCTTGTGTTGGTTTGACCCACATTTCAAAATGGCAGACAGCAACCCGGCTGTCACAGAATCCCAAAGCTCACACATGTATCTTGGATAACACCCACATCAGCATCTTCTTAGCTGCCTTAATAATGCTTTTGCTGCTGTTAGCTCCAAGAAGATTTCCAGTAATGTCTTGAACCCTTCGCTACGGCAGTCGAAACGCAGACCTGAAATCAATAGAGTGAAAAGAAGTTTGAAATTTCTTCTTCAAAACAGTACTTGTTGTGATGCAACAGTCTTTTCTTTATTAAACTGAACAGAACAGCACGTGCTAAATTAAGCAACAACAAAAATAAAACATAGGTAAGGATTTCTCAGATAGATGGTAAAGGGTCACTACATCAATCCATGTTGCTATTGTTTCTTCTCCTCGCATGACTTGTGTAAATAGGTTCATTTACAAAAACTTTATTGGCAGAAGATGCAGAAGTTCCGATGCATGCTGTATGTTTGTTGATGGTGGAAAAGGGTGTGCTAAATATATTCTTGTATGATGCATCAAGCAACCTCACACCCTCCTTTAGATATTATCCTAAAGTTGGTAAAGGATCATTGAAAACTTGCCGATGACTCAATCAACCAATGCTATGCAATCAACCAATGCTATGCATCTGAGTATTCATGTTGTAGAATAACATCTACTGTGTTTGGTCAACTCTGGAGTTCTCCTGTACAAATTTTACTAGTCCTTGAAGGAGGCTGTACTGATCCCTGGCTTACTGATCCCTGGCTGTCTACAGCACCATATTTACTCTGGAGGTGATGCTAGCTACTGGAGATAGGATAGCCACAATATCGAGCCTAGATGTTAACCATGTTTACTCTGGAGGTGATTGCTAGCTATTTGAGATAGGTCCCCTGGAATGTGTGTGAGTGTGTGTGGTTGCATGCCTTGAGACATGGTGACATGTCAGGAGAGAGAATGGATATTTACTATAGCAATATAAACTTAGGCATGTTTATATAGTATTGCTTTTGAAATGTTGAACAACCTCTCTGCTGGCTATAGCCTATTTGCACGGTAACGGAATAGTGTAACGAGGTCAAGGTTATGCCCCGTCATCATGTCACATGCACAGAGTGTCTAGACTCTAGACTCCTAGGATATCTGGACACAGAAACTTTTTTCTCTCCCCCCCTTCTTTTTTTAATTATTTGGGATAATCCATATAATTATGCACTTAGATACACACATACATACACACATACGTACACGTGCATATGTTATTATTTATTATTATTATTATTATTGTTATTATTGTTGTCATTATTGTTGTCTTGCATTTATTTGTGTTTAGATGAATAAATTGAAGGAGGAAATCCAGTCACAACTTGCTCAACTTCAGCCACAGATTGCAAAGCTCAAGGACAATATTAGTTAACAACAGCACCACCTCTGGACATTGTGTGTATGCAGAAGGGAGACATTATTTTGTTGTTGAGTTTGCTATTCTTTTATACCTTCTACCTTAATAATTATCGGTGAGGAATTATCATATCTGCTGCTTAGATGTGTGCGTGATGTTCTGAGGCTCTGCCCATTCACCTCACATGTGGTTGTTCCAAAACATTTATCTGCAACCTATATACTGAGAAGGCAAGACAGAAAACAAAGGAAGGCCTCAAGGAGGAGTGCCAGCTCAAAGATAGAACCCTCAGTGGAACCTGGCTCTAGGGAGTAGTACAGAGCTTGTCATCCCACCTGGAGTTATAAATGGAAAAATCGATTTTGTAAGCATAAGTTTATTTATAGGTGGGTGCAATCAAATGGAAGTGATTTATTAATTGAGACGTGATGTATTAATTGATGTTTAAATTAATGATATGATTAATTTTTTAAATTTAATGTTTGAATTAATGGAGGTGAATGTATAATTAATGATTGACTTAATAATTACTTGATGTATTAATGTTTGAATCAAAGGTGATGTATTAATTCGAATTAATCTATGTAATGTATTAATGTTAGAATTAATGGACTTGATGTATTAATTAATGATGGAGGTGATGTATTAACGTTTGAATTAATTTGAATATGTTTCAATTGATGGAGGCGATGTATTTAATGTTTGAATTAATGAGGTAGTGCATTAATTAATTAATTAATGTCTGACGTGACATTAATTAATTAATTAATGTCTGACGTGACATTAATTAATGTTTGAATTAATGAAGTGATGTATTAATCAATGTTCGACTTAAATGGAGGTGATGTATTAATTGACGTGATGATTATCTTTAATTAATTATTAATTATTTGAATTAATCGAGGTATGTATTAATTAATGTGCAAGGTTTGTCCCACATCTTAACAACATTTGGGATGGCAGTTAAGGATAATGATATTCATAGTCACAGTCCACTCCGTCACGCCTAACCTCCACGATTGTATTATCTATTTTCACCTAATTTCACAGCTCGGAAAACAACTTTACTTTTTTCCTTTTCTTCCTTTTCTGACACTAGTATATATATCATCGTGACCATCGTGTAATTGTCTTGACTTCACGATCAACTGAAGAATCTTGTTCAGGTTACAAAAACAATCTTTTCTTATGTCAGTACACCCCCCAATCTATATATGGAAAGTATTTAACAGGCACAGGAAGTAGAACACACCATTGTCTCGACCTAACCACCCACATAACCAAGACATGAGGTAACTACACAGTATGCTAATTAATTGTTCTGTTCCAGCAGCATCAAGTGTCATACATGCACTACATATGCCCCTCTCGGCTAGGGGGGGTGCCTCCATATATATATATATATTTTACAAATATTTGTGGTTTCCAGTTTATAGCTCCATAGATTCTGCAAACTTCATGGTATGGGCTTGATATAAAGATAGGTCTCTCTGTGTGCTCTCTTTTGATACTAAAATATTTTTCATATGTGTAACTATAGCTGGAGCTAAAGTGGGAGGAACCTCAAAACCTGTGTGCCTGATTTTGCCACATAAATATCTCCAGATTGCCAAGTGCAGAGTTGAAATTAACACCTGTGGCTAGAGGTCCTTCTCTATGAAACGTAGGCGCTAAAACGTATAAAATTCATTACCGCGCGCTTGACCACGTACTCGACTCATTTTACAGCCTTAGCGGTATATTGTAAGAGAAAGCGGAGCCTTGGCTACCTGATTACAAAAGAATTTAGTCTTGCAAGCTTTAGTGCCGCAATGGATAACAAATTTCGAGTTCCAAAGAGTATATCTGCCATAACATTTGGGACGTCTTCAATACACTGGAACGTCTTCAAAACCCAGGACGCCTCTCATGTATTTATTGTAGGACTGGGGGCAGCTTATTTCCTCTCTGCTGCCATTGCTCGTGTGCCGAATGACGGAGGTGACACTCTTGGGGTCGCTGTTGGTGTACATAAGCATGACGATCTTTCAGTCCTGCCATGCATTATCCACATTTCCACATTGCGTGGTTAGTGACTGGCCCCTAAAAATGTTTAGAAGTTGTGGTAAATAACATAATGACTGCCAAAATGTTTGTGGCATTATACTAACTTGTGATTATCTAGTGCACATTTTACCTTTTCTTGAATTTGGCTCCTCAGGGAAACCACTCTATTTTTCCTGGCAGTCCTACATCCATAGATCCCTCTCCTCTCCAAGTCAAAATAGACCCGGTGCCACTTGCCCTGTAGGTCCTCGGTTAGATCCTTGTGACCACTCTTGTTCTCAAGTGCTGTTCAACTGCACCTTTATTTTTCCCTGTATATACCTCGCACTGAGACAAAAAACATTTCGGCTATCAGCTCGAACCCACACCTTGATGCCTCTTTTGATGGGTTTCGTGGGCATGTACTGTTTCAGGGATGAATGTCCTTGAAAGTTAATTTAGCCTCATCGATTGCTATCTCGCAGTTCGGGCTGTATATGGATAAAAATTTGTGTTGGAAGTGGCTGACAAGAGGTCGAATTTTCCCCAGACTGTCATAATTTTCACTGCCCCTTGAGCAAAGTGTCGAGTTATCTACAAAATGTAGAAATCTTGAAATATTCCTGTACCTATCCCTAGATATTCTTTGGGATATAGGTTTATAGTTGTGGATGGGAGCCCTCTTCCAATAGTCATCTGTGGATGGCTGGCCCATTAGAATACTGACGTTCGAATGTCATTCTCAGTAATTTATTTCCAAGAAACATACGCTTCAGCACTCCTGGCTTCTTCAGCCAACTTGTTTGTCTGATCTACTATCTCTTCCACTATGTTAGGTGTTAAGTTCAAATACCTCCAGCGGTGATTCCGGAATAGGAACTGTAGGTCCTATGGTGTGTGTGAATGGATAAATGGTAGGGGTCACTAGGTTTGTGGACCAACTGGAGACAATGTCTGTGTGGAAGAGACAGTGGATGGCAAGGCTGAGGAGGTGGCAGTGGAAGGAATGAAAGAGGGTGATGGTTGGATTTGTTGTTGAGTCTGTATAATATTGAGTTGGGGCTGGGGTGTGTAAGTAAGTTTGGTTGATTCTGATGTAGGTTGAGGCTGGTATGGAAGTCAGTGTGATTTGAGGTTGAGGTGTGGTCAATACTGATGTGGTTTTGAGGCTGGGGTGTGGTCGATACTGAAGTAGGCTGGGATATGGAAGTGTGTGTTGTGGTTGGCAGGTAGTAGTAGTGAATGGAGTCTGATGTGGAAGCAACCATGGAGTCTTTTACTGAGATGGATGGGGTAAAAGCGACATTCAAATGTACTTGGGTAGATGGGTTGAGGAAAGGTGTGGTGTGTAATGCAGCAGGTATCACAGAGGAATGAGCATCTTCCTCTTCAAAGTCTAAATATATTATATACATTTTCATCACTATTTAAAAAAACACTTAACATTAGTCCTCTATTCATATAGTTTATAGATCCCCCTCCCCTCAAGTTCAAATGTTCAAGTGATGACTAGGGACCATTTCCCCAACCCTGATGGCAAAGATCCCATTACTGCATTCCCATGCTGCACAGCCACAGAAATCCGCTGAAGAAGATGTTGATGAGAGTTCTCTTCGTAAGTCACTGACCTCAGGCGGCGTCCCAACTCCCTGAAGAATGCCTTTGCTTGAGGCCCAAAGGATCCACAAGTCTCTACTGCCACAGGTACAAACTTGTATGCCAAGTCCAGGTGGGCGTACTTCTCACCCTTCAAAATCTCCGCCTGGGCTGCCACTGCAGCCTCAGTGACTGCAGCCAAAAGGTTGGATGGGGCAAAGGTGTTGCATCCCATACCAAGAGTCTACCACTTGACCGTGGAATGATGGACATGCCATCAGGTCTCTTTCCATCGGACTGAAGCAGACCTGAGGGCTCCAGCCGGGAAAGGACATTTGCAGCAGTTAATGACCGATGGATGATGTCATTTAGCCTTCCCTGACTGTGTCTGCAGCTCAACCCATGCGTGCCAAACTGGTTGACATCCGATTCACAGTAACTACAATAGTGTGGCTGGCACAGGGGTGCTCCAAGACGTAGCCCAACTGCTATTCGAACTACATCATCGCTCATTCGGAGACCCAATGAGGAGATTGGCAGGGCAATATTTTATATATATTTTATTATAATTATTATTCAACATTTGTTCCCTTAGCTTCCTGCAGGCCTTCAAATTCTTCATCACTTATCTGCAAATGGCTCCTCCAAGTCTGTAATGGATCCTTCGTAAAGAGTTAGGCAGAGAGCAGAAGGCGTGAATAAAGAGCTGCTTGGTATGACTCCAATTGCCGTTCAGAGCACGCTCGGGTGTGACTATTGTACGACTTTTTCTAGCACTTAGCAATCCAGAGATATATATGTGGCTGGTCTGAGTGGATGACTGTGTTGGGTGCAATATTGGCTTGTATGGTGGGGAGTAGGGTGGCCGCATCTCTTTTCGCCACTTCCTGCATGTATCCCAAGGCCGAGATGTCGACCGTTCCGAACACCCAGACTTCTTGGGCTGGAGGTCTGCCTCTGTGGTGCTGTATGTTAGATTAGGTAAAGTAAGATAATGGGATCCAGATAAGGTAAGATAAGGTAAAGTAGATAAGGTAAAGTAAGTAGGTTTCTAAATATACTATATCTGTCTGGTTTGTGTCGGAAGAGCGATTCATCGATTTGCACCAACCCTCCAAGCACAATTGGCGCTTAGTCGAACAGACTTCCCTCAGCCACTGGTAGATATCCACCCCTCTTTGTGGACCATCTCGGCTTGCCTTGCATGCAGGATACTCCCGAGACCACAGATACATTAGCAGGACCCATTGCCTGAGCTTTAATCTATGTAGAACCAAGAAACATATATGCATATTGAGGACTAATGCCGAGTGTATATTCAGCAATACTCTCATTAATGTCTTCAAAGGATGATAGTCCATTAACACCAGTTTATGATATGCTTTTAGTTAATTATTTATTTTAAGTTAATTACACGCGCACGAATTTCACACGGCTACTGGCCGTATATGTGAATTGTCCGCCAAAGCTATGGTCAGTCTCTCCACTCCTGTTTGGGTAAGTTCTATATAGCGTGACCCCTATGACAAGTAACATTTCTAAAGTTTTTTTTCTCCATGCAGATAGCTGAACTTTTGTAAAGTTTTCTTTCCCCTGTATATATAGGATGGTATTGCTACTGCACCTGGACAATCCACAGATGGACTTCCAAATACAGGAGACTGTCCCACACCAGCCATGACAGCGTCCAAGAAGAAGCTGATTTTAGCCGCTGACTCTGCTACATTGACTGCCTCTGCTACATCCACCTCAACCTCCTTCTTAGTTACAGCTGCATCCTCCCCCAGTTCTTGTGGCCTATCAATAAAGGCAATGAATGTTTATTATGGAGGGGCTATTCATAACAACACAGGAGGTATAGAGGCTATGACACGTGTGATTGATGCAATTTTCTTTCACTGTATGTCCACTGATGCCCATCCAGAGCGTAGATTTTGCCCTGAGGGTATAGAGAGATGGTGCAAGTATAATAGAGCCTTGGCTAATTGCATTACTCCTCATTCTCCCAAGATCCTTAAAGATTTGGCAAAATACATTAGGCCTGTTTTTGTGAAATTGGCTAATAAGGATCTTCTAAGTAGATGTTCCTTAGGGCAACTCAGAATCAAAACGAATCATTTAATTCAGTTGTCTGGTCCAAAGTCCAAAGCAAGTAAAACAGAATTTTTGGCAATGCCTATATACAGTTACCTTAGCTGTAAATTTAGCTGTCATGATTTTTGAGGGCATGGAAGTAGGAATGGGACATCTGATGCAGCAAATTGGTATAGAACCTGGCTCTCGGTCAGAATGTTTTTTAAGGCAAGGAGGCTCACCAGAAGTCAGAATAAGGAGGAGAAAGAGGAAGGCAGCTACAAGAGTGGCAGCAGAGGAGAGGGCAATATTAAGTGAAGGACCTACCTGTGGCCCTGGTCAGTTTTGAAGAACTATGAACAGAGTTGACTTTGAATGTGGTGTTGTGGTTACCACTACTTTAACAGCTTGTTTCTCAATACATGTTTTTTCTTATTAAATAAATGAAGGAAGCTATTTTTATTTGTTTCCCTATAATTTTTGTACCATTGGAAAGCTTATTTTATATAGAGCTAAGCTCCTTTTGCTCATTTTTGGAAGTATTATTGAAATTTGTGTAAACATGTGTTGGAATGTTATGTGACATGAATTGAGAATGTTATAATATTATTGTGAATTAAATGCAGTGTTATTACAAAAACTCTTTAGAGGGCTTATCTTGTGATATTCATCAGTCCATAGCATTCCATAGCATGAATTATGACCAGTGTAGACCAGCCAAACTACTAGAAATATTTTAAGGTTACTATATATATCAGGTGACCTTAGAACTTCAGCCTATAGTTCCTACAATAATTATTATATAATACCATTTATAATTGATACCATTAAACAGATAAATTTAAGAGCTACAATTTGGTACCAAAATCAGTTACATAGGTGGATGTACCAAATAGTTATGGATGAATTAGTTCGAGGTATTAAAATGCTTAATAATAGTCCCCTTACTCAAAACATTGAATATAGATGGACTTATACACTTCTTGCACTCAGCCCTTCATATATATAAACAACAGGGGGTATCCAAGGCAAAATTGTCATTTAGGTATTAAATTCATATCAATTCCATACTTTACAGTGTTGTTCCAAAAGTTAGACATGCCAGTTTGCAGACATTTGGGTGTGGTTTGTGGTCAAATATCTCAAACTGTCAATCTGTAGCATGTCTAAGCGCTACGCTGAGCTATCGTCATATTATGAACCGGCCTTAACTTTTGGAACAACACTGTAAAGTATGGAATTGATATGAATTTAATACCTAAATGACAATTTTGCCTTGGATAAAGGGGTTTATATAATATATATATACCATGTTTGGATTCTAAGATGGTTTACACAAACCACATTGATTTAAACAAATATATCATTTGAAAGCAAATTTTATAGGCACCGTGAGTTTTTGTTTGACAGGATCATTAAAAAAGATCTATAGATGAAAATGTAACGTGATGTCATAAAGCTGTGTTCATAAAATCCAACAAAAAAAACTTTTTTTCAAAATTTCAAGACGGGCAGTTTGTAGTAAGAGCCTCGCAAAGGTCGTTGCTGGAACGTGGTTTACTTTTAAAATTTAAAGCGAAACAATGGCGACAAAAAGACAGCAGCAAAAAACAAAACAAAAAAAAGCAAGACAAAAACCACAAACAACAACAATAAAAGTCCAAAATCAAACGACACCATCCACAGCTGGAGAATGGATGGCCAATCTTCTTAGCCAAAGCCAAGCATTACCGCACCAGAGGTTGATGGAGAGGCGTTGAAACAGATGGCAGATGGATTCCGCTGAAGGTATTCCAAGCCAGATACCCTGCAGGCGACCAATAGCTCTGATGGTGGAAACTGCTTCAGGGCACCAACCGCCTAAAGACTCGGCCACCAAATGGATGAAGAGGACACCGACTTCTCGGAATGAGCTGCTATTTTCCTGTTCACCCTGATAGTGAGAGCATGTCCACGAGTGGAAGCGGCCCCAACCTGAGTCAGATGTTGCATCGTTGAATTTACAGAAACATCAATAGCCAGCAGGCTGCCCTCTTTCCCAGTTAGGGATGAAAACATCGGCAGGACGACTGCGGGTATCTGGGATCAGTGCAGGAACCTCCTTCCTAGGGGCTAGTGCTGCTGAGACTGGGCTGCAGAAGAGACAGAATCTCTAATGGAATCATGACGATGGATTCTATCTCAGTTACCACCACAACCAACTTGATGGCCACCCATAGAATCGGCTATCCTATGGCGGATGGGATATAGCACATTCTCGTCGAATATTGGAAGCCCTAGCCAGTAATCAAGACTAAGGCGGAACTCCCGATCATGCAGATGGAGACCCAAAGCCTTAGAGGGAATAGCATTTAACCAATCTCCAGCATGAGGAAGGGCACAAGAAAGGGCCAGAGCCTTTGAACGGACGTCAGGTGCTTCAGCAATTAAGAGGTCATAACACGAGCTTGGTCGATGCAATGTGAGAGCGGGCGTTGTCGCAAGGGAACGTCAATAGCCTCAAAATCAGACCAATCAAACGGTCCGCACTCGAAGAGCCTATGAGGAAGGAGAGAAGTAGGGCGAAACAAAATTACAAAAGATAATTACCATTAGAAAGCACAGATTGCAAGCTATAATTTGATATATAAATCGTGAAACTAGAGTGAAATCGAGCAAAGATATGGTACTTTATATGAGACTACGCGATACGCAGCCCTCTTCTCCCCTTAACAAGCTCACGAGTTATGTGCTTTGCTCTCTGATCTGGCATTGGAATGGCCTCAGCACATTTTGCACACAAAAAATTCCTAAAATAAGTAATGATTGTTGGAGAACAGAGGCACCTCTAATACGTCAACCGCCATGGCCGACTAATCGGAATGTTTTTCAATGAAGCATTAGTTGGTGCAGGAACTTTCAATTTCTGGCAGGTGGAATATTCACGGCAATGACGATCCGCCATATTAACCCAGTATGCCTCTTGGCAGAGTCGTTCTATTTTCTCTGTCTCTTGGTGTGGCCCGCATGCAGTGCGTTGTGGTTTTGGATTAGGGTTGAAGGCTGGTGCGAAGTATAGGAACAATTGTCTACAAACATAATCATCAACAAGTTTGACATAGCTATCGATAAGGACAAAGTGGTGAACGATATGTTGGAATAGATGGTCGCTTTGACTTCAATGCCTTGTGAATTTCCATAGTGAATCACTCTACTGAGTGGTATGGAACTCCTCCAGAGAGATATCAGGCATAGCAGGAGTGAGTGCACAGGGCGAGCTTGTCATTTCGCATCTTGAAATAGCATCTGCATTCATGTTGTGGGATCCAGGGCCATATACTATCTTGAAATCATACTCTTGGAGAATGAGAACCCAACGGCACAACAAGAACAACTCCATTTTCTGGGCAGATAACCATTGCAGGGGCTTATGATCAGTCAGAAGTGTGAAGTGGTTAGTGTCGAAATTGTTTCACCACATGATATATAGCCCCTAGACATTCTTTCTGGATAACACTGTAGTTTTTGTCAGACTTTGATAAAGAACGGCTAGCATAAGCAATAATAATACCACCTTGTTCCAGTAACGCACCTAAGCGAATGTCACTGGCATCTGCTTGCAACGTGAATAATTCTGCTTGACTTTAAATTTTGGGTAAAACTGGGACTGGGACTCACACTAGTTTATCCTTCTGTCCAGGAAAATGAGTAAGGGCATGAAGAGGGGACGCTATTTCTGATGGCTTGAGAGTGTAACTGTGGTAACAGGAGCAAGCCCAAGTAGTGCCGAACTGCCTTGACATCAGTTACGCTGGCCCATCTTGTACTGTCTGCACCTTATTTGTACCTCATTCCACTTCATGAAAAAATATGATTCAATACGATACCTGGGACATACCAATGTGAAACTTTCTCCCCCGAATTGTAAGGCTAGCTTCTCGTACCCCTTCCAAAACCTTTTGCAACTGACCTTTGTGCTCAATTGCATTAGCAGAATGGATGAGTATGTCATCAAGATATGTTGTGACAAATTGAAGTCCCCGGAAAATCTTATCCACGAGTCTTTGGAATGTGCTTGGGGTGCCAGTCAGTCCAATTGGCATTCGCCTGAACTGAAAGAGGCCCACCTGGGCTTGGGCAGAATGCAATTTTCTCTTAATCCTGTGGGCTAACTGGAATCTACCAATGCCCACTTTTGAGGTGGTTGAGAAAATAGTAGAGCCAGAAAGTCTCTTGAATCTCGTCAGGTAAGGGAAGATGCGTAGGCATCCTTTTCCGTCCTTTTATTTAGTTTCCGATTCTACACACAACCGAATCTCTCTGGATTTCTTCTTTACGAGCACTGCTGGGGCCATCCAAGGACCACTAGTCTCCTTGACAATGCCTTTGTCCAACATGCCCAGTATATTTTGTTAAACTTCCTCTCTGTAGTGAAATATGCCTTGGTGGTCCTGTACTGGGGTCCCTATGGCAAAAATATAGTGGAAGGCACCATCATAGGTCATACCTGGGGTGGTTCGAAACACATCTTTGTAGTCCTGAATAACAGTTTGGGAATTCAAAGCTTATCTCATCTTTGAATCGTAGTATATATAGTACATTCTTCTTCTATATCCAGCATGGGATCTTCGACAACTGCAGCCACATAAGGCTTTGTTTTATTGTTGTGTGCGGCCTCAAATATTGGCTGTAACACCTGAGTATGGGAAGTGTTATGTTCCAGCTGAACATCTGTTTTGACCTGCACTGCTCGAACGTGTACCGGTGTTCCAAGTACTAGGTTATGTTGCTACAGGAAATCAGTCCCCAATATCACAGGGGCGACCAGGCTATCTATGATAAGATTATGGTACATTTGCAACTCACAAAGATGTACTGGAGCCCAGATGTGATCCAAAATCTGCATTGGCTCGCCAGATGCTGTAACAAGTAACCTTGCGGTTTGAATCTTTACACTCTTCTTGAGTTCGCTGCCACTTTTCTCCACACCAGTTACACTGATGACCCTGCCGGGTATGTCCCAGTTGGCCACACTCGAAACAGTGGATTACCCTTTGCCACTGCAGCTATTCAAATGTTGTGAGTGCAGTCACCTGTTCTGTCAGTGCTGTAATTTAACTGTTGAACCTCACTGGTGTGTGTTTGTATGATTGCAGCCTGTTCTTGGTCACTGATGACCATCAGCAATCGGGCACGTTCAAATGCTGATCCATGGGTCTTAGTCTGTGTTTAACCGATACATTGAGAAACAAATTTTAGAAAAGGTATATAATACATATATCAACAGAGTTCATTGCGAACAACAACAAAGTATTCAGAACAGTAATAAAAAATAGCGAAGGAAGCAAGGGGGGCTCCCCACTACACCCAACCCCCAATAGTGCCTAGATTTACTATGAGAAAGCAGACACTGTGGGATATAATTTCTATTAGGAGGTGTCGCAGCGCTACTGCAAGTGGTATATTGTGAATCTCTTCCGTCTTCACACTTAGCAGCACACACACACACACACACACTGGCTGGTCGCAGAGGATATCAGCTTACCAGACAACTTCCTTGCTCATAATGGAATTTCTTGAATGGTAAGTGAAGGATCCTATAGGGTTACCCGAGTATGTTGGCAGCTGTTTTAAATGGCTTCATTTAATTTTATGCCTTCCTTTGTTGCCTAAATTGCTTTGGGACCAATCAATATCCATAGCATAGGAATGTAACAAGATTCCTGGCATTAGAGCTATCGATCACTTTCTCAATATTCAACTTTAAATTTGTTCCACAAATCGAGAAAGTGATTACATTAAATGAGAATTCGTTGAAAAGTTATATCATTGTGTGATGACATGATAAGCATTTTTGGATCACATTGCTATCTAGCCATTGCTGTAGTCCTAGCTACTGTCATGGTCCAAACCATAGTTATTGCCCTGGCCATTGCCCTGGCCCTGAAAACATAATTCATTGATCTGTATAGTGCTGATGAAGCCATCATGATGATGTAGTGCCAGGCTCGACCTTTTAGGGGGAGATAGGGGGGGGGGGGGAGGGATGCTAACATAAGTTAATGAAATCAAACATTTTATTGTCATTTATAACCTTGGCAACAATCCAGCTACTGCCAAATTGATTTAGCTGAGATATGGTTAAAAATGTTTTTTACATTTTGGATCTTTTGATTTAAAAGAGGGTGCACTTGAAGGTGTGACAATCTGTCACAAAAATATTTGTTTTGGAAATTGGTCTGGTCAGTATGTAGGATCTCTTTATGGGTTGTTTGTTGTACCACACTGCTGGATGTCTATTGGGCACTCCCAAATGCTTGCTCACTTCCTATTTTCTTGCCGGTTGATTAAACTAAAATCCACTTGTAATCACTTTTTACTTTGGAAGTAGTTAATTATATATAGTCTTTAACCAAGGCCTGTCTTAGGTTCTGTAAATGGTCATAAACCTACTTCTTCCTGGCCCAACAATGTGTGATTTGGTCAATTGTGTATTCCAACAGAGTCATTGTCAACTTATTTCAACCAAGTGTGATGTTGGTCCAGTGTGTGTCCCCATGCAACTATTGTCAGCTTACTTCAACCTGCCTCAACCCAGTGTGATGTCGGTTCAGTGTGTGTCCCCATTGCCAACGTGCTGCAAGCCTCCTGAATTATTTACTGGCAGATGACTGATACACAGGTATAACCATAGCCATATCACTTTCAAGAATAAAATCATACAATATTTATTAATGTAGTGATAAACTGGTAAAGTTGGTACTCAAACACTACTTTGATTATTGATAGGCTAGCTAGCCATAGGGAGCTTATGCTAGAGAAACCAGGCTTGGTAATTAAGTCATCTCTGTTGAAGTTTCAGTTACAACAAATTCATTTCTGTTTAAGTGATTTATATATATATAGGAGTTGTGACAACCACACCTCCTCCATTACTACATTACTGCACTCCCATTGCTGCATCTGCCTTAACATATTAAAATTTCTACTACTGCTAGCATAAGTGCATAAGCTGCCAATTATCGGCAAGCCAATGGTTCCACGTATATAATTCACACCAGGTGTGGTCCAGGAAGTTGATCCTTGCACTGGAAATGAACTTTTCCACAGCTCTACAATCCTAGTTAATTCCAGGAAGTAATCTTGCTTGGTGATTTACGAGGATCAGAGTCTACCTACTAAAATGCCACTTATCGGCACCCCATAACCATTACTGACACCACACACAAATCCGTATGCTCAATTATTGGCACTGTGTGGTGCTTATGTTTTTAGCAGGACCCCAACAGATCCACATTTATTTGTTTACACAGTGACACCATATTCATATCTGATGTAAACATGATTAATTTCCAAAACAATGCCATTTTATTAATAAAACAAACATTAAGAGCTACAACATCAATAAATGTAGGTATGCTATACAATGGAAAATAAACATGGAAAATAAACAAATTCTCTGTCTTCCATCAGTGACATAGATTAGAAAGTCAAGACATCATTTTATGCAACAAATGAGAGCAGGCATACATCATCCAGCATAGCTAAATATGCTCAGGTTTGTCTATTGGTTCCAGTAGCCAAACATCTCTTCTTGAGAACACTCCTTTCTCCCTGGGAATATTCTGCTGCCACCTTTATCTGTGGCTTGTGCCACATCCATTGTTCCCAACGATCTAGAAGATGAATCCACGAAGTCCAATCTCTTCAGTTGCAGTTAAGTAAGTCCATTGTCCTGGCTTCATGTAGGACCAAGGTATCATAATGGATGTGGAGGAGCACTAGGTTGAACAGGAAGCTTTTCCACATGGATGATCCCATATAATTGTTGAGACTTTGCAACGTACTACCACTTCTCTCACATTCGCAAGATGTGACAGGGATTGTATAGGCAGTGTGTAAAAGAACACTGATGTTCAGAAAGATGTAGGTCACAATTCTTGATGGCCACTGCTGGGGATGCGGGTCTCAGATCTGATGATACCGACAAGTACCAATTCTTACATTTGAGCTCCATTTGGAACAACTCGGGAGAAGGCAGATCATCTTTATACTTGCTCATGGCTCAGAAGGAGAGCTAGCTTCAACATTACTGTGGTGCCATTGCCTTGAGATAATACCTGGCATCTCCATAGGTGTTCAAACCTTCTCTGCCAGAGCGACACTTGGGTGATATATTCGAGCAAAGCCGGAATCGGCATTTTTTCACTCATTTTAATACATCATGGCAATTTCAGCGATCATCGCATGAACATCAACGATGTCGAGGGCTTTTCTCTGGAGCTAGTCTGCGATGCCAGCAAGGTGTGACAAGTACTTGTACATGGTCATTAAAATAACAATGAACTCAAATAATGTGGGACTGGCCAGAATTTGCTGTGCATCATTGTGACTTGCTGGAGCACAGTCAGCGTAGTGTCACCGTACTTTGCCAGGACATGTTTGAAACTGATCTCAAGAGCCTCAATGATGAAAACAAGAGCTCGGTAAAAAAATGCTGGTGAGCACTATGTCGCTCTTCTCATCATGTCTTGCAAAGATGCAACTGAGGCTTTCTCTTTGCTTCAACCACATTTTTTTGACTATTAGTTCTAGAAGATCAAATCTCTTTGGGTTCTTAAGCGGCAGCAATTTTACAGGTGGATGATGAAAAACATCTTCTACTACAATACTGTGCTGTTCATTGTTGACTCGAATGTTCGGACAACTGCTATGGCTTAGAAAGACTTAAATTGCTTGTGTAGCAACAATGGGATTTGCATTGTCTTTGGTATAAACAAACGGCTTGTGTGGTGCAAACAAACTGCTTGTGAAGTGATATCCATCTCTACTTCTGAGTCAGACTCACTCGATCTGGCTTCAGGAAAGTTCTTATCATCTTAATCTTCATCTTCCATGATGAGAACCAAGTAGCTTCTAGAAGACATTGTAAAACTTTTATGCCAGAAACCTAGCAGCTGTAAATTTATGACATGTGTGACTTAAAGGCTTAATTCCAGAAAAATGGTAATGCTAGCAACTGAGCATAAGTAATTGGATTACTTTGACATAATTATAAAGGTCAAAATTGGGGGAAGGCTGAGCCCCCCTCTTCAAATTTTAGAGGGTCCTGCCCCCCACCCCCCTCTTGTTATCTCCTTCATTGATAGATTCGTAACCTGCGGCCAAACTAGCTAACTGCATTGCTAGAGAACTTTATACCTCCTGCATCTGTACTTCTGAAGTTTGTGCTACTGCCTTTCCCTCAGCTCCCTCTTTCTTCTCTGCACAAATGTTTCCTGCACATCTGTAGGTAGCCGACAGCAAGAAAAGGATGCAAACATCAAACTCCATCGCAGCTACATATTATTATGACATGACTTTCTCCTGACACACAGCGGTGTAATTTCCATCTGAAAGTTGGGGGCAGGGGCGAGGAGGTGGGGGGGGACAAGAGAAGAGTAGGGTCATCACCCTATAATGGTGGCTGGGGTACTCCTCTAGTAATTTTTGAAAAATAGAGTTGCAATTCTACTGAATTTTAAATTGACAATTTTATATGACACAACCAGATATGACTGTCATAGAGACCTAAATAGTTAGAGAGAGAGAGTCAGGTGGCTGAAGATGGATGAGTGCCTCTCTACTCTATCCACAAAGTCATTGGTGACTTGCCTGAGGCTTAGTTTCTTCACCAGCTCCTTATGCACTGTGCAGGTCATGAGGTGATTGATGCGGTTGTTCAAAATGGTTGTATGCACTTTCAGAGCTGGTATTTGTTGCTGGCATAACCAGAACAATCTTGACCCAGGATATGACCTCTGGTATGAGGGATCAGATATTTTTGTTCTTTAACAATATCTACAACATTATGCAATGTACTCTTCATCTTGACTGAAACTGTGATAGGACTCTGGCATTATAGATAGCTGAATTCGTAGGGTATTAAGGTTAAGCTCTGTGTAGAACTCACAGAGTTTGTAAACATTTTGTGAGAGAAGTTCCCTCAATGCTCCTTTCACAAGAACCTGCTCACAATTGCATACATGGTGTAAACCTTTTGATTAAAACACTTTACTATGTCCACAGTTTCAAAATAGATCTGGCAGTAAATGTCCTCTACATTGGAATGGTGCTCAGGTTGAGCCTTATCTTCAAAATACCTTTTTATGGTGATGTGGAAGTGAAGGTGCTTGTAACTCCAATTTCACAGCACCTTGAGTGAGACCTTGGTCCAATGGACTTCGAAAAACAGTGACAGAAAGTTGGCGTTCTCTTGAGCATCCACTGCTCAGTAGGTCTGTAATCTGAAGGCTAGCGACAAGGTTATTTCAATGCTACAATGGCTAGCTGAAGTCCATAGAAGAAACTAAAAGTTTGCATTTCAGAATTCACTCCAATTATTCTTGCTTTCAAGTCAGAGTCACTGACATGGTCTTGTGCCAAGTCCCATAGATTCATCAAAGTTCCATAGTTTCTTAGAATAGCACTCAGTGATGCAGCTCAGACAGTTCACCTTGTTGGACAGAGGATTTTCTAGTTTTTCATTCAGTTTCTTGATTTGTGCAGCAAACATCCATCATAGCACTGCACACAGGCATTTTCAGTTCTGAGATTCATACAAAGCAGCATATCTTTTTATGCATGTGACAAGTACTACAAAAATGACATGGCAACACGGGCATCACACAATATATTCCTCACATACTCTCATCTCCTTGTCCACCCAACGTATACAAATTACAAGTGGTTCAATGTTGCTCACTTCAGTACTCCTCAGCCACAATACTGCAGCATCAAGGTTCAGCTATGTCATTTGCTATACCATGCAACATGTTTAGAGCCGGGCTCAATATACTTGTCATAAGAATTTTCCAATCCACTTTCGAAGCAATTCATTGTCTTCAGCTCAGTGAAAAAGGAGCTGCTTAAAATTTCACTTCTCTTCTTGCTTGCCCTTATGAAGGGCAATGCTTTGGTGGGTAACATATGATATACTTTGTACAATTTTCAAGGGGCAGTTTCTATTTTCCTCCTTTTGACTCTTGAGCCTCCCCCCGCTGCTCATCAATGTGACCTGGTTGAGTTCACATAGTAACTGCATGTTTGTGACATAGTGAGCTCTCATGTTTATGGAAACCCTTGGTTTTGCACAGGGCATTTTTCCAATTTCTACACCCACATAGAAGAACGAGCTTTCAGATCTTGTATCAGGCCCAAGCATGGAAAATTACAGAATCTGATAATGCGACCACGAAAATTGCTAAGTATCTAGCTGACCATACATGTTTAATGACTCACTATTTCAAGGCCCGAGCGATCACCAAAAATTTGGGGGCTCAATGTTGACATCTTATGTGATGGCATGAAATGTATGTTCAGATTCTTCTGGGCTATCTTCAACCATCATCAGCCTTGTCCTCAGGCTCCCTTTGTCTCTTGTGTGTACTTTGACAAAATCTGAACAAGGAGGCTTGTCTTTTAGCCATGATTCACTCTGCACTAGATAGATTCTAGAATATTAAAATGCATGTGGCCTGGAATATTCAACCATGATTGTGTTAAAATCATTACACTATGCTCTTTTTGTTTTCAATAGTTGTTTGTCAATAGTTACCCCCTGTGATAGGCTAATTATGTTTGCTTTGTACAGGCTAGTGTGGATGCAACGAAAGCGTATCGAGTTTTTTCCTAGGACCCAGTTTAAGTATGGTGTGATATTCTTGTACAGTCAAGCAAAGCACCGCCTCACGTGAGAATTGGGTGGTTCTACATTTGGCCTCACGTGTAAGTGATCTTCGTACTCAGTCACTAGTGAAGTAAATAAGATCATTGTTTTCCCACCCTAAAAATAATTTGTTAGCTAAACAGATCTAATCATGTACAGATCAGTATACTGAATTAGACCTTCAGCTATGGGGTTTGAATGTCTAGAGCAAACCAATGGTAGGATTTCAGCATCAGTAATCTAATTAAGGCACTAACAAACCACAGCTAACATGAAAGTGACCCTCCCCATTATGATTATTCCCACCTTTACACCTTCAGGTGTGTCAACTTTAAATCAACCACATAGCTACTACCATTCACCACCCATTCAACAATTAGCACTAATGATCCATGGGTTTTTTATTGACTTTTTCTGGGCTTCTAGAGAACTAGGGGCTGGGCACCCTTTGCAACTCCAGCTGAGATTTTATTAGTAGCTAGTTTTTAATTTTTTATCTAGAAGATCATATTATTCATAATGTTAAGACCAGCAGGAGGACACTTTACACCAACTTGGGGTCAAAATATAGAGTGATGGTCGGATAGGATGCTCACAAGCATGAAAACAACAACACTGTAATAAGTGCTTCTTTGGTTGCTGGTGGACACAGTGGTCTGGCCAACCTCTCTTTGGTGGACATATTGGCACTGCCTAATCTGGACACATTGACCCTGGCTAACCTTTCTTATGTTGACATAGTGGTACTGACTAACCTCCCTTTGGTGGAAACAGAGGCCCTGGCTAACTTCTCTTTGGTGGACACCAACCTTAGCTACGGACTTTTGGTGGACACAGTAGCCCTGGCTCTTGGCTTAGGGAAGTACCAAGAATTATGTGATGTAGACTATACAAATGACTAGTGATATATTGCTATCACAAGTCTTCAGGAGTTGTAAGCATTCACCCTTGACCTGCAACAGCATGTGTCTATGACTCTTCCCGCCTCATAGGTGAGGAAGCCGGTGTGGCACTTAGGGCACATTCTCCACCTTAAAAAAGGGTACATTTGTGCACACACCCCCATTTTACATAAATTTAGAATGGACATGCAACGTCTGTTTATTTACTTGATTAAAGCTCCATAGCTAGCTAGCTACACTGTTCTAAGTTACCACACCAGTAATAAGCATTTGGTTTTTTACATCACACTCTTTACATTAATTATTGAAAGCTCCATATTAAATGCATGTGTCTTCAGTTAGCTGGCCTTATTTCAGTCTAGTTAAGTCTAGCCACAAAAAGCTTATGGCTGGGAATAATATATCCTAGAGATCACTTCAGGACTTTGTTAAGAAGAGGAAAAGAAGCCCAAGGCAACCAAGTAAGTCTTGCATTAGGCGACATTGCTGTTTTTGCTCTGAAATCTACCACTCTCACTCTCTCTCAAGTGATCATTCAGAAGACTGCCCGCCTCTTCATGAAGATGAATTGAACAGAGGGTTTGCAGAGTCCTAGTATACTACAGCCTCGAATGAGTACTCTGCTAAGTGCTGTGATAGTCGTAGTGAATTGGTAGATATCACAAATATTGGTACGTCAAAACTAACCAGAAAGCTATTTGGAAAGAAGTGGAGGCAATTTTCCCAACATTGATACAAAAGCTATACTGGTTTGTGTTTTGTTCTACTCATTTCGGCTGGTACTGTAAGCAGAGTGCTGAAAAAGAGTCACTTCCTAAATGAATTGCAAGTATGTGTGTATGTATGACTATTGTGGGTTGGGGATGGGGTGAATTCATGTGTGCACAGGGTTTGATAATTGGAAGAATGTATGGAAAAGTTTCATGATGCACGAGCAATCTGTTATTCACAACAAGATAGCACAAAACAACCTAGCGTGACTGCTATTAAACCAGTAGGCTAAGCAAGAACAACAGCTACACAGAGATATGCTTTTGAAGTAGGTCTCTTTAATGAGGTACCTATTAAGACTAGGACTTGCTATCAGGAACATGAAGAGGAATATGGAAACTTTGTGCAATTAATGCTACTTTGTTCTGAAGATTCTCTTTGCATCAAACAATGGCTGTAGTCCAATAAATTGGTCTTATGACTGAGCAGGTATTGAGTAGTGTATTACTTGATATAAGACAAGCAGTTTGCCATGGTAGTACATGAGGTCACCGACATTAGCCACAGAGAGCAAATGTGCATTAATATTCATAGGGCTGACATTAAGTTTATCATTCATGAACAGTTCATGAGTGTACCAAAAACAGATGCTTCCACCTTTACAGCTTTTCCCAAGGATTGATTTTGACCTATATATCTATCAGTGTAGGGAGCAAGCATAATATTATGATGGGGCTTCAAACATGCAAGTCCACATAGTGGAGTCGCTACAGAGATTCAAGATGATCAACCAACTGCTATTCATGTGTTTAGCCTACTGTACAAATTTGTGCTGGCAAATGGTGGAATGGAAAATTTATCCAATAAGAGATAAACTGGATTTGGTAATGGAAGCCAGTCACACAGCAACTATTAATTCAATTACAAAGTGCTGAGTTACTGTCAATTTAATGCAGAAGCTATAATAGCAGGAGGCTTGCAGCATTGGATGGATAAGTGAATTTATAATGGTCTCAAGCTCTCCTACTTGATATTTTCCATGGCAGAATAACCAACTTTGAGCCTCCAGGGTAAGGACCATTCAAGAAGCTATTCAAGTTTCAAATCTGGCATTGAAATATTTTGAAATGAAGAACCATTTGACCTATTCTACAAAAATAATTGTTGAAGATGCAATGGATCTGAAAATAGAGCCCACACTACCAACATAATACTTCAAAGCCTTGAGGGATAGATAATGGTGCTCGTAGGTTTCAACCCAAATGACTACTTCTTCCAGAAAGAGTTCAAAGGATTGGATATTATCCTGATACATTTAACAAAAGAATGGGTTACCAATAGTTGCTGCAATGGAAAATTTTGTTGGATGCTATCAATAGGACCATGTCAGACCAAAGAAATGTTCCAGATGAATTGAAGATATATTTAAAAAACACCGATATGTCACAGCTCTAGATTGAGTTTGGCATGCTTCCAGATTTACTTTCAATCCACAATCATAAACACAGTGTTATTTCCAGGGTAACTAACATTCCAAACATTGGAATGACACTCACAATAGTAAATCATTCTTCACTGAAATATTTCAATAGATGAGGATTTTCTTTACTATCCCAGTTGCTACTGCAATAGCAGAAAGAAGTTTTTCTACTGTAAATACTCACAATCAAGTATGTCTCAGTGTTCACCTAATATGGCTATAATTTTAAATGTGCATAAAGATGATTCCATAAACTTAGTTGATGTAGCTATAGAGAGGTTTAAAATATTTTTGAACTTTTGGTGAACTGTAATTTTTGTTGTGTCTTGTTTGCTGCCTCTGACAAAATAGAGCTACTGTGAGAACTCAATCATTTAGTGGACCATTATTCAGATGTGCCCCCCCCCCCCCCCACCCCACTTTGAAAAACATCTTCCTCCACCTATGCCCCAGACTGCCAGCATGGACTTCTATATTCAATATCTTTGGAGAGGGAAGTGGAAGTGTGAAGAAAAGGGTCAGGTATCTCTTGTATGTAGCTTTGACTTGTGTAACACAACTCTAGTTGCATGGCAACAGGTGGCAGTGTTCCTGTTGATTACTGAGTTTAATTCCCAATGCAATAGCCTCGTTAGAGAAGAACTCACCACCAACAAGCTGCTAATTGGTCCAAGTTATTATTACTATACTTGCATATATACTTGCATACATGCAAAAGGTTGTCTGCTATTTTTGAGACATAGACACTGCTGCTCCACAAGTCAAAGCTAGTCACTCCCAGTAGTTCCGCCCCCTCCCCAAAGATAAGGAAAGCGAAAGGTTACCTACTCTTCAGGCTAGGAATAAATGAGTGGGTGCCATATCTAATAACATCTCAAGCACTGTCTGGAATTATAACCACATAGCAGGGTACTGCACAAAGTTAGATGTTAAATCAGTTCCAAGTTGTTAAGCTCCTGACCATGATAGGACAACCTAACAGCCTCTTGGTCAAAATAACAAGTTCAAGCTTAGATGGACACTTTGAGCTTAACATAAGATGGGATTTTCTTCCTGAAAACAATCAAGCCTGTAAAAATTGACCTATTTTTATCGACAATCGCGCATGCTTATACCAATGGGCGTGACACCCAGGACGTCACTTCCTCCTAAAACCTTACTAAAAGTCCTACGCGCGAAGTTTGAGCATGTCCAGATGGAAAGAAATGAAGGAAGTGCAGCAACCCCTTTTGTTGCTTCTGCTATGCACTAGCAGTCCGCTGTTGCAATTTCACCCTGTGTCTGGCTTCTCCTATGACCCTGATGACTACCTGGAAGTCTATCCTGACCCAACTGATCCGCAGTTCTTACGGGGAAGAACTCCACTACACTTTGCCCTCATCCAAAGTCTTGGGGGACCAGAAAGTCAGTTCGATGGTTCAGGTTCTATCGCTGGAGTGAAAGTGGCACTAGATAGGATCAATAGTGATGCTACTCTGTTACCTGGTTACACACTTCACTACACCCTTGCGGACTCGAAGGTAAATCAGTCATTGTTATGCAGCGCTTAGCGTGCTTGTGCAGTAGGCAGCACCTAAAATATTATATTCCCAATTCTTATAGCTGCCTGTGTGAAATACTGTTTAGTGACTTCTGATGATGTAGCTAAATGTAAGCTAGGTTTTAATTTATTTTTGTAGTTTCCGAGTGAAATAAAAGAATTCACTTGGCAGTTTGGCACAAATATGCTTGACTCAAAGTCTACTCCTAGCTACTCACACAAATGCTGTGTAGCTATTTATTAATTATTCTCTCAAAGCCATTATTCTCTCAAAGCCCCTACTTGATTGTGACGATGTTTTCTCTTGCTTGGGAGTTAGTGTGTCTCATGATTTATACATGCGTTGTCAGTGTATGACATTCCAAAAGGTGTGTCCTGCAACAGTTCAATCTTCTGTCTATAAGCTAGCTGGGTCAGTCATTAGAGCCAACCAGCATGTTGCTTGTAAGAAATTTCATGTTGCTTGTCAGGGGGGGGGGGGGGGGGGGGGGGGAGAAGGGGAAGGACTGAAAAGATGAGATGAGAGGGGGGACTCCCTTCCATACCCGCTACTCTGACAGTATTTGCAGCTTTTTAAGCAATATTTTCATAAAATTGGCTCATTCCGTTAATAATTATCACTTTCCCCTGACCCCTGGTGTCTGACAGGAGGTCCAGGCCCCCCCAATGGGGTCCCCCCCCCCCCTGCACCCACTGCTCTGGGTAGTAGTGCCTTGCTTAGCAACCAGATGCAGGACAAATGTCTTGCCTCCATAGGCTGTAGAGCAGGGAGAGAGTGTTTGTTACAACTATTTTTAAATTTTTTTTTTAATTTTAGAATCCACTACTTCAGGCAGTAATTTTAATTTATTATGTTTGCATCACATGTGATGCTGACATGGATTTATCGTCTGCTCCACACAAGCCGTACAGCAATGCTGGCCAACTCCCCATTGGAGGTCTCACTTAACTATTACAACCACAATGACTTAGTTAATTGTGCCTGCCCCCTACTTCCATAAAATGAAATGTTACATGCAGACAACAATAGAATGATAAAAACCTGTTTTTTAGCACCCACAAGCGACAGTAGAGGAGAGTGAAGTCGCTACCAGGTGAGTAGGTGCCTAAGAACAAATGTTGAGTTACATTTAGACATTGCAACAGTAGCAATATCTGGACCGGGTTATGTTGATTGGGAGACCCACTGGATGAAGAAGTAGTGTGGACCACGTTGCATATAAGGAATACCATGGCATCAATAACAACAACCAGATGGGAACACAACGATTATCTTGCAGAGGTCAGAGTCCAACTATGGATAATCTGATTGAACTGAAATGTCCATCAAGCAGAAACAATTTGCAAGCTGGGGACACTCCAGCAGCTAGGTGCTGGGGGGAAATGCCCATTCAACACAGCTGCTCCAGAGCAGTTAGACCTGGCTGCACAAGGATAGTTGCTGAAGTTGTAGTCAGATCATTGCTAATTAGGATCAGTTCACAGCTATTCAGAGAGGCAGTCTAGATACAGAAGCATATATAGAGCAGGATGAAGACACAAAAGATCACAAAGTGATACGAAAGGACACATGCATGATGCAGAGGTGTGAAATCAGCACAGAAGACTCGGGTTCCTCCATTCCAGAAGCCAGCCCTTTGTCATCATCATAGGGCATTTTGGTGGACTCAGTTTCCTCCATTCCAGAAGCCATCCCCTGTAATCATCACTTAATTAAGGGCTGGTGGACTCGGGTTCCTCCATTCTAGCAGCTAGCCCCTTGTCATCATCACTTAATTAAGGGCATTCTGGTATAGCAGTTTTCTGGATATTTTTGGTCTGAGCTCCGGCACTCTACGGCTAAGTGGCCAAGCAGATGACTGTGGTCAGTGCATTCCTATGGTGCTCTGTGATAGAGGGCCACTAGCTTGGACACTACCGGTGCTGAATACAACCTCTATAGCACATTCCCTGAATATTAATTTGGAAGGCAAAGCAAACTTCATTTTTTACGAGCCAGATTGGACCAAGAGAGCTTGCTCTATGGGGAGTGCACTCATATATTGCAGTCTATCTGTGTGGGCTTACGTGGGCCTACCTACTATAATAATATAAGGAAATATGGATGGGCTCTTGTGTGGTCGCGGGTTCATAAAATATAATGTTGGTCACTGTTGTGTTTTGCTTAATGTCGGGTACTTTGTATTTTCCACTGTACCCTGCCCTATCTTTTCGGAGGTACACTTGGACATGGCCCATTATATAGGTCGTGTTTTGAGAATGTGGGCGTCATTGTTTGATGTCGTCGTGCTTTTATCTGGAGAAGATAAAAAGCCACTAATTATATTGGACACCTACCTCTCTCTTGCATGATTAGTTTATTTGCAAATACTTCAACACTGTGATGGCTACAGGATTTTCAGGTCAGCTTTCCACTTGCTCAGTTTGACACCATTTAACATCAATTTTATATTAGCTGAGGTGTGCGTTAGACTTCACCAATTACACTAATTTGTTTCATTAACAGCTTAATAAAATTTAAGGTAGCCTGCAAATATTGTTGAAGGCGGACTAACTCGCTACATTCTAGCCAAATAGTGCTCATTATCCCATATATAATTATATACATCACACACTGTAGTAACTCCCAGACTGAGTGGGATAGTCCCTGATGCTATTTGTCCTCTCCTTGGAGTGCTAGTGTCTTGTTTGTCCTGGAAGTCAACCTTGATTGAGCGCGCTACTAAAATTTTATGCGCTTTGCAGTGCTCTGGCAGATATTCTGGATCATGCTCAGTAGCTCACTTCAGTCTTGAATTTAAAATTGTGGTCCACATGGTCGCACAGTGGAGTGAGGTTTTGGGAGTGAATGGGATGACCTGGCAATCTCATTGGGTAGTGTGAAAGGCCATGCTGTGCGTGAGGTTGTCCTGAATTCTCCTTGCAATTGAGAATTTTAGTGGAGAGGAAGGCCCATTAGTAATGAGCCAATAGCTCCCTTTAGTTTCACTGTGACAGTTACTGTTCAGCTAGTGAACTTGATGAGGACATGTGGTGTGGGTGGTGGTGCTAGACAGGCGGCGCTTAATGCTCTCCGGAAGGAGTAGCCCATGCTACAACTTCACCATGTCATGTTAATCGGCCACTGAAGTGCGAACGATACTGTGCATAAAGTGGGTGTGAACCACCCCTTATAGGCATGACCATAATTGGTGGGTAGCCATAATTTATGGCCGTGGCTAATAGCAACTCCGAACTGAAGATTTGGAAAGCGTGCTAGTATTCTTTTCATCCTGTTTGAGAGTTGGTGTCTCTCCCATTGCCGGGGACTGGACAGAATCATGGATTGCTGAATATGCTTTAGGATTGGAATCTCCCAGCGTGTGTGCATCTTTTCTTGTTTTGGCCAGACACTTGTTAATCTGGCAAGACATGTTGGCAAGCTTCATGCATATGAGCACTGTCTCGGCTGTGGTGAGAAGTGCTGATTGCTTTGGTGGGAATAGTTGAGTCTGACTGTGCCTCCTCTGAAATATTTGTACCACATGAGTTGGGGGTGTGGCATCACAGGGTGAGGGGCAACAAGGAGGAGGGGAGGGACAGCATAGGGGGAGGTGTGGGGGAGGTGTGTAGATCTGTAGTTCATGGCCATAGAGTATGTTGTACGTTGCTGAAGGTCTTCCTGGAGCTTCTCTGTTAGTTGCTCTCACAGAACTAGCTGGTGCATTAGGTTGCTGGAGCTCCTCCACTCCCACAGCTACAGAGGAGCTAGCTGGTGCATGAAGTTGCTGGAGCTCCTCTATTAGTGGCACTCCCACAGCTACAGAGGAGCTAGCTGGTGCATGAGGTTGCTGGAGCTCCTCTATTAGTGGCACTCCCACAGCTACAGAGGGGCTAGCTGGTGCATGAAGTTGCTGCAGCTCCTCTATTAGTGGCACTCCCACAGCTACAGAGGAACTAGCTGGTGCATGAGGTTGCTGGAGCTCCTCTATTAGTGGCACTCCTACAGCTACAGAGGAGCTAGCTGGTGCATGAGGTTGCTGGAGCTCCTCTATTAGTGGCACTCCCACAGCTACAGAGGAACTAGCTGGTGCATGAGGTTGCTGGAGCTCCTCTATTAGTGGCACTCCCACAGCTACAGAGGAGCTAGCTGGTGCATGAGGTTGCTGCAGCTCCTCTATTAGTGGCACTCCCACAGCTACAGAGGAACTAGCTGGTGCATGAGGTTGCTGGAGCTCCTCTATTAGTGGCACTCCTACAGCTACAGAGGAGCTAGCTGGTGCATGAGGTTGCTGGAGCTCCTCTATTAGTGGCACTCCCACAGCTACAGAGGAACTAGCTGGTGCATGAGGTTGCTGGAGCTCCTCTATTAGTGGCACTCCCACAGCTACAGAGGAACTAGCTGGTGCATGAGGTTGCTGGAGCTCCTCTATTAGTGGCACTCCCACAGCTACAGAGGAACTAGCTGGTGCATGAGGTTGCTGGAGCTCCTCTATTAGTGGCACTCCCACAGCTACAGAGGAACTAGCTGGTGCATGAGGTTGCTGGAGCTCCTCTATTAGTGGCACTCCCACAGCTACAGAGGAGCTAGCTGGTGCATGAAGTTGCTGGAGCTCCTCTATTAGTGGCACTCTCACAGCTACAGAGGAGCTAGCTGGTGCATGAGGTTGCTGGAGCTCCTCTATTAGTGGCACTCCCACAGCTACAGAGGAACTAGCTGGTGCATGAGGTTGCTGGAGCTCCTCTATTAGTGGCACTCTCACAGCTACAGAGGAACTAGCTGGTGCATGAGGTTGCTGGAGCTCCTCTATTAGTGGCACTCCCACAGCTACAGAGGAACTAGCTGGTGCATGAGGTTGCTGGAGCTCCTCTATTAGTGGCACTCCCACAGCTACAGAGGAGCTAGCTGGTGCATGAGGTTGCTGGAGCTCCTCTATTAGTGGCACTCCCACAGCTACAGAGGAGCTAGCTGGTGCATGAAGTTGCTGGAGCTCCTCTATTAGTGGCACTCCCGCAGCTACAGAGGAACTAGCTGGTGCATGAGGTTGCTGGAGCTCCTCTATTAGTGGCACTCCCACAGCTACAGAGGAACTAGCTGGTGCATGAGGTTGCTGGAGCTCCTCTATTAGTGGCACTCCCACAGCTACAGAGGAGCTAGCTTGTGCATGAGGTTGCTGGAGCTCCTCTATTAGTGGCACTCCCACAGCTACAGAGGAGCTAGCTGGTGCATGAGGTTGCTGGAGCTCCTCTATTAGTGGCACTCCCACAGCTACAGAGGAGCTAGCTGGTGCATGAGGTTGCTGGAGTTCCTCTATTAGTGGCACTCCCACAGCTACAGAGGAGCTAGCTGGTGCATGAGGTTGCTGCAGCTCCTCTATTAGTGGCACTCCCACAGCTACAGAGGAACTAGCTGGTGCATGAGGTTGCTGGAGCTCCTCTATTAGTGGCACTCCCACAGCTACAGAGGAACTAGCTGGTGCATGAGGTTGCTGGAGCTCCTCTATTAGTGGCACTCCCACAGCTACAGAGGAGCTAGCTGGTGCATGAGGTTGCTGGAGCTCCTCTATTAGTGGCACTCCCACAGCTACAGAGGAGCTAGCTGGTGCATGAGGTTGCTGGAGCTCCTCTATTAGTGGCACTCTCACAGCTACAGAGGAGCTAGCTGGTGCATGAGGTTGCTGGAGCTCCTATATTAGTGGCACTCCCACAGCTACAGAGGAACTAGCTGGTGCATGAGGTTGCTGGAGCTCCTCTATTAGTGGCACTCCCACAGCTACAGAGGAGCTAGCTGGTGCATGAGGTTGCTGGAGCTCCTCTATTAGTGGCACTCCCACAGCTACAGAGGAACTAGCTGGTGCATGAGGTTGCTGGAGCTCCTCTATTAGTGGCACTCCCACAGCTACAGAGGAACTAGCTGGTGCATGAGGTTGCTGCAGCTCCTCTATTAGTGGCACTCTCACAGCTACAGAGGAGCTAGCTGGTGCATGAGGTTGCTGGAGCTCCTCTATTAGTGGCACTCCCACAGCTACAGAGGAGCTAGCTGGTGCATGAGGTTGCTGGAGCTCCTCTATTAGTGGCACTCCCACAGCTACAGATGAACTAGCTGGTGCATGAGGTTGCTGGAGCTCCTCTATTAGTGGCACTCCCACAGCTACAGAGGAACTAGCTGGTGCATGAGGTTGCTGGAGCTCCTCTACTAGTGGCACTCTCACAGCTACAGAGGAACTAGCTGGTACATGAGGTTGCTGGAGCTCCTCTATTAGTGGCACTCCCACAGCTACAGAGGAGCTAGCTGGTGCATGAGGTTGCTGGAGCTCCTCTATTAGTGGCACTCCCACAGCTACAGAGGAACTAGCTGGTGCATGAGGTTGCTGGAGCTCCTCTATTAGTGGCACTCTCACAGCTACAGAGGAGCTAGCTGGTGCATGAGGTTGCTGGAGCTCCTCTATTAGTGGCACTCTCACAGCTACAGAGGAGCTAGCTGGTGCATGAGGTTGCTGGAGCTCCTCTATTAGTGGCACTCTCACAGCTACAGAGGAACTAGCTGGTGCATGAGGTTGCTGGAGCTCCACTATTAGTGGCACTCCCACAGCTACAGAGGAGCTAGCTGGTGCATGAGGTTGCTGCAGCTCCTCTATTAGTGGCACTCCCACAGCTACAGAGGAACTAGCTGGTGCATGAGGTTGCTGCAGCTCCTCTATTAGTGGCACTCTCACAGCTACAGAGGAACTAGCTGGTGCATGGAGTTGCTGGAGCTCCTCTATTAGTGGCACTCCCACAGCTACAGAGGAACTAGCTGGTGCATGAGGTTGCTGGAGCTCCTCTATTAGTGGCACTCCCACAGCTACAGAGGAACTAGCTGGTGCATGAAGTTGCTGGAGCTCCTCTATTAGTGGCACTCCCACAGCTACAGAGGAACTAGCTGGTGCATGAGGTTGCTGGAGCTCCTCTATTAGTGGCACTCTCACAGCTACAGAGGAACTAGCTGGTGCATGAGGTTGCTGGAGCTCCTCTATTAGTGGCACTCCCACAGCTACAGAGGAGCTAGCTGGTGCATGAGGTTGCTGGAGCTCCTCTATTAGTGGCACTCCCACAGCTACAGAGGAACTAGCTGGTGCATGAGGTTGCTGGAGCTCCTCTATTAGTGGCACTCCCACAGCTACAGAGGAACTAGCTGGTGCATGAGGTTGCTGGAGCTCCTCTATTAGTGGCACTCTCACAGCTACAGAGGAACTAGCTGGTGCATGAGGTTGCTGGAGCTCCTCTATTAGTGGCACTCTCACAGCTACAGAGGAACTAGCTGGTACATGAGGTTGCTGGAGCTCCTCTATTAGTGGCACTCCCACAGCTACAGAGGAACTAGCTGGTGCATGAAGTTGCTGGAGCTCCTCTATTAGTGGCACTCCCACAGCTACAGAGGAACTAGCTGGTGCATGAGGTTGCTGGAGCTCCTCTATTAGTGGCACTCTCACAGCTACAGAGGAGCTAGCTGGTGCATGAGGTTGCTGGAGCTCCTCTATTAGTGGCACTCCCACAGCTACAGAGGAACTAGCTGGTGCATGAGGTTGCTGGAGCTCCTCTATTAGTGGCACTCCCACAGCTACAGAGGAACTGGCTGGTGCATGAGGTTGCTGGAGCTCCTCTATTAGTGGCACTCCCACAGCTACAGAGGAACTAGCTGGTGCATGAGGTTGCTGCAGCTCCTCTATTAGTGGCACTCCCACAGCTACAGAGGAACTAGCTGGTGCATGAGGTTGCCAGTATGATTGTCCATCTTTATTGGGCAGGCTCATTGACGTACTCAAGAATAATGGTTACTCTGCATGGGCATTTATGTATTGTGTTGCAGCCACTTGTTTTCTCTGTGTTGGGTGCAGAGTTCCTGGCCGAGCTCTCATCAGGTTTGCGCTCAGCAAGCATCTTTGATGGTGTGTACACTTGCAGGTTGCTAATATCGTTAAATTGTTCAATGCTGGTGAATATACCTTGTTGGTGGTAGCACTGGTTTTGTCCTCTCTAGTACTTATTTAGTACTTAGAAATTTTTGTTTTTTTGACACTCCAGATATATTTCATAGTGATGTATTAATTTTTTTTACACTTATAAAGAGGCTTGCGGACTGTCACTAACTGCTATCTTTGCGGCCTCTCCCATCGACCAGCCATCGTGTCTGGTATAGAGGAGATAGTGTTACAACTGTTGTCGTCACTCATCATTAGCACTTTTTTTCTCTTCCTCCAGTTTTAATCCCCTTGATGTTTTGTTATTGTTGTTGTTTTGCTTGTTTTAGTGTGACAGGCAAGAGGGCCTGGAAGCTTTCTTCTCTCAGATACTCCGTGCGCCCGTCAAGTTGGCTGTGATAGGGGCAGGCTGCTCACCCGCCACAGAACCCACAGCTGAAATATCTCACTTCTATAACATCACACAAGTATGTCTGAGCCCACCTTGCCTCTCAACACATATTCTGAGTAGGGGTATAGGACTCCATTATTCGTTTAGGAGGTGCTAATTTAAGGGAACTTTAGTTAATTAACTCTGGTGGGGCGATAATAATAGGATAATGGTTGGGTGTTTTTTTGGTGGTCAACAAAGAGAAACAGGAAGCATTTTGTGTGCTTCAATGTCTGAGGGTCATGTCAGGTTAGCACTTGAGCACTACCTAATTAACTGTCACTGTAAACAAATCATTTCTAGTATTTTTTTTGTTTATCTAGTGGTTTTGAGGCTGCTTTAAATCTCGCCATTTCCGCAGCTGCTGTATTTTTCTAGTAGACTAAGGTCAGATGCAGCCTCGCTAAGGAAGTTTTAGATCATGTTTGCCAGGGTGTGTGTGTGTGTGCATGTGTGCATCCCTATCTGCTATTGGCATTTATATATGTGAAAGATAGCTGCTAATGATCCTGAAGATTTGGGAAGAAAGTTAATTAAAGAGCACCTCAATTCATTAACTAAGAGTATTTTAATTAATCAAAGAAGCACTTAATTAATTAATTAATTGAGGAGGACACTTCAAGGAGGATATTTGGAAGAAGACTAGAACAGGTTCCTTACTCTCACTGTCTCTAATTAGGTTGGCATAATTGACAAGGATTTCTTGCTGGGGAAGAAGGGGAAGGGAATGTTTGGTGTGGTTGAAATTATGCTCTTGGCCCACCCTTTTACAAAGACAACACTTAGTACAGAATAGACCAGAAGTGAGTGATGCTCCAGATCTTAGACATGTTAGATGCTAATAATGATTGATTACTGGAGGGGGGGTTGGGTTAAAAAATATCCCGTACTTTTATCCTTCTTTGTTGACACTCTGTAGTAAACACATTCTGCATAAACAGAAAATATGTCGGAAATTAAATTTGGTGGATTGGGCGGAAATAAAAGTGAGCAGACTAAAAAAAAAAAGATTGGCTGAATGACTTGTGCGATGGAAGGTGTGGTCACATCTAGCGCAGTGGTGGAAGGCGTAACTTTATGTCTATGAGGTACCTCCTGGCATATGTACTCATCATCAAGAACTTCGCTCAGGAACACCACGTTTATAAGATCTCCACATAGGTGAAGGTTTGTCGAGTACGAGAGTGTGAAGCAGCAACGAGAGCGGTCCATATGGAGGCCATGTTGTGAAGGAACACCTTGCCCACCTGGGAAGGTATGGGTGCTTCTTCTTGGTCTGATAACCACAAAACTTATTATTATTATTATTATTATTATTACTATTATTATTATTATTATTATTATTATTATTATTATTATTATTATTATTATTATTATTATTATTATTATTATTATTATTATTATTATTATTATTATTATTATTATTATTATTATTATTATTATTATTATTATTATTATTATTATTATTATTATTATTATTATTATTATTATTATTATTATTATTATTATTATTATTATTATTATTATTATTATTATTATTATTATTATTATTATTATTATTATTATTATTATTATTATTATTATTATTATTATTATTATTATTATTATTATTTTATTATTATTATTATTATATTTAGAAGTACTCTGATTATGTGCAAGTCCCATATTGAGTTCATTTCCTGCAATTGTCTTGGTGAGCGATGTCTGTGATTGTGCCAGCGTGCTGATGCTGGGCATTTACTCAGCTCCAGCAAGTGGGCGGAATTAGCCAGCACAAGGCAGCAAACTAGGCATGGACTTGTTGCTGCTTTATATATATATATATATATGTGTGTGTGTGTGTTGATTATTTTGTGTGTGTGTGTGTGTGTGTATGTGCTAGGAAGACAAAGGCTATTGTGTTTATGGCTTACAATTATTCGCCCTGCACTTCTCGTGCATGCAGATTCTGTAGCCTCCTGGTTGGCAGGACCGGTGCCTGGTTGGTAGGACTTGTGCATGGTTGTTAGGACCGGTGTCTTGCTGTTAGGACCGGTATCTTGCTGTTAGGACTGGTGTCTTGCTGGCAGGACACCAGGTGCCTGGCCGAAAGGACCGGTACCTGGCTGGCATGACCGGTTTTGGGTTGGCAGGAACGGTGGTGCCTGGCTGGCAGGACCAGTGCCTGGCTGGCCGGACCAGTACCTGGCTGGTAGGACGAGTGCCTGACTGGCAGGACTGGTGCCTGGCTGGTAGGACCAGTGCCTGGCTGGCAGGACCGGTGCCTGGCTGGTAGGACCAGTGCCTGGCTGGCAGGACCGGTGCCTGGCTGGCAGAACCAGTGCCTGGCTGGTAGGACTGGTTGGCTAGCAGGACCGGTGCCTGGCTGTGGGGCCTAAGCATTGATGAGGCTAATGACCCTCTAGTTGGTGTCAATTTGTGTAATTGCATGCACAGGTCATTCACTCTCTTTGTAAGTGGTTCCTGTCATCTCATGAAGTCTAGGGGAGAGGCACTTATTAGAGTTCCTACCACACGTGTGTATAAATACTACAGGAAGTACTTGTGATATGAAGTAAACGCCTCCCACAAACTGGAGAGCCTACCTAAACAACCATATGTGTAGCGCACCAGCCCATTGCCTTTGAGATCTCACACCATGAAGCATGTTGGTGGGAGTGGAGTGCTCTCCATAGAATTGGTACCAATCTTGAGAAGTAGATGATGTGACCTCTGTCGCCAGCCTATTTGGCGGTCACAGGGTGGTCAAGCAGCAGCTGCAAGTCCACAGGGTCCTCTCAATAGCAACAGGGAACTGACAGACTTTTTGTCTGTGACTGTGATTGTTGTCCATGTTTATTAGGAATATTGTTTTATTAATCTCATTATATCACTTGCTCTAGTATACTAGATACTTCCTATGGTATACTAGAGACTTCCTATGGTATACCAGATGCCGTCAAAATGTCCAGCCTTAAACATTGACTGTGTACGAGTACTTGAAAACCACACTAAATAAGGTGGTACAGTCAGTCCTACCTCATGAATAAATGTATGATGTCAAGTGAATTAGTGAATGTTGGAAGTATCATTTCGGCAAGGGTGCATTTCAGCTCATATTGGTGGACCAGGTATAGGAATGGAATGCAAGGCGAAATCACTTTCATGTTCCCAGGTGTGGCTATCTCTGCCAGTTCCTTGTGGTCATGATAGTATGTATTGCAGCATATGGAGAGGTCATATTTGAGTGACCTTGAGGTCACAGACCTCATGGCAGCTGTCTCTCGACCATTGTTCTGTGTAGAGCCATGAGAAACAAGAGAGAATCATGAATATTGTATGCAATATGTTCTGCTGTGCTATGATTAAGTGATAATTACATGCTGGTGATTTGCAACCCTAAGTCTGGGAAAGTACTCTTGCCAACAGTGAATCAATATGCTGGTGCCTGCAGGAGAGACTATCTTAGGTAGCCACTGGCTTCCAAGCCTCTGAAAATGGCCATTATGTTCAGGGGGAATGTGTGGAAGGTCACTGTGGTTTCTTGACTTGCTTATCATCTCCCGTCTCACAATCCCTTGAACATGGCTGGCTGATGGCAACTCTGAAAATCGGTATATTGAAACCTGCCATGTATGTAAGTTTTGACATGGTCTACACTATTACTACAGCCACTGCAGTGGTGTTATGAATTCCCTTTATCAGCGATTTCCTTGACTAGACCCCTCCAACTCATAAGTGGACATCTCCACCTCACACCCTCGATTAGACTGCATACACCCACCTATAATTGCTATGTGCATGCTCGTCAGTGAAAATGTGCCTGGTATTATTGTCTCTGGAAGCATGAACCTGTGAGGGGCATTCATCTGGGGAGCATCCAGTGTAGTCAGCATCAGTTCCTTTTCGTCTTCACTGGTTGTATCATTTCTCCAAAGACAGATCACTGAGATGAAGATTGCTCCCACTACAAGCCTAGGGAGGTAATAGTCAGTGCATAGACAATTTTTTCTTGGGAGATTAACTTCATGTGGTTGTCAAGAGGTATTGACTTTGATTAAGAGTGATATTCTAGTGTTGGAGTGGCCTTTGAGAGGACTATATGGTTCTTCAAAAGAGCAGGTCACAAAATTATTAAGTGAAATCATCCAAATTTGTACTGGCATCACTTAGATGTGTTGAATGCTCTCCCCATTCAACACCATATTAGGAGTTTTATTTACTGGCATCACTTAGATGTGTTGAATGCTCTCCCCATTCAACACCATATTAGGAGTTTTATTGCATGCTTCACAAGAAGTTTGAAATTTGTTTGCCAATTCCTGGAAAGTTAGATAGTGCCCAAAAATGAAGTGCCTCTACTGTTTCACATCAATACATACCCAATTACCATGATATCATTATAAAGCTTGCAGCAAATTCTATCTTGTGGTACCAAAAATTGATTTCATTGGATATACAGAGAAGCTTTCTCTTCCTGAAAAAGACACCAAGGCAGAAGTCAGCAGAACTCCTGTTCCTCCCTAGTACACCTTGCTAGATGTAAGAATAACTAACTTGGCTGCTGGCTTAATGTCTTAACATCTCTGGCCAAGACTGTAACTGCTTGATTTGTGGAAGCTCGGGAAGATCATGGTTTCTGCTATTTGGGGCAATACTGATATGCCATACAGAACTACCAAATTTATTATTAAATTATAATTTATTATATATGTATATATATATATATATATATATATATATTTGGTTTTATGGACCAAAATAGTAATAAGTGACTGAATGAGCCACTCAGTGACCTTACCTGCTCTGTGTAGGATCTGCTCTGGTTAATAGCTTGCTGCATGTGTATCTTATCTGGGTAGTGCAGCCAACCTTGGTTACTTGTCAGCTGCCAACCCCCCCCCCCCTGCATGTTCTCAGTTGATTTAGCCCTCCTCTGTGTGTGTGGAGAAGGTCTTCTAGTTGAGGACAGGGACACCTCTAGAACTGACTCAGGCATGTGGTGTGTGTGTGTGGTGCCATGTGTGAGTTGATTGTCATGTGTGTATGTGAGTGCTGAAAAAACTTTTGTGTATATCCCACGTCCTGTTGTTTCTCTCACCCATAAGAGTTTCTTCGCCCAGCCAAATCTCTGGGTGCCTGTGATACAACTGAATTGAACTTTGAACCTGTCACATGACCAATGTGGTACAGTTCAACATTGTGGTGGCTTCTTGTAAACTGGTAGGCATGAGCTGCAAAGTTCTGACAATTCCTCGATCATGGCACGCTGAATACCACCAGAGAATGACAGCTGGAGGGCTTCAAAAGAAACTCTACTCTATGGCTCACAAAAAGTTGACCTGGTTCTGTTGAATGTTTGTGCTGTAAGCTACGGTCACAAAGTTAGCTTCTCAATAAACCAACTAGTAACTTCTTTGCAGCAGAAACACAGCAGCATCAAATACTCGAGGATTCCTTAGACTGTCTTGTATGCCCAATGCCCTTATCTCCTTGAGGCAACTGTCACAGCATCAGTGTTCAGGGTTTTGGCAGTCCCTGGTATGTATATATGTGTGTTTGTGTATGTATATATGTGTGTTTGTGTATTCAAATAACCCACCAACACCGCCACCTCACCCACCTCCCACCTGGTGTGTTCATGTCTGCATGCACCTGTGTGTGTGTTTCGGGATGTGGGTGGGAGAGGGGGAGGTGATTGGATCTGCTCTATAAATGAATTAATGTAATTGGGCCTGTATCTTGAGTCTGAGTTTGAATGGGAGAAGTACTTTATATGGAAGTGTTCAAGTCATGGGAGACTATAACCTCATGTAGCATTAGTTTGCAAGGGCCCACTATGCTGTTTTCAGCAAACTAGAGCTGTGTTTGGCATGGGTATTATCCAGCTCGCTTCAATTTGTGATCCACCCATTGGCATGAGGTTAGCTAAAAAAAATTTTTTTTTAAAGTGTGTGTACGTTACTGGTGAGCAAAAACTTGAGTTGGAATCTAGGTTAAAGGCCTGGTTTAAACACAGTTAAGATCAGGCTTAGCAAGCACAGGAGGGATACAAAATCGTAGATGCTTATGAAAAGGATAGTGATGGTGATGCATTTGCAGACTTGAATGAAGCTGAAGTGGACCACTTGAAGCTTTGCATACCCTGAGCACCAACAACAATAACAGCTCAAGCAGAAGCACTGGCTGGATAGGACGACCACAACTCCTCACCTAGAGCTGCAGGAACCTTTTTACTATGCTGCAAATGATCGTGTGGATGCATATATATAATGTGGATGTGGAACCACATTGCCCATTTCTCATAGCAAGCATCCACCCATCGGATCTCCGAGGTCAAATAAATGTTAAGCATTCATGAGCGCTAATTCCATACTTGACTATATGTGGTCATTCTGGAATACTTAATGCTGTCGATGTTTTTCACGGGTGCCTGCGTGCGAGTAATTGCCACCCTGATCATGTTGTTTCAGATCTCCTGTGTCTCGTCATCGACGGTGCTGCGGGACAGAATAAGGTTCCCTCGTTACTTCCAACTGCTCTCCACCGAGGAGACTCTCGCCTTTGCCTACTTTGGTGTGATTCGGGCATATGGCTGGAGGAAGATCGCCTTCTTGGTGCAGAATGAAAACCTGTTTACAGTGGTGAGTACTAATGGGGTCTAATCAGTATCTCCTCCTTGGATTTGGTGTATTTGGGTGGCAAGTATGTCTTCAGCACTTCCCGGTGGTCCCAGAATCGGCTAGGGATGTCCAAAATTCTAGTACTAGCTAGGGCTAGGGATATAGGACTAGGGATACTAGGGATATAATATTGGGCCATGGTTATAGGGCTAGGGATATAGGGCTAGGGATATATAGGGCTAGGGATATAGGGCTTGGAATATAGGGCTAGGGGTATAGGGTTAAGGATATCGGGAGGGATAAATGGCTAGGGATATAGGGCTAGGGAAATATGGATATAGGCTAGGGATATAGGGCTAGGGTATAGGGCTAGGGATATAGGCTAGGGATATAGGGCTAGGGATATAGGGCTAGGGATATAGGGTCAGGGAAATAGGGCTAGGGAAATAGGGATATAGGCTAGGAATAGAGGGCTAGAGAATAGGGCTAGGGTTATAGGGTTAGGGATATAGAGCTAGGGATATAGGGCTAGGGAAATAGGGATATAGGCTAGGGATATAGGGCTAGGGATATAGGATATTATATGCTAGGGATATAGGGCTAGGGATATTGGGCTAGGGATATAGGCTAGGGATATAGGGCTAAGGAAATAGCTAGGGAGGCTTAGAATATAGGGCTAGGGATATAGGGTTAGGGATATAGGGCTAGGGATATAAGGCTAGGGAAATAGGGATATACAGTAGGCTAGGGATATAGGGCTAGGCTAGGGATATAGGGTTAGGGAAATAGGGCAAGGGAAATAGGGATATAGGCTAGGGATATAGGGCTAGGGATATAAGGTTAGGGATATAGGGCTAGGGATATAGGGATATAGGGTTAGGGAAATAGGACTAGGGAAATAGGGGTATAGGTTAGGGATATAGGGCTACGGATATAGGGCTAGGGATATAGGGCTAGGGATATAGGGCTAGGGCTATGGATATAGGGCTAAGGAAATAGGGATATAGGCTAGGGCTAGAGAATAGGGCTAAGGATATAGGGCTTAGAATATAGGGCTATGGATATAGGGTTAGGGATATAGGGCTAGGGATATAGGGATAGGGAAATAGGGATATAGGCTAGGGATATAGGGCTAAGGATATAGGGCTAGGGATATAGGGCTAGGGATATAGGGTTAGGGAAATAGGGACATTGTCTAGGGATATAGGGCTAGGGATATAGGGCTAGGGGTACAGGGTTAGGGCTATAGAACTAAGGATATAGGGCTAGGGATATAGGGCTAGGGATATGGGGCTAGGGATAAAGGGCTAGGGATAAAGGGCTAGGGATATGGGGCTAGGTTAGGGATATAGGGCTAGGATATAGGGCTAAGGATACGGGGCTAGTTAGGGATATAGGGCTAGGTTAGGTATATAGGGCTAGTGATACAGGGCTAGGGTGATAGGGCAAGGTTAGGGATATAGGGCTAGGATATAGGGCTAAGGATATGGGGCTAGGGATATAGGGCTAGGGATGTAGGGCTAGAGATATAGAGTTCGGGATATAGGGCTAGGGATTAGGGCTTGGGATATAGGGGTGTACGGTTAAGGGTATAGGGCTAGGAATATAGATAGGCTAGGGATATAGGGCTAGGGATATAGGGCTAGGGATATAGGGCTAGAGATATAGAGCTCGGGATATAGGATTAGGGCTTGGGATATAGGGGTGTAGGGTTAAGGGTATAGGGCTAGGAATATAGATAGGCTAGGGATATAGAGCTAGGGATATAGGGCTAGGGATATAGGGCTAGAGATATAGAGCTCGGGATATAGGGCTAGGGATTAGGGCTTGTGATATAGGGCTAGGGGAATGGGTTAGGGGTAAAGGACTAAAGATATAGTGCTAGGGATGTAGGGCTAGGGATATAGGGCTAGGGATTAGGGCTTGTGATATAGGGCTAGGGGAATGGGTTAGGGGGAATGGGTTAGGGATATAGGGCTAGGGATACAGGGCTAGGGATATAAGGCTAGTTTAGGGATATAGGGCTAGGGATATAGGGCTAAGGATATAGGGCTAGATTAGGGATATGGGGCTAGGGATACAGGGCTAGGGTTATAGGGCTAGGCATATGGGGCTAGTGGTATAGGGCTAGGGATATAGAGCTAGGGATATAGGACTAGGGATATAGGGCTAGGGATATAGTGCCAGGGTTATTGGGCTACGGATTAGGGCTTGGGAATAGGGCTACGGGTATAGGGTTAGGGGTAACTAAGGATATAGGACTAGGGAAAGAGGGCTTGGGATATACAGATAGATAGGCTAGGGATATAGGGCTAGGGATATAGGGCTAGGGATATACGGGTAGAGATAGCTCGGGATTAGGGCTTGGGATATAGGGCTAATATAAGGCTAGGGATATAGGGTTAGGGATACAGTGCTAGGGTTATACGGCTAGGTTAGGGATATAGTGCTTGGGATATAGGGCTAAGGATATAGGGCTAAGGATATAGGGTTAAAGATATAAGATAAGGATATAGGGCTAGGGATATAGGGCTAGGGAATATAGCGCTACAGATTATGGATTGGGATATATGGCTAGGGATATAGGGCTAAGTATAGGGCTAAGGATATAGGGCTAAGGATATAGGGCTAAAGATATAAGGATATAGGGCTAGGGATATAGGGCTAGGGATATATGGCTAGGGAATATAGCGCTACAGATTAGGGATTGGGATATATGGCTAGGGATATAGGGCTAAGTATAGGGCTAAGGATATAGGGCTAAAGATATAAGCTAGGGATATAGGGCTACATATTATGGATTGGGATATATGGCTAGGGATATAGGGCTAAGGATATAGGGCTAAGGATATAGGGCTGGGGATATAGGGCTAAGGATATAAGGCTAAGGACTAGTGATATAGGCCTACAGATTAGGGATTCGGATATATGGCTAGGGATATAGGGCTAAGGATGTAGGGCTAGGGATATATGGCTAAGGCCCGGTATTTTTGGAAGTCCACAGTGGTCCTGGTATTTTCCACGTACCACTTCTGCGGACTGCTTAGCCTTATTTGGCAGTGCCACATATGAATCATGGAGAATGTATCACAACTTTTTAGGTTTCACTATTGATATTTGATGCCTCACTTCAACGTTGTTGCCTCACTTCAACACTGATGCCTCCCTTCAATGCTGATCCTCACTCAACGCTGACGCCTCACTCAACACTGACGCCTCACTTCAACGCTGTTGCCTTACTTCAATGCTGATGCCTCAGTTGAACACTGATGCCCAAGATTGATGCGCCTTGTACTTTGTCGCACACATATTAAGTGCATGCATACTGCACATGTAGACTCTGAAAGCAACAAGACACACACATTTAGTTCTCATGATCGAGCTTTGCCTCATTGACTCCTGTCTCATCCGAGCTGCAGTGGCATGCAATTTGTTTCACAAAAAGAAGATTTTAAGCCGCAGCAGTGAGATTTCTAGTGTGACTGAATGATCATCTTCCATGGCTTCTTCCCCTTCACTCTCATCATCAATGTGGCAGGAAGCCTTCCACATATTCTAGTCTCAGACATCTTCAGGTACAAGCTATAACCAAGGAACTAGCTAGAATCTAAACAAGGATAACACTCTGTTGACAAGAAACTTGACTGTGCTACTACTATCAAAATGAGTCCTGCTTTCATGAGCTTGAGTACCTCGCGTGATGTGATTTGTGCAATTCGAGAATCCCCGTAGACTGGCATGCCTGGATGAGAGGCATTCGGATGAGGGGAGATTGAGTGTACTTCAATAACAAGTGCATATCTCCCACTCAATAAGGCAGGATGGCACTGCCATCTATTGCTACATACTTACACCCACTTTGTGCATATTTACAGCTAGATGGTATTTTTCCCCCTGTTTGATTCACAGACTATTGACAGATTGGAGAAGTTATTGGACGGGGTCAGTGTAAACTACACTTCTAGTGTGTTTGATTCTGGCAAAGGCATTATGGACCTTAGCAAGCCTGTCTTTGTAAGTGAATTACTGAGTTAGCTTCATTGTGCAATCTCCTCACTTCAAATGCCGTTAAAGCTGGTTGTTGTACCAGGTACATGTATGTATTAAGCAGCGTTGTCCCATCCACCGGAGTGTGGAGGCGTGGCAAGGCACCATGCTTTGATGTTGAACTGGAAGTAAACAGTACGTGGGCGTAAATGTGACATCAGCAATTTTGCAAAGAGCTTGCTCTGGGGAGGGGCGGGGGTTGCTTGTTATGCGGCTGCGTTGTGTTAAGTAGCCATTTTCTTGCTGACTGATACTACAATTAGCATCATGCTTAACATATAGGATAGAATATTACCACCTGTATTTGCAAGCGTAGTGTTAAAGCAGTGCTAGGTTTCGTTGTTAAGGTCTATGTCAGTATCAATAGCCATCATCCTATAATGCTATATATATGTATATTCTCAATGGCTATCATCCTGCATTGCTATATATATATTCTCAGTTCAGTGGCCATCATCCTGTAGTGATATATATATATATATATACATGTATATATATATATTATTGTGTGTCACAAGTTTCTGTATTTTGATCATGTGCAGGATGCCGACTCGAGGATATTCCTGTTGGCCATGTACTCTGTGCATGCACGTGCCTTCTTGTGTGAGGTAGGTAAGCGCGCGCCTTCTTGTGTGAGGTAGGTTAGCACGTGCCTTTTTATGTGCGGTAGGTCAGCCCAGTCTTGTGTGAGAGAGGTTACATGCGTGCTGAGCAGTTTCTCTCTAGGCCCCATTAGTGTCAGCGGTACCCAACATCACATTTTGCTTTATTAAATGTTTGGTCTGCAGGCATACTGGAGCGACATCAAGCTGCCAGTCCACCTGCTGCTCACTCCGGGCTGGTATAGCATGTTTTGGTGGCGGTTGCAGGATGCCAAACTTAACTGTACCGTCCAACAAAGAGAGACTGTTCTCTCCTCATCTCTGGCTTTCCTACACTTCAACTTTCTCAATGAGACTTCTGAAGAGGACTTGAATCTCAAGACAACTTCGGGGATAGTGAGTCTGTGGGATTGTTTGATGTTAAAGGAAAGCTTTTATGAAGCGAGTCCTTTCGTTCAAGACTACTTGGCGGAAGCTAAAATCATAATATTTTATCAACTAGGTTCCATTGAGGTTTCAGTCGTTCGTAAGAACTGCAATAGAGTTAAAGAAAAAATCCTGAAGCTAGCTCTAGCTTTCACTTTTAGCCATGGATGTATTTATATCTAGTAGGATCTTCTTCTGTCAATTTAGCCATGTATGTGTTTATAGCTTCTGCTACTGCCGTGGATGTTGCTGGGTGTTGGATAAGTAAATATTTAGGTTGGCTAAGCTGGCTACCTGTGTGTTGCTCTTACAATACTGTCCTCTGAGTGCTATGCTAAGGCTGTACTAAGAGCTTGATCAGCTGCTGCATGAAATCCCACGAGGCAAAACTCGCAGTGTAGAACCTGATAGTTTGCTACGCAAGGTGCCAGCACTTAGTTTAACAACCCTTCTTACCTCTGCAGAGTTCTTTCAATACAGCGCTATAGTGCTGTGCGAAGGCCATGGAGCTGCAGCTAGTGTATTTGCTACTAGAATAGGTTTAGTGGAAACAAGTGATGCCATAGATGAAGCCCCTAACCTGATTAGCTACTATGTTTGTGAGTGCTGGTGAGAAAGCTATATATAAAGGCTTGTCCATATAGCACACCGACAACAGGATTCAAGGCAGACTGTGAGGGTTTAGGTCTGCAGGTTTACTACCTTAGTGAAGGATTCAAGGCATGCTGGGAGTGTTTAGGTCTGCATGTTTACTACCTTAGTGAGGGATCAAGGCACACTGGAAGTGTTTAGGTCTGTTGGTTTACTACCTTAGTGAGGGATTCAAGGCACACTGGAAGTGTTTAGGTCTGTTGGTTACTAAGGGATTCAAGGCACACTAGGAGTGTTTAGGTCTGCAGGTTTGCTACCTTAGTGAGGGATTCAAGGCACACTGGAAGTGTTTAGGTCTGTTGGTTACTACCTTAGTAAGGGATTCAAGGCACACTAGGAGTGTTTAGGTCTGTTGGTTTACTACCTTAGTGAGGGATTCAAGGCGCTGCGAGTGTTTGTCTGCAAGTTTACTACCTTAGTGAGGGATTCAAGGCACACTGGAAGTATTTAGGTCCTACCTTAGTAAGGGATTCAAGGCACACTAGGAGTGTTTAGGTCTGCATGTTTACTACCTTAGTGAGGGATCAAGGCACACTGGAAGTGTTTAGGTCTGTTGGTTTACTACCTTAGTGAGGGATTCAAGGCACACTGGAAGTGTTTAGGTCTGTTGGTTACTAAGGGATTCAAGGCACACTAGGAGTGTTTAGGTCTGTTGGTTTACTACCTTAGTGAGGGATTCAAGGCACACTGGAAGTGTTTAGGTCTGTTGGTTACTACCTTAGTAAGGGATTCAAGGCACACTAGGAGTGTTTAGGTCTGTTGGTTTACTACCTTAGTGAGGGATTCAAGGCGCTGCGAGTGTTTGTCTGCAAGTTTACTACCTTAGTGAGGGATTCAAGGCACACTGGAAGTATTTAGGTCCTACCTTAGTAAGGGATTCAAGGCACACTAGGAGTGTTTAGGTCCGCAGGTTTACTACCTTAGTGAGGGATACAAGGCATGCTGGGAGTGTTTTGGAGCAAATGAACTGCCAAAACAGCTAAGGAAGCAGCTAATGTGGGTTTTAGCTGAGCTTTGGGTTTTTTTCTTGTTTCCCCCAGAGGGTGGAGGGGATGGTAAAGGGGAAAGGAGTTGCCAAATGCCATTTCAAAAAGTGGGTCATACCTATACAGGGAGCACAAGTGTATTCCTTGGTGGTTTACTTGAGTGCCCATTTTTATATCTAGTTTGGGCCTTGCTATATTTACGAACAACTCGTGCCCCACTTAACATCACTTTATACCAGATAATGGTTGGCTTGGTATGCTATGGTCAACAAGATACATAGTTACTTCAATTTTCCCCCTAGATTTGCTCTTGTGTTGATCATGCTACTTGCCTTGTTGTCTGCTATACCACAGACTGGTAAAGAGTTCGTAACAGAAGAATTCGCCTTTCTCGGCCAAGCTCCTCTCAACCTGACCCACTTGGACTACTCTCAGTATTGCTACGATGCCACTTGGACTTTGGCCTATGCTCTCAGCGCTACGCTCAACAGTAAGTATAGTACACTATGTGGAGCATGTACCATCTATACCTTACCAGATTGCACTGTAACCTCGTACAATAAGCGCAAAATGGAGGTAGAAATATATGGAAACTCCATCTCTGTGCTGTGTGTCTTGCCTTAAATATCTTTTCAGTTGAGTGAATGTTCCCATATGCAGACTTAACTTCTCTAATGAAGCCCCCCAAAACTTGGCATTGCGTTTAAACCCAACATACATGCAATGAATGACCATTGGCCAAAGAAACGTTGAAGAAACGTACAGTACAGAGCGTTCGAACGCTTGCTTCATTTTTATTGCAAATGTTCACTACATTTTATTATCGAGGAGAGGCGTGTGCATGGACCACCACATGGACAGAAGAAAAAAAGCAGGGCAAGCTTGAACTACAGTTACTTGTTCTTTTGAGAGTGTCCGGCTGGAGTTGTTTGTCTTAGAGTTATTTCAGAACAGTTATTTCAGTACGAGTTTAAGGGTCTGTAAGCTTTAAGGGTCTATAAGCAGGTAAGTTTCCTCCTCTTACTATTCTGTTCTACTTGCTCTAATATAACTAACTGGAATCTACTTGATTCCTGCAAGCTGTTCGAGCCAGTACTTGAGTTTCAGTTTTAGTTGTTGTTTTTTTGGTAGCTAGAACGAATGGAATACTGGATGTTACTTCTATAGCTATTTTTAATTCATGTCGTGTTATTCGTTTATTTTTGGTATTTTGGCCTATGGAGACGGACTCTGTGTCTGTCTCACAAGGCAAAGCTCTGGGGCAATTTGCTGGGGATGCCTGCAGAGTGAAGGTCAGGACTTCCACAGCCCCAGAACACAAACCAAGAAATGAATTGCTGTTCATGTAATATTTGTGTTTGTTCATAAGTCTTCCATTTACTTGTTTTTTTTTGTTGTAGACTTCTGTAACAACCATTATGTAAATTTATATATTTTTTTAACAACTCCCCTTTCTCCAATTTGTAGAATTTAGAAAATTTAAAAATCAAGGACCAAAAAACAGTACAAATTGTTCTTTGCAGGTTGACCAATCTTCTTATGACAAGTGTCAGTGGGTTTCAAGCTAGGACTGCATTCGTCTGTTCATAGGACCTTCTTGAACCCTTCAGATGCCTCTCAGGCACACCAACCTATATGGAATTGGGGGTTATATATTCATATCAAGTCAACAATAACTCTGTAAATTTTATTTCATTGCAAGGGGAACGGCAATAACAGCCACTACATCAACAGGGTGGCCATTCAAACTTCAGCATAAACTACAAACAAGCTTTATCAGCGGAGTCATCCACCCATAGCAAGCAAGTAGGAGCCCCATGGAGCTTTAAGCAAGTCTCCTTTTCAGGTAAATTAAGTCAGCATACAGCCTTAACCCTTTCACTGCGCATACCCGGTAGTACCGGGTACCAAAAAATATCGTTGAATTGCGCGTACCCGGTAGTACCGGGTATGTGAAAATAATCATTTTTTAAATTCCGCGTGCACTGCACGTGCCAGCTATTGTTTTTTTCTATGAACTAGAGATGATTTCCACTTGGAAAAGTGGAAAGTCGTGTTTCCCAGCGGTAGGCAGCGGAATGACGTGAGCGCGGCCTCAGCAGGCAACGAAGTTGTGGACCAGACAGCGTGGACAACTTTGATTTGGACGATACAGGTAATTCGTTTCCAACAGTTGACTACGATAATGCTGACAGTGATTGGGAGTATTCCATGGACGAGACCGATGATTTGCTCGACTTGGGCGGCCCTGCACAGGGCCAAGGTGACAATGCCATGTCTGTAGATTGAAACGACATCAATGTGACCAAAATATATGGCTGCTAAGGGTTACATAGCCAGATAAATGTTCAAAACACATTAGAAAATATGCATGTGAACATGAAATACCTGCATTCCATGATCCCAGAAAGTTGTGTGGAGTATAAATGACTAATTGTTGGGGAAAACACTTGTTACAGTGATTTGTTTGGAAATTTCATGTTTTTTCATGATTCTGCCGACAAACATTTGATTTTTGAATAAAATTATGAAAATAATTCAATATTGATGTTTTTATTTATTTCGTGTATCTTCATCATTATCCAGTGAAAAAAACGGCATCCCATAAGAATTTCTTGGAGAAAAAGTAGTTTTTATCACCGATTTGATGATAAAAGGGAAATCCAATATGGCCGCCATTAGGTCACATGACCACCTAATTATTCAAAATACCAAATTTCAATTTTTCCCCCATAGGCCAACCTCTTGCCCACCCAAACACACAAAAAGAATTTCAAAATAACCTCTTAGTCTTTTTTTGGCATTGATTTCAAAATCACTTTTTTTCCTCGAAGCCAGCACAGGGGGGGGGGGGGGGGGGGGGGGTATTTACCTGCAGCAGTGAAAGGGTTAAGAGTCCCAAGCAAACAAGGCTAACTGATTCTCTTGCCAACTAGCAGTAGGAGCTACCCTCCGGGTGAGGTTCTACAGATTAGAATGTTATAAATGACAATGGGTAGCCCTTGTTGTTGAGGTATTCGTGCAGCTGGTAGGCAGTCATCAATTCACATCTTCTCTTCCACTACCTGTCGGATGGTTGCCATTTTCTTTGAAGGTCTCCCACTACCAAACCGCCAGGCTATCATGAGTGTTTCTTGAAAGCGCCTGACCCTGCCCCGTTGCCATAATACTCTCTCTCTCCTAGGGTCCTGACAATGGTTGGTGCCTTCAATCCTTTAAAATTAAGATATAAAATTCTCTGTTTCTTGTACACCATCCTTCGCTAAAAGTCACGAATTACTGCCACATGCAACTCCCGACGATCAATTCCGGCCAACGTTTCGTGCATCTAAACATTTAGTGCGGCTAAACGTTTTGTGCCTTTAAACGATTCATGCGTCTGAACATTTCATGGATCTGAACATTCTTTTCAGTCGGTTGGAAAATGCATGTGGCTGGATGCTACACCAACTCTGGGTTTAAACGCAATGTCAAGTTTTTTGTGGCGCCTACTGTATGCATATATCTAATGAAGCATATAGTGCGTAATATAATTATATGTTAATGAGCATGCAACATATGACATCATTTCCTACACCCAGTTATTGGATTCAATCTCACGATTGTTTCCCTTCCTTGCACTGCCGCGCCCTTTATCGCTTGGCGGGTTCATGTCAATCCTGTGTGTGCTAGGGTGGAGCTTTGTTTGGGATGATTATCAAATTGTCGAATTGTGCTGACTTGATCATAACGTTTTATAGAAACTTTCTTTTCAGAACTGGCTTTGAATTATGTAGTAGCCAAATTGCTAATGGAGATTTTAAAGCTCTTTGCTCATTGGCCCCGAGTGTCTGACAAAACTTCTTCCTGTACCACACAAGGGCATCTTGATTGAGGAAAAAGTTGATAGGTGGTAATGATGAAGATTTGCACTCACTCATCCCAAGTGAGGTGAAGATGAAGATTTGCACTCACTTGAGGTGAAGATGAAGATTTGCACTCACTCATCCCAAGTGAGGGGAAGATGAAGACTTGCACTCACTCCATGAGTGAAGTAAAGATGAAGTCGTGCACTCTCTCATCCTGGGTGAGATGAAGATGAAGGAGTATGCAAGGGGTTTATGTCTAGTAACCATTGTCTACTTGCTTGTAATTAGCTAGCCCTAGTTGAAGCTTATATTGTTGACAAATGCTTTAGTCTTTCTACGTGCAGCATGTAGCAGTATTATAGGATACCATGGAGACAAAAGTTCTGGTGAACGTGCTTAATATTTAGCACCACCACCCACTTACCTTCAACCCCCTCTCCCCCACCCCCCCCCCCCCCCCCCCCTCCCCCCCCTCCCAACTGGCAAGTGAGTGCTAATGCACACAATACCTATCAAATCTACACCAAAAATATTCATACAAGTTTTCGACGAGGAGAGGTTTTAGATGAGGAGAGAAGGACTACAGTGTACATGGTTGGTCTTGTGAGCCTGTAGTGATGTAGAAGTACCTGTATAGTCTCTCTAGCCACACCATTATCATAGGTGTCATTCCAGTCAGTACCCAAAGATTAGTATAGCTACATTGTGCTAGCCAGCTTACGCCAGAGTGGAAGTCAATGCCTGTCCTCTCAATCCTCCAGAAACACAGTCCAATCCACTCCATTGCCCCTGCATTCCAATGGCATTTATCGTTCCGTAAATGTTAAAATTGGATTCAGAAATAAAATTGGATGTGCATGCAAGATATAATGAAGGGGCAGATCTCAGCCAATACGATAGAGGGTGTTAGCGTGGGAACCAAGATGGGAAACAGGCAGTCCTGTGTACATGGTACTGATCACTGTCAGATCTTGACACAAAGCTTTTTTTACTGCATATCACATCCTTGTGGTTCTAGCAGCAGCCAAGGAAGTTGTAGTGGTTTTCATGCCCTGCCTCGACGTGCCTAGACCTGCCTCGACCTGCCTAGACCTGCCTAGACCTGCCTAGACCTGCCTAGACCTGCCTAGACCTGACCTGTTGTACGTTGTGTGATTGCTTAGACAGTTCAATGAACTGGACTCACTGCTTTGCATAACAACTTTGTTTGTTTGTCTGGCAGGTATTCGTGATGCCACTCTGAATCAAGCCCTGGCCGAGGCTTTTAACACGCAGTCGCCATTCAGACTGTCCGACTTCAACTACAATAATGATAAACTCCTCAATGTTGTCTTCGGACACATCAAGAACACTTCATTTAATGGAATCACTGTAAGTGAGAAACAACACAACAATAATCATAGCAACAACAACGACAATAATCATAACAACTACAGCAACAAAAATAATCATCATAACAACTACAACAATAATCATAACAACTACAGCAACAACAATAAACATAACAACTACAACAACAAAAATAATAATCATAACAACTACAGCAACAATTCATCATAACAACTACAACTAATAATCACAACAACTACAGCAACAATAATAATCATAACAACTACAGCAACAACAATAATAATCATAACAACTACAGCAACAACAATAACCATAACAACTACAACAACAAAAATAATAATCATAACAACTACAGCAACAACAATAATAATAACAACAATAATCACAACAACAACCAAACAATAATCACAACAACAACACAATAATAATGATAGCAACAACAAAAGTAACCATAACGACTACAGCAATAATAATCATAACAACAAATAAAACAATAACTAGCAATTCGTTTTAGCTGATCCTAGTGGTGTAGTAATGTGCTGTGTGTGTTTATGAATATGAATGAGAATCTCAGGGCTCTCTTTTCTTTAGTGGAGGATGTTGTCTCGGGTGATATCCCCTCCTCCCCCTACTTAAAGCGGCAGGTTCCAATGTGTAGAGTGAGGTGGAGGGGGTGGTGCACTGTATGCTGTCTTGCCACACCCAATTGTGGGGACAATGCGTGATAGGGTTCAGGAAGTAGGAGGAGATTGTTAAGAGCCAGTAGTCATCTTGACCACTGCCATGGCAGGCCTCATTGATCCTTAAGCCATTTCTTCAACATTATTTGACAGTTCATAGTTTCTAGGATGCGCCACGATAGCTCTCATAGACCATGCTGTCTGGATGTCGCTTTATGATTGACTGTGAATCTTAGCCCAATCTTCCCCTGCTCCTGGATACAAGGAGACTCACAACACAGTGCCTCGTGCCACTTTGCGAGCTGGTCTTCATCTTTTTTTTTTATTCGTTAAGGTTTGTGGTGCAATGTCAGTCAACTACAGGAGCACTATCAACGACTTCACTAAAATATTTATTCACAATGAACGTTCGGATCAACTTGGAGCCTATTTCTCCTAGCAGTGATATCACTCTCTGTTCTGCTTATATATATAACTATAATGACATCTATAACTAACGTTAGATAGTGAGTAACAAATAATGATCCCCTTGCCTCCGTTCCTCCTCACCCACCCTTCTCCTCACTCCCTCCCCTCCACCCCTTTTCTCCTCCCTTTCCTTCTTCCTCTCCTGCTCCTCCACCTTCTCCTCCTTCCCTCTCCCACTTCTCTCTTTCTCCTTTGCTCCCCAACCATGCCTTCTCTTCTTCTCCCTCCCTCTATTTCTCTCCCCCCCCCCCTCCCTCCCTCCTCCTCATCTCCCCTCCCCTCCTCCTTCTCCTCCACCCCTCCCTTCCCCTTTTCTGTAGGGACCTGTCAATTTTGGCAGTGAGGGAGTAAGGAAGACTAACAAACTTACCATTTTCCAATTCAGAAACAAAACAAACCACAGTAAGTAGTTTACACATGAAGTGCTAACATTAACATCTATGTATATTGTATATACCAACGGTGCAATAACTTGACACTTTATGGCCGAAAATTGAAATTACGTGTTGCATGTGCCTGAATATTATTTATAAAGTCATGTGGCGTAGGAAGGGCACGAGTCAAGGGTGCCTTCTTCGTGGCTTGAGGGCATTGCCAGGTAAGCGCTGTTGCTATGCTAGCTACACCAACAAATAAAGTAAATGAAACACTTCTTTGTTCCTCTAGTTCACTGATGTTTAGCCAATGACCATAGCAGTCATTTTTAGCTCTTAGCTAGCTAGTACCTTGGTTTCAAGCTCTAGTACAGCAGGCAATGATTTTCTCTCAGAGCACTTCTACGTTATATGAAATCATTTGTTGCCTAGCAATATACTGTAGTTACTCTTTTTTATAGCTTTTGCTGTTTGTCGAAGATGGTGCTTGCCACTGTGAACCTCTCAGTTCCATAATCTACACTGTTATTCTGGTAGAGTAGGGTCAGATGCAGCCTTGCCAGTCAACAAATTGAGCTGGATTTCACCTCTAGCAAGCATTTTGGTAATGACCACAAGTTGCGATCTTTGTGCGGATGTATCTGCTATCATCAGGAATGTGAAACCCACATGCGTGCAAAAATCCACTATTGTCAAGAACTTGAAACCCACATGCGTGGATATATCCACTGACATCAGGAACGTGAAACCCACATGCATGGATATATAAGCTGACATCAGGAATGTGAAACTCACATGCGCAGATATATCCGCTGTCATCAGGGACATGAAACTCACATGTGTGGATATATCCGCTATCAACCCTGTTTGCCATGCACACAGCGCAGGCTATATAGTGAGAAAGAGTGGAGGAAATTTTCACAGAATATGGTCCCGCCCACACTAATATCGGTGATGCATACTCTATGGTGTTGTCCACTTGACTTGCAGTTGTGCCTATATCCTATGCAGCTGATGGTAGCAAATATTTGGACTGGGTGAAAATTGGATATGTAGTTCCTGAAAATGACACCTTCACCTTTAAGTACGACGCAGAGCATAATGATCAAACAGTATGGCAAGGTAATTCTTTGTTGCTAATATTTAATATTGTGATAAGCTTGTTGTTAATATTGTAGTAAGCTTGATGTTAATGGTTTGGTACGCTTGTTAATATTGTGATAAGCATATCATACAGAAAAATTGATTCTGATTATTTACTGAACCAATAGTGCGATGTTACCCATTGGCTGGGGACCACAGAGAAACTGGAAGAGAGGAAAATTAGGGGAGAGAAAAATAGAGGGATAGAAAAACAAGGCAAGAGATACAAAGGGAGTGAAAAATGGGGAGTGAAAAATAGGGAAGGAGAGAAAGATAGAGGGGCAGAGAAAAAGAAGGAGTGAGGAAAACAGGAAGAGAGAAAGGGGAAATAAGAAGGGAAAATGGAAAATGCCCTTTCTCATTAAAAATAATATTTGTGTTTTCAGTAGAGTGGTTGATACATGTAGCTGATCGTGCAAAGCTTACAGGCTCTAGTGCTCTGGAGCTCTGTGGTTTGTTTGAGTGGAGGAATGTCAAGTGTGAGGCAGGGAACAGTACTACATGGTGTGTTTGAGAGGAATGAGAGGAGGTGTGAGGTGGTGTGAGGAGGGAGTGTCAGGGAACAGCACTGCCAGTGATAAAGTGCAGCACCAAAAAGTTGTTTTTAAACACTACTCTGCAGGAGGGCATGTCTTTTTTTCTCTTTCTATTCGGTGTGGAAGATGCAGAGGCTTACCTGCTCTTGGGGTTTCTATAAACAAAAGGTTATACTTGTGTGCAGGTCTGGTGCCTTACGATGGTGTCCCCCTTGAAGCCACCGTGACTGTTGATCTGGTGCTGGCTGTGCTATGCATTCTAATAGCCACCACTGGCATCCTGTACGCCATAGCTTGCCTGCTCTTCAACTTTTATTTCAGGAACACAAAGTATGTATATGTGTATTGGATATATGAATTGCTTCCATTTCCACCCTATTTGGGGGCTATAGGTATGCCAGAGATAGAGAGGTATATAGCTAACAGGATCTGAAATGAGAATATTGAGATTTTGGTACAAGGGTAAATAACACTTTCACTGACAAAATAGAGCTTGAATCAGCATGTAAATCCATTCCCACAGTACAAGCCAAAAAAACAAGCCGGTTGCATTGGGTATGTTAAAAACCGCATACTGTGTAAATGCTAACCAGCTCAATGGTAGCAAACAGATAAACCGTCCGCTTAGCGGTGCTGAAGCGCAAGCACTTTACAATTAATTTAAAAACTGTCGGTGCACTAGTAAGCCGCAGTTGTGTCGTGAGCATTTTTCAAGTTTTCTCTTTGTTCCAGAACCTTCACTCTTCCCACCTGAAGTATTGCAGACTAGTCTAAGCCTCCTGCTCCGTACTTCAGTTGAGCATCACCCATCAAGAAGCAATGCAGTTGAGAGTCCATCTCCTACCTGAAGCACTTTTGTTCCATAGTCGAGCGTAAATCTCCGCCCCTTTCTTGCTATAAATGCAGATACATTAGCAAGCAAGAGGTGCGGAGACGTACCCTCGATAATAGAATGAATGTGCTTCAGGTAGAAGACAGATGCTCGACTGCAACTGCTGTGCTCTCACTGAGACTGACGCTCATACGTAATAGTGGACCTGCACTACTTTAGGTGGGCAGAATGAAGGTTCTGGGAACTAACCCTAGCCCTCCTATCTGAAATATAGATGAGTGCGTCAGAAGCTTTTTTTAATGTTTTATTTTATATTTTATTATATATATATTTCTTTCTAATTGCTGCTCTCTTTATTTTGTCTTTTACCTGGTTAACTGTTCAATTATATGATTATAAAATGTTCAATTGTTGTGTTCTTTGTTGTACCAAAAAATCCTCTGAATAGAGAAAAATGTTCAGACTTGTTAAAAAAAAGAAGGTAATAGTCCCACTTTTGAGTGACCACCTTCAAATCAATGATCTATAAGGAGGTGGCCTGGCACTAAGGTAGGTGAAGCAATGGGATGCCAACTTCATTGAACCTCGAAGACAAACTGAAGAAGGTGAGGGAGTTACTGGAGCCAACCTGTTCTCCAGAAATGGCACACGGTGGGCTGGTTCTTCTCCACTGGAGAACATTCTATTACATATATACCAAAGAGAAAAAAGAAATACACAAACACATCGTCCAAAAAACATTATTCATATTGGATGCATAAACTTTTTTAATTCTTATCCACAGATTGGTGGAATGTGGGTCAGCAGCTGGAAAAATTTGGGCACATGTTGGTGGAGATCCTGGAAGGGAACTAGGGTCATCACCAAAATCCTACTACACCAAAATACTACCTACTTTTTATTTGTTGCCAATCAGCATGTTCAAATAACCTTACGAAAAGGGCCTATCTAAATTTTTCCTCTCCCACTAACTTCTTCTTCTATTAAAAAAAACTCAATGCTGCAATAATACAGTTAGAGAATGCTGATATACAAATTATCTACTATTCAAGATAAAGTTTAACTATCAACACTTATTCATTGAGAGCACGTTATGTAGCTAAAGGCTTGCACACAAAGGCTTTCTAAGTTTTGCAAATGCTATAGTACAGAAGCTATGACTTACAAACCTGTGAAGGCCCAGCTACAAGCTGAAAAGAGGTCTTGACTTTATATCACAATCGTACAGAACAGAATCTACTCACTGTTTTTCACCGTGGACTTCAGGATATCTTTTCAACAACTTATGTTGGTAGAACAGGAACTGTAAAACAAAGATGATCTATATCCTTTCAAAAGCTTGAAGCAAAGACGAGTCCCAGCAGCTAAAATTGCCATGTGGCACAAATCTTGTGCGCTTTGGTGACCTTTGCGTGGACATGCTGACCTTTTAGTCAGTTTCGCTGCGCAAAAGTCGCGTAACCATTAACTGTTTATTTATTTGCATTTGTTAGTGTTGGTTGTTCATTTTAGTAACAGTTGGAAACGGTAAGCATCTATATGCGTTTAAAATAAATGCAACCAGCATGTTTTTTTTACCTCTACTGTAGCATAAGGTATGAAACCCAGAAGGCAGAGGTTGGGCTTTAACAGGAACTGAAATATAGTTTGTATTTGAACGAGTATTTTTTGTACAATTGGCCTATTTTAGCTGAAGAGTTACTAAGCACTGTAGAACAAACCACTGTACCTGTTATGCACTTCATGGCTGGAAGCATGAGTTACTAAGCACTGTAGGACAAAACACTGTACCTGTTATGCACTTCATGGCTGGAAGAATGAGTTACTAAGCACTGTAGGAGAAACCACTGTACCTGTTATGCACTTCATGGCTAGAAGCATGAGCTACTAAGCACATTAGAACAAACCACTGTGCCTGTCATGAACTTCATGAGAGGAAGCATTTGTTGAAAAGGCAAACCACTGTCTTGTTATGACTTAAAGGGAATTGGTTTGTTTTTAAAATTGCATTTTTTGCCCTTAATAACTTGTTCTTATTTTTCATTTCTTCACCCTGCATTTCTTCACCCTGTCATATATAGATTAATTAAACTGGCCAGCTCTAAGCTCAACTACCTCATCATAGTAGGGGCCATCATTCTATACACAGACATAATCTTCGCTGCCATTCCTTCTACCGATCTTGTTGTGGACAGTGTGTTATGCAACTTGTCTCCCTGGATGACTGCTGTTGGCTACTCTTTATGTTATGGGACTATTTTATTTAAAATGGGTCGAGTTTACCACATCTTTAACAAACCTACCAGAATTAAAAAGGTGAGATTATATAACTTAAAGTGTGCAGTCAACACTTTCCATGTAAGGTTACTTCTGTCACAAAATTGGTGCTGTTAATTCTAAATGATGCACACCTAAGCTAGCTCTAGGTGAGAATTTTCTAGTCACAGTGCCTCCCTCTGATTTAGCTGTTGCTGTTCTTGATTCTCAGGTTCACTAAAACTTACAAGTCGTTTATTTAAACTTATCCAAGACTGCATGTTGATCTTCATCAATAAGCCTCCCCTACATCTATCCAACCTCATCCTAGATCACAGAAAATATCGTAGTGTGAGCTTGGTTGGTATGCTCCGAGACATGTGCTGATTGTGCACCTTATGGGTATGATATAACATGGCTTCACACAGGATGTTTTGTTGGGGATTGGGAGGGGGGGATGTTTGATGTGTATGCAAAATTATTCTCTTGGTCCACTTACATTTACAAAGGCTAGACCCTTTAAAAATATGTGGAATGTCTTCACAAATGGGTGATGCTTCCTATGAAGAAATCTTTGGGTGTTGGGGTGGGTGGGTAGCAATCACCTGACCTTGCTTGGGGCAGTGCATGTTGCTGGCTAAGTGAAATGTGATGCAAACTCCTGCTTGGTATGTGTGTATATGTATATTATCTCACACTGTCAGGGCATCAAGGACTGGATGTTGGTTGTGGCTGTGTTCTTGTTGGTGGTGGTCGACCTGTTCATCATCTTCATCTACACAATAGTGGTGGGAGCTCACGGAGAACTGAGTGCCAAGAGGGTTGTGAACTTTGAGCATCCTCAAGATGAGGAAGGGGTGAGATAAATAGGACTGCTAGCTACAGTCTATTTATTATACGCAGCCATGTTGAAACAGGTTCAATGGTTCTGTTCTCTTTATAATACTGCCCTTATCGGGAGTGCAGTAGCCTTCCCTTTTTGGTATGATCCCACTTGAAATAGAGGACCTACACCCTCCATAAACAGTGTGGTCAGATTATTTGTGACCACATGATGCTCGCAGAATATACTATCATCTAAATATTAACAATATTACAACATATTTTGCATATATATAATGCTTAAAAACATTCTGCCATTATTTGTTATTGTTGTTTGATAAACAATGGGCTATAAGTAGCTATAAGGTATTATAGACAAAGGAAGCATATTACTGTCACTATAACAGTATCCACAATGTATTGAATTATTCTATCGTATATTGTGTATTCTGTCCTTTTTCAACAAAACATAGACAAGGCCTCACTTTTTCCAACCATGTCTCTGACATGATTATTATTGCCACATATGAAATTGTTTATACACATACTTTAGTTGTGACAAGAGATGGAGAAGAATAAGACGTAGAGAAACCAGTTTCTAGCACCATCACCCATCTTCAAATCCTTAAACATAAAGTAGAATTTCGACTAAACAAAGTCCCTGGACATACTGGGAAGCTAGCTATAGACGCTACCCACGCTTTATGCAGGAAAGAATAAATACTACCTTCGGACAACAAACCAGCTAATACTATAGCTCAATTCTATTTACAAACCTGAGAAGTCTTCTTATCCTTGCCTTCCTCGTCAGAGACCAAGTCATCACTTTTTGTTTGCTGTGCTAAGCTCATCCACCCGGGTTCGTTTCTGCTATTGTGGCCATTATATCCAAGGCTCCACGTTAGGAAGAATGCTCAATGCCACAATCTTTTCCCTCGCTAGAATAATCTTCAGACGAGTCAAACTACCACCTGTCACTGGAAAAATGGCTTCTGCTAGACGTATGTATTTGCCTGGTCATGTGGTCATCAAAACCTAAATGGTCTGTCTTTCAAGCTTTTCCCCCTTAGTTTTAGTTACAGGGAAGTGACACTTTTCAAATTTGGTAGAGCAGGAAATTAGTTATTTTAAAACAATTTTTTCCCCACATATACTAACTGAATATGTTTGTTCAATGGACAAAACCCAGAGCGCTATATGGCGCTATTGATGGTGAGTAGGGTTAATTTACAGAGCAGAACAGCCATCGAAGTGAGTTTGTGGTGAACGAGAGGCAGATGAGTGGAGGGCGAAGGTTAAACTACCTGTACTGGAGTTGTTGGCATGCGTGAGGTACTGACAGGTGCACACTGAAGGTTTGCCTCGATGGATGAAGAGGATGAGGAAAGGATGAGGAATGGAACCAACTTCTTGTATATGTTAGATATTAGTAATAGAGCATGGAACACATTATGCTCTCTAAAATCTATAAGTTAGCTACGCAGCTAGACTGGTGTTAACTTATGAGCTAAAGAGGCACCTATTGTAGACTAAACTAAAAAACCTTGCCCAGCATAATGTCTCGGGAAAGAACATGCAAGGTGTGCGTAAGTGGAATTGAAATGAAGGCAAAAAAGGGGGAGTGGTGATGAAAGGGTTGGGCAAGGTAAATATCCCATTTATTTTGTTATTATTTACTTAATTAATAATTACACTTACTTATATACTTATTACCTACGTATATACTTAATACTAACATACCCACATACATATTTACACAATTAATTACTTTATATACTTACTGACTTACTGACTTACTTACTTACTTACATACATCTTTACGTACCTACTTACTTAATCATATAGTTTTCTAACGTCATTCAGGTACAAGGTATCGTTATTGACAATTATGCCTATATCTGCACTTCCACCTCTCGTGACATTTTCCTGGGAGTTCTCTACGGCTACAAGATGGTGCTACAAATGTTTGCTTTGGTACTAGCCTTCTCCATCCGCAAAGTTAAAGTGAAAGGACTAGATGACTCCAAGTATGTGGCTGCAGCTATCTACGTGACCAGCTTGGTTTTGGCTGTCATCATTGTCTCCACCTACTCCCTCAAGAACTACATCAATGCTTATATGGCGATCTTCTTCGCGTGCTTCTTTCTGGGGACAACAGTCATTTTGGTTCTAGTATTCACACCCCTGGTGAGTTAATCAACACTATATAATGTTGACAGTGTTATAAGTACTAGAAAATGAAGGAATTTAAAGTAAAATATAACCAATAAAAGCTGCGTATTAGAAATCTGCTGACGACACAAATCTGCTGACGACACAAATCAGTAAGAAAACTACAACCTAACCAGAATTACCTAAATAGGAATGTGTTCCCAGCAAACAGGTCATGCTCTTGAACACAATGCTTAGAGATCCGTTCGTAGCTATCAAATCTAGCAGCTTTAACGAACTATAATCTGGAAAGTATTGTTTGAGGTCATCGTGTTGATAGGCCAGTTTGGAGGATTGAATGGAGAAAAGTTACGTGTAGAGAAAGACTAAGATTTTTTTTTTGATAGACATGCCTTGGCATTTTGCTCGAGACAGACATAGTTGCTATTTCCAAACAGTTTTTGCCACCTAACATACCGACAGCTGGCTTCCCTCCCTCAAATAAGCTGAGACAGCAACAAGATGCAGATGTGGAAGGTCTTAATTAAGAGGGACTCATGTACATATGTGCCTAATAGTGAGCATTGGAATTAACATTAGATATGTGCCTAATGTAGTGTAATCCTAACAACAGCTTTTATGGTAAATATAGAGGGGAAGATGATCAATCTGCCGGAGAGATTTAAGTTTCTGCCCTGTGTTTACGTTTAATTTTAACCATGTCATAATTTTTCTTATTGCTAGCTTTAAATCAAACTGACTCAACCCAGTGTGATGTTGATTCAGGATGTCTCCCCATAGAGCTATTATCAATCTTCTTCAACATGCCTAAAACCAGTGTGTTGTTGATCCGGTGTGTGTCCCCATAGAGCTGTTGTCAACCTACTGTACTTCAACCATGTGTGTTGTTAATTTAGTGTGTGTCTACATAAAACTATTGTTAACCTACCTTAACCTGCCTTAACCCAGTGTGATGTTGTGTGTGTCCCCATAGAGCTATTGTCAACCTGCCTCGACCCAGTGTGATATTGGTCCAGTGTATGTCCCCATAGAGCTATTGTCAACCTACTTCAACATGCCTCTACCTTGTGCAGTATGTGTCCGCATAAAGCTATTGTCAACCTAATTCAACCTGCCCCAACTTAGTGTCATATCAGTCCAGTTTATTCCCCCATAGAGTTATTGTCCACCTACTTCAACCTGTCTCAACATACTTCAACCTGCCTCAATCAAGGATGATGTTGATCCAGTGTGTATCACCATAGAGCTATTGTCAACCTACTTCAACCTGCCTCAATATACTTCAACTTGCCTCAACCCAGGGTGATGTTGATCCAGCGTGTATCTCCATAGCAACCTATTTCAACCTTCCTCCACCTATTTAAAACCTCAACTGAGTGTGATGTTGCTCCAGTGTGTGTCCCTATAGATCTATTGTCAACCTTTTTAACCTACCTCAACCCAGTGTGATATCAGTCCAGTGTATTCTTTCATAGAGTAATTGTCCACCTACTTCAACCTGCTTCAACATACTTCAACTTGCCTCAACCCAGTGTAATGTTGGTTTAGTGTGTGTGTTCTGGAATGCTGACCAGCTGATATTGCTTGCAGAACTTCCTCTACCAAACTACACTTCTCTATATGTAATCTGCTAGAGTGCACTAATATTTACCTCGTGTGATGTTGTTGTGCAGATGATATCACTTTATAAAGATCCTAAGGGTGAGAAAATATTCTCCAAAGCAGGTGGCAGCGATGCTAATAACTCCCTAACCACTAAAATGGGTGGAGGCCATGTCAATGGCACTAGTGATGGTGTGAATGCTCTGCGCTCCAAGATCTCGGAGCTGGAAAGTGAGCTTGAGAAATCCAGAGTAAGTGGTGCTGTTGTGTGTGTGTGTGTGTGTGTGTAGGTGTATGTGTGTGTGTAGGTGGGTGGGTGTGAGAGTATGTGTATGTTTATGTGTGCATTTGTTTATCCTAATTATTATTTATGTTTCTTTTATTTTCTTCTTTCCTTGCTGTATATTTGTAATGGTACAAGCAACATATTATCATTAGTGGCCATGCATGGAGACCATTCAGCTCCCCTATAGGAGTTTCTTTGCTCCTCTAATAGAATTATTATAATATGATGTGATAGGATCTGAGAAAAGAGTCCACTTCGTCAAAAAAAACTGCATTATTGGCATGAGGTTAAAGTGCAAGGATAACTAAGTGGAATGGTACTGGAATTGTGCCTTGATCTAATGCCATTCCAAAGTTATACACAGTTTTGCTTCTATTCTTCACAACACCCTCAAACAAGAAAACGCGTATTGAAATTTCCCTTGTGTTGTTTTACGCGAAATCCTGCGTCACACATTGATGACGTCACATTTTCAATCGCCACGCTGTTTATTTAGGACACCAAAGGGAAATTTCCGGGTGCCCGCATTTTCATTCCGTGTACGAGGTAGCTTCGCGTGGCTTCATTATTTTTAAATCTTTTTTAACTGCTTTTTTGGATGGAAGGAAGCACTTCTTGGCCTTTAAACTTTGCAGAAAGATAGAGCATTAACCCAAGATGTCTCTGAGGTAATTTATGAAAATAACATGATTCATAACCTCGGTAGCTCTTCCTAGTGCAAAATCAGTTTTGGGGCTAAGTGGGCCCTTTTCTCAGATCGAATTACATATTGTAACTAATACTAAGGAAGAGCCCAATACATATGTCTCTTCTGGGTAGAAATGTTGACTGTTGACTGTCATAATATTTGACAATTCCGATGTTGAACTCGTGCCAAAAAAATATCGTGCTATGCATGTTTAAATCACAATGCAAGTATAATAATAATACACAATTTTTTTTAACTACATGTAAATGGAAATATAGCAATAATTAAATATTATGCCAGTTTTTATATTATTTATAAGTGTTGATATGTGCCAGTATTATAATTAATGCAAGCATTAATTACACAAAGCTTGCATAATTGATCTCTTTTACTGCTTGGATGACTGAATTTTCAATGATTTATGATATTGGATTTTTTGTATAATTATAATGCTTGCATTAATTAGCATAATTATAATTATAATGCATACTTGCCATATCTCCTTGCGCGCGGTCCGTTCATTTGGACCACCTAGAACCTGCGTGGTCTATATAAATCCGTGAACTGATCGATGGTGTGCCCTATTTCACTGAGCATGGGAACCATCTTAGTGAAAATACAACCATCCTCAAGGAAGGATTAGGTCTGATCAGGGCCGGTGCCACATTGAGCTACAGCTTTTAGCGTGTGCCCCTTTTAGCGTGTGCCCTTCACAGTTGACGAAACTATTGAGCAGTGCAGCTTGTTAGCTGTTATTGGAGCAAAACAATTTTGAAAAATAAAGATGCCTACCTGTTATTAGTAAGTTTATTTCTCACTTAGAACAGTTAGTCATCCTCTATAACTGCTTCATCCTGTTGTAGGTCCTTCTCACCCTCCTCAAACTTTCACCGCTGATACTAGCGAAGAGATCACCTTCAGTGTCATCAGTATTGTTGAGGTGAATGGCCTCTGTGGTTATGGCCTCAGCATCACAGGATTTTTCCTAGCAATTGCTGCTTTGATGAAAGTTCCTCTGTCATGGTTGAACTGGAACTGCATATGAGACATAAGACCACATACACACAATATAGCTATCGTATCGTCAAATAAGGGTGCGGTATGTGCACAAACAATTAGAGGGCGTGAGCTAATTAACTGAAGATGGTAGATAGGGCCTAAACTTATTGAGGGTGCTAAGTTGGAGAATGCGAAGTGAACGACGATGTATGTAAATAAATTTTTTTGCACATTTCTATTATAGTTATAGTTATAAAATCATGTACCATTATATTATGATTTTAAGCATATGATATTTTTTGACGGGTTAAATATTTGCTGATGCAGAACTAAAGGATGTAATTGCGCTATAAAGCTTGCATCTTCTCACAATAATGAACTTGAAATTTACTCCCTTGACATTTCGACTAGATCCTCTAGCCTTCTTGCCATATAACAACTTGCTCTAATGTTCTTCATTATAAATACCATGTTGGATCCTAACATGAAAACTGAATTTTAATTAAACCCCCCATAATTGATGTAGCAGCTATTGATATACTAAAACTTGTCTATAACTATAAATACAACACAATTTGCATTATTATAATTGTAATTGGTAAAAACTTGCATTTATTATGTTTATTATGTTTGCATAAAACTTTCATACATTTGCATACAATTATAATATTTTCATGATATTAACTTGACCAGAATGTGAATTTGGAAATGAGTGACAGAAAGACTTCGCTCGTTGATAGTTTGGAGAAATCCAAGATGGTGGATTGCAAGGACTTCAAGGAAGAGAAGACCATCTGGGATGTGCCCGATGAGAGGACTAAAATAGGAGTTGTTAGTGGAGGACGTGAAATTATTCTGCAAGGAAAATGTACAACAGTATAGCTAATCATTGTATTATTACAGGAGTTATAGAGTTATTCAGGAGTTGTTTTTTTCTTTTCTGTTTTTGTTGTTGCTATACAGCTTATACATTTTTTATGCCACCTATGAATATTTTACTGTGCTTTGATAAATATTTTTACGGACAGAAGAGCTTAAACTTTCCAGGGATTACGACAATGTGATTTGATGTAAAAAAATGAGTGATTGGTGGAACTTTGTGAATGCTGAACACATGCATTTTGAACAGCATAATAATTATTAGCTTGAATGTAACGGAATATAAGAGCATGAATTAATCCAGTCTGGAGACATGTAGCTATTAGCACATGCATTTGGTTGCATTGAAACTGGCTTTGCCTTGGGCTCTTTATAGACTACAATTCAACATACTTGGAATGAAAGCAAAAGATGAGTAGGAAATGACCAATAGGTGTTCGCCAACTTCCATGTAGCAAGGAAAACAAAATGTACATCACTACTAGATTCTTAATCCAGAGATAAAAAGACTGATGCTATACAAATATCCCTCCATATGCAGGTTACAAACAACCTACTATAGTTAGAGTGAATTAGCATTAAAGGTATGGCTTACTGATCGGGGTCAGTGACTGGTATTGTGGTAGCAGTAAAAAGCCACAACAGCTGTACAGGTGTTGTCTGTAGCAAACTGCATTGCAAATAGAGAAAAAACTGGAAACTACACATTCTGTCTGTTCTTTGTTTCTAATGGGAGAGGGGAGAGCATCTAGATCCTTGAGATCTGATTTTGCCTTGAAATAATTTAAAAGGGTGATAGATAAATTTCCACATATCTACCTTCCCCTCCAATAATTTAACAAACTCTCCTTACATAAATCCTATGCACAGGAACACCTTAGATTGAACACCTTAGATTGACTCAAAAAAGAAGGGAAACAATGCACCACAAGTGTTTAGAAGACCCTTTACCTTTTTAATGAGTAATATTAAATATTTTGAGTTTTACATTAGTAAATTAATTCTCTTTCCTTTCATTTTTACCAATTCAGTGCAATATATGTTTGTAAAATTGCAACTTGTACTTTAGTAGCATCTATAGTGCACAGGATATTGTCGCTTAATTAATTATTGTATCAGTAATCCTGAGTAATCTAATGTTAGAAATGAGGAGAGGCAATATATGGAACACGACTTGTGTCATGAGTTGGTATATGATTCTTTGTTAGTATCTATCCTTTGACCTGATTACTTTTTTAAAATAAAAAACGAACAAACATAAGTGATATTGTCTGTTTTGTTTCTATAAATACTCCAGGTGAGTACACATCTTTAAAGATTGCAAAATATTTTGATCAGGATAATTCCAGAACTAATTATAGCTGAGGGGAACTAATCATAGCAGAAAGGAAGTATCCAGAACAGAGCTCACCATTCATTTCTTTGCTGCAGAAGTGTGTAGATGCTAAATGAATAAGCTCAGCCAGGTATGCTCGATTACCTCATTATTCATGATGATATTTACAAATTTCAGTTTGTTTGACATACAGCACAGCTTGTAGCCATTGTAACAATGTCTGTATCCATGTTTGGCCATCACACATAAGACCAGGCTAAGGCCTTCATCTTTGATGATCCCGTGTGCGACATGGAGTTCTTCCAAAACCAATCTCCCTTTTTGTGGAATTAACACTCATGATCTCCATAGCAAACATCCATCATGGGTACTAAGTTCCTTCTGTCTTACCAGACTAGGTAATCTACTCAAAGCATCAGCATTACCTTACTTCTTACCAGCCTTATAGCATATTGCATACGTGTAAGAGTTAAGAGTAAGTGCCTATTGTTGAATGTGTGATGATACAAGAGGTGGAATTTGTCTACATTCCTTAAGCAGATAAGACAGAGGTTGATGGTCAGACACAATAATAAATGGTCTATGTTATGAAATTTTGGAAGCACCAAATATTATCCTAAACCTTCCTTTTCTAGCTGTGAGTAATTTTTCTCAGCTGCACTCAGAGCTCTAGAAGTGTAAGTGATTGGTCTTTCATAGCCATCATCCATTACATGTGATAGGACCACACCTAAACCATATTGAGATGAATCACATGCTATGATAGGGTTTTTGCAGTATCACACTGGAGTTAGATTGTAATGCACTCTTAGCCACTACCAAACCCTGATCCTGCTTGCTTGTCCAAACCCACTTTTAGTAATACATATGTACTTGATACAAAGGAGATAGCTGTGAGGATAGGTTAGGCAGGAACCTTCCATTATAATTGATAATCCCCAAGAATGCTCTCAACTGAGTGATATTAGTTGGTCTCATTAAATAAAAAAATAGCCCTGAACTTCAGTGAGGTGCAAACCATCCTTCTCAATCACATGCCCAAGGTGGTCAACCTAAGGTATAATTATAGCATGAATGAGCATTTAGCTTCATTTAATTGAGCTCATGCTAATTTTGCCCAAGACAAAATCAAGATTCTCGATATGCACTTCTGCTGTGCTCCCAGGCACTAAAATAATTATTATCTAGATACACAGAAACACCCTTCCTTGTAACAGGTTTTCCGTGTACCTTTGAGAGATAGATGGAGAATCTGATACTCCACACCTATAACATACAGGTTTGTTTTGAGGTGTGAGTAGGTTTCTCTTTCCTTTCACGATCCTCGGTGGAATTTGGAACTGATGCAACTCCATTGCTGAAGGGTACCTCCCATTGGTTGTCCTGATTGTTCGAGTGTCCTTTTCTGCTGACTCAATAGCCAATGCTAACTCGAATGCCTTTTTAAAGATAAGTTCTTTTTCAAGCTGCTGTATTCCCATGGTTGACTCTGCAAACCAAACGATAGCAGAGCATCTCCTTCAGAGTGTCCATGTACTGACAGTGTTCCGCTAAAACTCACAATGCTGCTATATGACAAAGACTCTCCTGGTGCTCTTATACGACTATTAAATTTGAAGTGCTGCATAATTTTTGCAAGATGAATAGGATTGTAGTGGTCCTTTAGAACCTGCACCAGCTGAGCATAACTGGTAGTTTCCAATTCAGCACTGTCCACCAGTGTCCTAACCAGCTTAAAAGTTGCTGCTCCACATGCTAAAAAAAGGATGGCTCATTTCTTCTGTTCTGTTACGAATAAAGCAACCTCTCGATTTTTGCGGTCCAGTTCTCCTTTTCGAGAGATGGATCCGATGGTAGCTATTCTCTCTTCTCGCTGGACAGTTAGTCCTCTTCGTCAGATATATCCTAGTCGCCAGATGTACCGTCAATGTAATGTCAACTTGTTATTGAACTTGCAATACATTATCAAAAGCACTGAACTCTGTCGTAAATGAAAACATGGTATTTTATTGTGTACACCAAACAAGGGTGATGTCATAGTAGTATATAATCACAACAACTTTACATTGCGTGCAGTACTAATAATAACCAAGACTAGTACTGTACCAGCTAAGATGGTACATCTGACAACAAGGATACATCTGGCGAAGAAGACTAACTCTCTAGCGAGGAGAGAACATCTGCCATCCATGGATTCATCTCATGGTCTATCACAGAATTGGTCTATCCTTTATCTCTGAGAAACTATTTGGAAGTGCGTTAATCTGAATACAGCAAAGAAAATATTATCATCACCTGAGACATAAATCTTCCTGTAAACATGACAATTTTTAGTATTGTATGAATAGAATATCTGACCTGTTGTGAGTCTTAGCTAACAATCTACGCAGCTCACTATCAACCAGGAGACCGATATAAAGATGTGTGACTTGGCCTGCACTGCACATGAAGTCTTACCTCAGTTGGGGCAATGTTGGCCATGGATGTGTTCACAACTTTTCCTTCATATGAAATTATGCCCTGGAATTTAGCATGTGAATTTTGGTATGTATATCTTGTAGCGTGCATGTGTGTGTGTGTGTGTTTGTCATGTAATATCCACAGTTACTTGTGCATAAAAGTATAGTGGCGTAGGAAAACTGCCACTCTGCTGGAACAGCCATAGTTAAAGTACATTAATACAGTGCAATATTTAGATGAATTGTGCCTTTTACGATAAAAGCATGAAACTTTGTGCACAGTCAGAGTATACCTTTTAAAACATTATTGGCTATAGGGATATCGCTAATTTGACCCACAACAAAAATGGCAGCATGATTTTCAAAATGGCCGCCAACGATAGAGTGAACCTTCAGTATCGTTTCTTGAAACAGACTCCATTGCACAAAATGTATGGCACATGTAAATAGAAGGTACAATCTTGTGGCCTAGACCTAATTTTTACCTACCTCCTGAGACTACAGTCAGATTCTGCCACCTGAGACTACAGTCATGTGATTCTGCCACATGGTACCAGCTGGAGTAGCTACAGCAAGAGAAAGGCCTCTTTATATATACATAGTTAATAGAAGTAAACCCAATAGCTACTCCATACTTACCTTCTCTTAGAGTGGTAATGGCAAAGATCTACAAAGTGGTGGATCCTCTTAGGTCTCAGGCATCAGCGCAAGTTCTGGTAACTGACTGGAGCAAGTGCTTTCTGTGCCAGGAAGATTCAAAGAGGCTCTTCAGTGTCCAGCTGAGTCCTGTCGTGGCACACAGGGGGTAGGCTACTCAACAATTGCAGATCTTCTGAAGGGTTTTAGTGCCATAGGTTGCTTGCCAAAGACCTTAAATTTGTCACGGCTTGATGATGGTGAGGGCATTGAGGCTACACTAAAGAAGCGTTTGGCCAGGTGGCATGATTTGTGTAGACTTCGGTACAATAAAACCCAGCTACGATGAGCAGAGAAGAGAAAGAGACTGGTAGATGATGATGATTGTGATGCGGAAGCCTGCATGAGATTTAGTCGTAGGTGTTCAGAAGATTTGCGTACGTCCATTGAGACATGTTTCTTTTGCGGTAAGCCTGCACCTGCACCTGCTGGAAGGTCCTTAAGCAAAGCATCAACTTTTGGAGTAGACATCAAGGTGAGACAATGTGCCATCAAACTACAGGACGAGCAACTGCTTGCCAAACTGAGCTCATTGCACAGGATGCCCAGTATCATGTACAGTGTCTGGCATCATTGTACAACAGAGCAAGGGATTCCAAAACCAAAAAATGTCATGATTTTGATGCTGATGATGTGAACCATGGTATAGCATTTGCTGAACTGGTGTCGTACATTGAAGATACTTGCATGGATGATCTTATTGCACCTGTCTTCAAACTCAAAGATCTGGTGAACCTCTACAGCACAAGGCTAAAACAGCTGTAACTGGACGCATTCACTCCACCAAGCTCAAAGACAGACTAGAGGGATATTTTCCTCACATGGAAGCTCACAAGCAAGGACAAGAAGTAGTCTAACAAAGATATTGGATCTGCACTGAGGAAGGCTTGTGAGCATGATGCTGACAACGATGCCTTTCATCTTGCCAGGGCTGCTAAGATAGTAAGAAGAGAGATGTTCAAGTTGAAAAACCAATTCAATGGTTTGTTTGAAATGAAATGCCAGGAAAAATCCATCCCAACCTCTCTCTTGTCTCTAGTTGCTATGGTTTTGTGTGGACCTAACATTGAAGTACAGTCAAGTTCAACCACATTGTCCCAGCCAGTTCTGACCATTTCACAGTTGCTGATGCACAACAGTTTGGTGCGATCCCGGAAGAATCGTGCTTCAAGTATGGTCAAACATAGCCAGGAAAGAGAAACTCCCTTGCCCATCTATCTAGGTGTGATACTTCACACCAAGACTCGCAAGCGTAAACTAGTGGATATTATGTACCAGCTGGGTTTGAGTATCTCATACAGCCGTGTGTTGGATATTTCAACTGAGCTGGGCAACAAGATATGTCATCACTATCATGTAGCAAATGCTGTCTGTCCTCCTGAGCTTAAATGTGGCCTCTTCACAACTGCTGCAGTTGACAACATAGATCACAACCCCAGCTCCACTTCTGCTCATGATGCATTCCATGGAACTGCACAGTCTTTGTTTCAGCATCCAAACAAAGACAACAGTGGAGTTCCTCAGCTTGTTGTGAGACTCACAGTGATACTGCTACCAAGGGCCAATTGCATGCCTGCCCGAGACCTATACCAGCATCCCTCCTGCTACTCTCATCAAACAAGATCCACCTGTACCACAGCTAACAGGCCCAAACAAAGCTGACTGTCAGATCATATCACAGGCAGTGGAAGAGGAATATAGGTTGGTTTATGGTTCACTCTTTGGTGGATAAATTTATTAGCTTTGTATATTGCAGATGGTTGGAGCATTTGAAACAGGTTCTTGACATAGACATGGATGTCTTGTCTGAGGATCAGATGATATCCTGGGGTGCTTATCATGCTAGTCAGCAAGTAGCACCGCCTGATGACAGTAAAGTGGCTCTCACCCATGTTACCTCTCTTCCATGACCAAGCTAAGTCAGTAGCCATGATTCGTCACTCCATGAACATTGTGAAGACAGCAGTTGAAGTCCTGAATCCAGGTCAGGTTCCAGTTCTTGCATGTGATCTCAGCCACTGTATTCGCTTGCAAAGCAGGTTCAGTGGACCTGGCCTGAAAGTCACGGTGAAATTTTTTTTCTAATCATGTTTGGTGGACTACATATTGAGATGGCAACTCTCAAGGTACTTGGAGATCTTTTGGAAGACAGTGGGCGGACAGGAGCACTCACTCAGGCCGGTGTTGCAGGACCTGGAACAGCAAATTCATTCTTGAAAGCAGCGCATGTGACATGTACCCGACAGGTCCATCAGGTCACAGCCAGTAGTCTCTATCTACTCCTGCAGAAGGCATATGCTAAGTACGGAGAAGAAGCTGAAGGTGAGGTGATGTCAATGGAAGAGTGGCGCACGGATAGGGATGCTGCATGCCCCCATTTCAAATTATGGCGCATTATTCTGTAGCTGGAACTGGCTTTGATGATCTATGTGAGAGCCATACGAGAGGGAAACTTTCAACTCTACATAGAGTCCCTGACAAAGATTGTTCCATGGTTCTTTGCTTTAGACCATACCCATTACTCCAGATGGGTACCAGTTCACTTGTGTGATATGGTTTCACTAAAGGAGTGCCATCCCAACGTCTATGAAGAGTTTGTGAAAGGGAATTTCACCGTGAAGAAGTCGAAGCATGCGTTTTCTGCGATTGCAATTGACCATGCACATGAGCAGAACAATGCATCAGTGAAAGGAGATGGTGGAGCTGTAGGCCTGACCGAAAACCCATCAGCTCTACGACGTTGGATGGTGTCTGGTCCTGAGATGGTTTGTTTGATTGGAGAGTTTGAGAGTTCAGTCATGGAGAAGCAGGACAGCGATTGCCGTCACCATGAGCAGAAAAGGCACACTCAAGTAGCTTTTGCATGAGATGTGAAAGCACTGAGTGCAGCAATGGAAGATATGGGGAACCCATTCAATGAGGACAGCAATGATCTTCTTGTGCTGGACAGCAGGAATATTGCAGATGCAGCAGTGGCAGACACAGTACAGCAGATTGAGCAAGTAGGGCTTGAACTATATGAGGCATATGTGGACGAGAGACTGGTCAACCAGAGAATACCAATCTCTAATATGATCAAACGCAACAACCTGGTTTTGTTCAGTCAGCCTCCAGTCAAAGGAAAATCAAGCAAACAGCAGCAGATTTCAAGCTTGAAGAACAACTGCTCTCTCTTTTCCAGGCTATACATTGCCTCTCAAGTTTATGGTGGTGACCTTGACGAGTTCTTTCAACATGAAAACCAGCCTTGCCCACCATCACTTTTGCAGATGGGTGTTTTGAGAGGAGGGAAAAAGTCAGACTTGTTAAGCTGCTTACAAGACCTTACACCTGTCAATGTCCCCCTGGAGAAGTTACATGCTGCAATTGTCCACATGCTGCCACCTCGTACTGCCAAAACCTTCCAGGACTATGCAACTGATATTTTTTTGCCATATATCACATTACAGCTTCAGCATGTGACCAGACTAGACATTGTCTGGGATGAGTATATATCTGACAGCTTGAAGGCTGGTGCTCGAAACAAGAGGGGAAAGGGGGTGAGGAGACGTGTTGAACCATCAAGTGCAGTTTCTGGAAATTGGTCGGCATTTCTCCGAATTGCAGACAACAAATCTGAGTTGTTCTCCTATTTGGTTTTACAATGGCAGTCGGCATTGATACTAGCAAGCAGGTTATCTCCACGCATCATGTCAATGTGATTTGTAAGAATCGGCAAAATATCTCGTCTCTAGCTCCATGCACCCATGAGGATGCTGTGCGGGATGGACACAACAAAGTGTCAATATGCACAGTAGGCACTGATGTTGTAGTTTTGGCAGTAACATCAGCTCAATGGCTTGACCTTGCTGAATTGTGGATTGCCTTTGGTGTTGGGAAGAATTTTCGGTTCTTTGCTGCACATGAAATAGCCAAGGTACTTGGTCCTGATAAGTGCATTGCATTGCCAATGTTCCATGCCTTCACTGGATGCGACACAGTTTCTTTCTTTGGAGGCAAAGGCAAGAAAACTGTGTGGGACACCTGGAAGGCATACAAAGAGGTGACTCCAGCATTCTCTGCCTTGGCAGCTAGACCAACTCCACAAACCGTCCAGGAATGGCTTGGACCACTTGAGCGATTCGTAATTTAGCTGTACGACCGTTCCAGTAGCCAGGAGTGTGTAATTGAGGCTAGGAAACAGCTCTTCACCCAGAAAGGGAGGGCAATTGAGTGTTTGCCACCTACGCAGGCTGCACTTACCCAGCACATCAAGAGGGCTGCTTACCAGGCTGGTTACTGCTGGGCCCAGATGGTAATCAAGGCCCCCGAACTTCCATCACCAAATGAATGGGTATGGAAGAAGACCGACAAAGGCTCTGAAGCACACTGGACAACATTACCAGAAGCTGCGCAAGCTTGTCGGGAGTTGATAAAATGTAGCTGCAAGAAGAGCTGCAGAGGTCGCTGCAAGTGCAAGAAAGCTGCTTTACCATGCACATCACTTTGCTTTTGTGGTGGCAATTGCACTGACTAAACTTCTCTTCCATCTCATAATGACTTTCTAGCATATTTACCCTGACACAGTTAGTTTATAATCAGTACATAATATTCCTATAGTGATTATTGCATTGACGATTATAACTATTGACGGCCATTTTAGACAAAACGGTAGCTCACAGGACATATCTGCAATGTCCCTATAGCCAAAAATTCATTTTCATATAATGCTTTAGCACTGTAAAAAAAGTGTCATGCTTTTATCGTTAAAAGCACAATCGTTGCACATATTTGCTGTACTACATCACTGTGCACTGCTCTAAATACATACACAAGGCTCTGCTTGTAAATCATATATGGTATGTGAGAGTATATTATATCAAAATATTACTGTGGTAAAAGTGAAGAGTAAATCTCGTAACATAAAAATATGCTATTCATTATGTTTATGACATGACATTTTGTTTATTTTATCATGTTAATATGTTCAAACTTGAATTCCCAGAAACAACAAGAACAAATACCTAACTTTTAACATATAAAAATATTGTTAAATATGGGGTAAAAATGTCAATCTTTTATGTGTGTGCAGTTGTGTGTGTGTGTGTGTGTGGTACACAACCAAGACCAAACTTTTAGCATATAAAAAATATTGTTATGAGGTAAAAATGTCAGTCGTTTATGTGTGTGTGAATGTGTGTGTGTGTGTGTGTGTGTGTATGTGGTGTTCGATGTATAACAACTGATTATGTAGTATACACTATGTACTGTAGCTATAGCATATCCAGTTCCTTTCTCAGGTTCATTGCAATAACCACCCTACATAACATTCTTCTCATTCTGCTCATCTTCTGGCAGTAAACTAAATCAACCAGAACATTGTCTGGCCGTACTTTCTTTCTCAAGCTTTTTCTGTGGAAATAATAAAAATAAAATTTGTTGAACTATTTTGTTATCAAAAGCAAAACAGAACAAATTATTTTAAAACAAAGAACTAGCTTACTTGAATACTTATAAGTGATCTGGTGATACCTAGCATATAGGCAGTGATTTAAAGTGGAACTAGAGTTGGTTATAATTTTATTGTCCACATTCTCAATAAATACACCATAATTACCTTTAGAATCCCCAATTCACTTTTAAGATCCACCACTCTCTTCAACAAAATGTTCACATCTGCATTACTCTCTGTATTCGACTGTGTATCTATATTCACGGAATTTGAATCCAAAATACTATTCCCTTATCCCAGCTTAGATTTCTTTGAAAATTGGCTCTCCCTTTGAATTTTTGTAAAGTCTTACCATCTGAAATTGTTAATATGAAACAAATATGCACTGTGCATGTAAATATCATATGAGGTACATGTATTGTCTATTCTATAGTCAATTCTATATATATAAAAACAATTTTTCTTTGCAGGACTATAGAGCAGCTAGCATGTTTGCATATAGTGTCTTTCTAACCTGAAGTATTAAGCATCAGAGTAAAAGTTTTGGCCACACAGGCAGAAATATACCACGTAATATAAATGGAGACAAACACAACCACATGTGCATTATGAGGTATTCTATGCAATTGGAATTTGAACTTGGCTTTGATCACAAGTGGAAACCATAAACTATTACATGTATGGCTTGACCAGCTTAAAACAGCTGGCTCCAGCCTTGTAATATTATAATAGTCCGTGATTTTGCTTTATCGTGCCACACTGTAGTTATGTTTTCCTTTGGCCTGTATATAGTTAAAGGCAAGGTTATCCACTCCTGCTTCACCATTTAACACATTACTGATTTCAACCCAGTCTAAAGACACACTGCTAGATGCTGCAAAAGAAGAGAGCATTATTACAAGTAATTTAAATCTCGCAACACATTTTAAAATTTGACAACATTATTATTAAATGGCAAGCAAAGAAATATTTTGTCCAATTACTCAGATTTTTTAAAGCTGTACAAATGTACTGATTGGCTGCATAAATTGATTGTGCACATGGCTGACAAAGCATGGCAGGGTATGATTAGCTGCAGTAAATCTGACTAGATGACAGACACAGAGGGAGCACTTCTCAAGCATCATCTTCTGGCTACTTAGAAGCAGTAGTAGTGGAGCAGAAGAAGGCTATATGCCATAAAAGGAGGCCAGGTATCCATGTCTAGTACTCCAAGGATCTACTGCCAATCATTATATCTGCATTCTAATAATACGAGCAATTATTCCTAAAAACAAGTTATAGCTAAAAACCCAAAAATATAGTCAACAATCAGTTAACTCTTACAGGATGAGCATCACGAATCCATGACACTATAAATTAAGTTTGGAGAACGAGGGTCAAGGATTTGTGACTTGCACATTAGTAGACATAAAGACAAGCCCATGAGTTTGTGATGGGATTCTTCTTTATGATCGCCCTCTACCACCATAACGTCCTCCACCCTTTGTTTTGGAAGTCTAAACTCCCAAAACATGCAGCAAGCAGCTTTTTCTAAATGATTAGAGGAAAATCTGCAGTATACATTAAATATTGTGGATAATGTCTTGGATAGATGCTGATGCGGAGAAAGAGTGTGTGTATAATTTGACTGATATATATATATGTTATATATGTGGATAGCAGAATGTGGTAGAAATGGAGTTCATATGCTGTTGCAGAGATGTCGAGCTATGGAAGTTGAACTGAGTTGGAAAGAGAGGGAAAGCAATGGAGGTGTAATTCTGCCTTAGTGTCAAGTAAACATGTGTAAGTTTAGTATGAATAAGAACAACAGGTATACAATGCATTTACAATGTACAGTCGTTATGGGTCTAACCTACCTACAAGACAAGTTTACCAAGCAACAATGAAAATTTAAAAGACTCATGGCTGTATTATAGAAATTATTACAATATATAACATCCAAAGCATTCATACTTTATCAGAACTGCCAGTTTCTCTATTGCCCATAAACTATATCCTATGATGGTAGATACATCACTGACTTGAAGAAAATGAGCAATATTTGTAGAGTTACTTTATAATTAGCTCTAGTTCCAAAGGGAGATGAACAATAATTATAGCTAAGTAGCTCAAGAAACAGGCCTAGTTACTAGCTAAATACCAGAAAATAGTTTAACTAACTAACGTAATAGCTAGCTATTAGCAAAATCTTACCAGAAATAAGCATATAGCCTCTCATATCCAAGCTCAGATGCCCATAAATATTTAAGGTAAGTAAAAACACAATATATTTACCATTGTTGTTCCTAACCCCCCCCCCCCCCCCTCCCTCCACCCCCCTCCCCACCCACACACACACACACCACTCTCCTTCCCCCTTGCATTTCAATTCTTCACTGACTACTACTGAAAACCTTGTCAAACATCTTATTAATTCATTCAGTACTTGATTATCTAAAAAAAATGAGGTGGCACTGCTATCTCAACTTTTATCTGTCATCAACCTTTCAAGGAGAAAATATTTAATGCTCTGTCACTATGTCCAGGCAGGGAGGAGAGGAAAAAAGAGCAAGATGTAAGTGAACTTTGGAGCTCACTATCAGGAGCTTGAGCTATAATAACATATAGCTACATGCATATAGATCTTGCAATAGCAAAAAGGACTCTGTTCTAATAGAGTATTAAAATTTAGATAATGATATTATAATTTCTTTTCAGCATGTGGTCATAAACAAATAATTGACTACACTGTTTATCTCAACAAAAGAGATATCCCATAATATATGGTTACAAGGGACTTAGTGAATTTCTGATTTGAATCTGGTTTAAACTCTCCCAGCAATCCAATGGTGAGAGTACTTGAATGGAGTACACATTGGCACTTTAAACAGCCCTTATATAATACACATAAACTATAGAACAAAGAAGAATTGACCTGTTATGAAAACAAGACTGTCCCCATATAGACTACACCAGTTATATGACCCTTTTATCATTTAATTGTGTGTGTGATTTAAAGGTAAAAGGTGCTATCTCTCTTGTTGCTGTTCCTGTCTTTTTAAGAGGTCGACCCGAGATTCATTTTTGTTTATTTCTCTCTGCACCATACTTCCTTATCACTTCACGACAGTTCATCACTTCATGACCTCAAAAAGACAGCTCCTAACTCCAGTCTTTGCTGAATTTTTCAATGAATTATCCCATACATTCAAATGGGTCATGCACTAATATACTTCACCCTCATTTTGAGGAGGCATCTTTTTCACTATTCTAGTGCTTAGAGAAATAAGACCTGACCTCGGAAATCTCCCCATGCCATTGTATAATACCTGCAGTTTCTAAGTGGTCAAAATGAGAAGACAGGATGTATGGTGTCTTCATGAAAATAATGATATTAAACAATGGGTGCCCAAAAATATTCTGGTTCTGAACCAGCAATGTGACGACGTTGAGTAAAAAAAAACCCTGGATCATCAGATAAAAAACTCGACAAATAACACAGAGCAAATGCCTTTAAGTTTCTTGTTCCAATTTTTTAATCGTAGCATGCCTTTTTTTATACACATAAGTGCCCATTCATAAAACATGGTATGAGTGCCCCAATAGTTTTAAGTTAGAAGCTCAATCAAGCTAGTATTTTTTTCTGCACCATTTGTTTTGTTCTTCCAAGATGTCATTTTGGCCATCAAGAAGTTTTTGCTGACTGTTTTAGATTAACCTGACTGAGGGACCTGATGACAAACAAGATGTACATTACTCTATAATCAACTTGAAATTGTACTCTTTCGATGATTAGACAAGATTCATCAGGAATGTTGAGACATTAAGAGTCGTATAACTTGTTAAATACCAGTAGCTATATAGCTCTTCATCACATGCTACAAACCACACCTTGGCACACCATCCAACATGTGAAACAGATCTAGAATAATAAAATAAAGATAATAATAGTATATACATATATATTATATATTAAAAAATATTAAAAAACAAAAAAACAAAAAATAAAGAAATAAATCCAAAAAATAAATTATTATTTTGAATTTTTATATGTAAAAATATGAAAATATATGAAAATATACAAATAAAAAAATAGATACATATATTATTTGAAATTAATTATAACAGCAATAACAAATAAGTAGACCTGCCTGATATAAAAACATCAACTAAGAATGATAAATAACTGAACATAGACAAATTATGGTGGTTTTTGCTTCAAGGTCAATCTCTTGAAAGTGACTCCCCAGCGGCCAGGCAAGTCCATTCCAGAGTCTAGATTGAACCTCTCATACCACCTTGGTGCTAGGGTGATGTGCAATACCTCCTCGACCACTAGTTCCTTCTGACTTCGGGCCTGGTCTAAGATGGTGGCTTCCCCCCAAAATAGGATGTCCATTAACCTTTAGTGAAAGATTCAAGGAATACTGGGAATGCTTAGGTCTGAAGGTTTACTACCTTAGTAAAGGATTCAAAACCTGCTGTAAGTGTTTAGGTCTCCAGGTTTACCACCTTAGTCCAGGAATCAAAGCATGCTGGGAATACTTAGGTCCTCCAGCTTACTAACTTAGCATGTCTGCATGTTTATTATCTTAGTGAAGGATTCAACGCATGCTGGGAGTGTTTAGGTCTGCTAGTTTATTATCTTAGTGAAGGATTCAATGCATGCTGGGAGTGTTTAGGTCTGCTAGTTTATTACCTTAGTGAAGGATCCAAAGCATGCTGGGACTGTTTAGGTCTGCAGTACCTTAGTGAGGGATTCAAGGCATGCTGGGAATATATATGTCTGCTGGTCTAATACCTTAGTGAAGGATTCATGGAAGTGTTTAGGTCTGCAGGTTTACTACCATAGTGGGAACTGTAAAATGCTTCCTGAAGTGAAGATTGATGACATCTAATTTGGGTACTCCATTTAAGGATTTAGTGACGTATTTCGGAAAGTGGAGAAGCTGTTCCCATAGAGGAGTGTTGTCTCGCGAACCCGAATTGATTTGACGAAAGGGATCTCAAAACAACAAAATCTATTCTCTTAGAGATAATTATCATCTCCAAAGAGAGATACAGCAGAATACAATCATTTTGGGGGGACCAGATTTATGAACATGGATAATGGAGAGGACACACCAATTTGGATGAATTATTTTTGTTGGGATTAACAGAGTGAAAATAGGTGGCCCAAAGGCGCACAGATGGCAAGTTTATAATTCTTCCAAACCCTAAGGCTAATGCCATCTAGGGGCTTTAGAGGGATTGAGATTGGAGAAAGTTGAAAACATCAGATTTGGAGATATCAATTTTGATTCTAGAAGTTTTGGGGTAATCGAGTATGTCCAAATATAGAGTAAATGCACTTTGTGAAATACTTGTTCCCTTGTATCAGTCAGAGGATGCACAACAGGAATATATTTTTAAAAAGTCTACTGATCAGGGTGGGGTTGGGTGGGTGTCAAAGGTATATATATTACGCGCAAACCTCGAATTTGCGCAATCCCAGGATTGAGCTGCTCATTCTCAAGATTCTAGGTTTGCGAGCGCGATCCTGGGATTGTGCATGCACACTTTGTATGCTGCATGTGCGATTCATAGTAGATCGTGCAGTAGAAAGAGATGGAGGCTCATGAAAAGGAGTTTAGCCAATTTCTGAAGGACAAGTTTCTTAATGGAATCAACAATGGAAGCAAAACGATCAATAAATTAAAGGGGGAAGCTGTTGTGAAAGTTTTGAAAGGTGCTGTGGATATAAAAGATTCGAAATTCAGGTTCTGGATTAAGGAAAAGGGATTTAAATTGTTGGATTACCCAGTTCTTGGATTAAAGGATGTCCTATGCCATCCAGCTAAGAAGAAAGTGTGTAATAAGTATTTAGTGTTTGTATACGTGATGAAGTAGTATTTTGTAATTAGGATATGGCAGTGAATTGACACTTCTCTTCTTGCCCAGTTAGGAAGCCACAAACCAACCATGCCCCACTTAAACCTATCATCTCTTCAGGATTCATGACTCGAGGACAAGTATAAACAATATACTATTTATGCATAAACATAATTGTGAATTATAATGTAATGCAGGTTGATCTAATTGATGAGACATAGACCTGATGATCAATATCACTGTATAGGACATTACATGGATCATTTGTCAAAGATCCATGTCCTTTTCCCTTTGTCTCACAAGAGTGCAATTGAAGTGGCTACTAATCTATCAAGTCGGGTTTTTGCATACTTTGGTGTTCCAAAGGTAAGTAGAGCAGCTCATAATAATTCATATCTTCCACAACGAGTACCTATACTCTGGTGTGAGCTTAGCATTGTTTGCAAAAACGATTAACTCTATACAAGCACACTCTCTCTCTTTACAGATTCTTCAGTCTGATAATGGTAGGGAGTTAGTGAACCATATAATTTACCTTGTGCAACATTGGCCTGGTAAAGTTACGATTGTCAATGGACGACCAAGACACCCACAATCTCAAGGTGTCGTGGAACGCGGCAATACCTAGGTTGAAGAATTAATTGCATGTCGCTTTAGTAGTTGCAATGATGTAGCATAGTCACAATGGTTACCAGAGATTCAGTGTAAGTTTCTTAACACTATAGCAATAGATAGGATATACCATTATTCATTATGATTATTGCAGATCAACTTAATACTTGTGTACATGATACAATGAAGTGCACTCCATATGAGTTGGTGTATGGACAGCCTCCTCGTAGCGGTATATTTCCTGGCAACAATCCTGGACAGGTGATGAAGGAGGATGCACATGACCTTATTAATGAAGATGGTATGCGTAACAATACTTTAATGTTCCATCTAACCTTCTAAACCACTTCCACTACCCAGTAAACAATGATGTACCCTCTGATGAACCTTCAAATCCTGGTTCTAGCCCTCCATCTCCATCAAGCAACAGATGCTCTGGTGTATCCCACAGTGATGAACAATCTAGCCCATGTAATAAACAACAATACTCTCCAGCTCCCAGTGGTGAACACTGACTCTTCATTTTTTTCTTCATTTCCCAGTGGTGACCGCTCTCAGTCTGACACACTCTGATCCAGCTACCAGTGGTGAACACTCTGGCACATTAACTCCAAGTGATGACCACTATCCCAGTGATGAAACTTTGGACTCTGTTCCTCCTGTGGTCCTCCATCAACCAGGCTCTTCATCACAAAGTAAATTTTCCATTACTCAATGATACTGTTTTTTCTATAGCTATACACAATACTTATTCATTGACATTCGTTGATATTTATTGCACATTTTGTCATTGTTAATACTCATATCAGGTGATAGTCCCTCTGATCTATTGTTCACCAATATGGAACCATCTGACTCTACCAGAGACTCGATCAGTAAAGAAGACTCTTGTAACAAGATTGACTGTAGTGACAAAGGTATTGCAGAAAACTTGAGTACATCATGTAAACTTTTATGTGTTTGTTGTTGTTTATGTAGAAATGGTGCTAGCAACTAGCAAGAAGCATCTCAGTCAACGGCAGAAGGCAGATATTAACTATCGAAGAAATGCAGAAAAAATGATTGCAGCTTTCAATACCAGAAAACGACATAAAGCTGAGCCATTTGTTATTGGTGACAGAGTCAGCATTACAATACCAAGAGTTGATAGAGCATCCACTGACTTACGTAGGCTGCCTTGTATTGTAGTAGCAGTTAGTGGGTTCAAGCAGCGACTGTATCGTTTGCGGTGTCCATTTGGTGTCCTGAAGAATTGTGTGTCAGAGTCTGCATTGGAGAGCTATTGTGGTGAATTGGAACTAGAAGTGACGAGCGTCTACTACTATCCTTACGTGAAGCTACAATGAAATTTAATCCAAAAAATCAATTCTATGGCAATTCCTGTAACTGTAAAACAGGATGCAATAGCAAGCGGTGCTCCTGTAAAGCATCAAAGAAGATTTGCACCAAGCGATGCCATAATGCATTGCCTTGCTCTAATGGATGTAAGGATGAAGAGAGACATATTAAGAAGAAAGTACTGGAAGTTATCGATACAGAGAGCTACCCTGATATGCTCACATCCACAATATGGTTGCCAGAACTAGCTCTTACTGCAAGAGATAAGAAGCTGATTGAGAACAAAGATTGGTTGAACGATGGATATGTATGCTACTCAAAAACTTCTAAGAACTGAATTCCCTCATTTTGGTGGGTTACGAGCTACCGCAGTATGTCTGGAGGTTCTCTTTGTGGTGAAGCTGTTCAGATTGTTAATGTTGAAAACAGTCACTGGATCTGTATAGCCGTAGATATGAATGATTGGGGTAATGCCAAAGTTTATGATAGCCTTTTCAATTCTCTACCACTATCCACTTGTCAGCAGATTTGTGTCCTGGTGTGCACTAGCAGCAAAACAATCACTCTGCAATTCATCACTATGCAAACACAAACGAACAAGCATGACTGTGGTGTATTTGCTATAGCTTGTGCTGTGGCACTATGCCATCAAGATGATCCCTCCACTCTCACCTGGAATGTTTCAGAAATGCGGCCACAACTTCTTGATTGCTTGGAAATCAAGAAAATGATGCCCTTTCCTCTCAAAAAGAAGATATCAAAGCCTCTGAAAAGCATAAGATGCATTCAAATAATTCCTGTTTGTCGAAAACCTGGAATAAAATGGACAGAATGGTTCAGTGTGAAAAATGTGCAGAGTGGTACCATCAGGATTGTGTTGGGACTCCAAACAAAGTTTTCCTGTCCCCAAAAAGCAAGTAAATGCCAAACTGCTAATTAACAATCTAATTCTATGTATACTACTATGAATTTTATGTATCCCAGGATCGAACAATGCAGAGTTGCTCTATCCCAGGATCGAGCACTTGCAGAGTTGGGGATTGAGCACTTGCAGAGTTGCTCTATCAAGGGATTGAGCACTTGCAGAGTTGCTCTATCCTGGGATTGAGCACTTGCAGAGTTATAATGTACCTAGATATGTTTAATCATACTGGTGATGAGGGTCAAGCTATTTACCCACAAAAAAGTTATATTAGGTAGAGCTTGTAAGCCTAAAATATAATATGGTGTAATTGACTTAACCCAAATGGATGGAACACTTGGCTAGGTACAAGTTATACTGTTCAATGTTTTTTTGTTTTTTTTGGTTCTAATAACTGTAACAACATTCATTAACAACATTCATTAGTTAGGTTTGCGCCCGCTCAATCCTGCGCACAATCCTGCGCACAATCCCAGGATCGCGCAAGAATCTGGGAATGAGCAGCTCAATCCTGGGAGATTGCGAGTAACATATATACTTCAGAAGCACTTGCCGCGGTAAATCAAGAATCTAAAGCACGTCAACCTGGCTTAAAATCCTCCACCTCAGATGGATAGTTCATAGTTTGTAGCTACACGGCTGTTTTGCGTTACACTTGAACGCAGAAGAGCTTGGCGCCTAGAAGCTAGAAGAGGGCGTAGACGATGAAGCTCTCTGTTTGTCTCATACTCTGTTGCGTGTCCTGCGTGTCTCCTCTGCCCTTCGACCCAGTTAATGACTACCTGGATGTCTATCCCGATCCCACTAACCAGAATATCTTGCTGGTAAGAACTCCACTGGACTTTGGGAGTCTTGGTGGTCTTCTAAGTCTCTATGATGGGTCAGGATCAGTGGCTGGCGTGAAGGTAGCGCTTGATAGAATTAATAATGACACAACTTTGCTACCTGGCTACACACTCCACTACACTTTGACTGACTATAAAGTAAGTTGATAACTATTGCTAGCTACATAGCTGTAGCCCAGTTCACAACTAGCCTGTTTAGACACCAAAACACTAGAAATGAGCATATATCACTGCAGGACAATTAGCACAGAACAGTGTTGGTTGTTGCTACATAAAATAGTCATGCTAGCTAGCTATCAGCTTAAAAGCAAGATTTGGGAGTCTAGCCACAACAACCAAAAAATTAACTCCTGCTAATACAACCCAGTTACACCAAATTATGTCTCTAGGCTTGTATTGGATAATGTACTATCTTTCCCCATTTTTTCCCAACTGCATATAATAAAAATATTGCTCCAATGTTCAGACTTTGGCTGTTAAATTCCTGTGGTACAGTTGTCTCTTGGCACATGTTCCTTGAAAGAGTTGGAATGAGCAAGCTCGTATCAATAAAAAAGAATATTACTAAAGAATATTACTGAATGTAGAATATTACTGAATGCAATTATTCACCAAAACCCGGAAAAAAATAGAAAAAAGCAATAAAATTAGCAAACATGCCGTAAAAATTTCTTAGCTTTTAATGTGTTAGATTTTTTATACAATCAGAATCATCACGATGCCCCTTGAATGCAAAGACATTCCCCTGCCCACCATTTTTTATAGTTATTAGTGATGATCTACCCTCTGTACAGATAAGAAGAAGGAGGGGGGGTGGGGGGGTGGGATAGAGAGAAATCAAAATTCATATGTGCTATACACATGTACCATTATTTTAAGCTCCCTTAACTTCAAATTCTATGTCATCTTGGAGTCTACTAGTATAAAATGTAGCCACTGAGCCAAGAACCGTCAACATATACAGACAATTGAGTCCAAATTTCCAAGAAAGCTGCCATCCTAACAGTCATGCTCCAGCTTTGTATTTGGCTCAGCATACTTAGCACAAAGCAGTATGCCATTTTTGAAGGCATATATGGGCTTTTATTGATTGGCTTTCCCAACTGCTTGCTAAACTTCTGCATGTGAAGCATTATAGAACTTGCTGGCTTAGTTTAGAGCACTGCATCAAGAGATGAATTGAGCAGTGGCCAGCTCTTCATTGTTTTTCTTTGATAGGGCCGAGTCTGAGAATGAGTGAGTGCAGAGTGAGGTAGAGCATCTCAGAGACTCTAAAGTGAAACTATTTTGTACATTCATTCCTTTGCCCTTCATCCATTGAATCCTCTTTTCAAACACATGCCAGTCAAATTGGTACTGTACAGACTGATGTGCATCAACACTTGCATTATTTTGCTAGTCCTGATGTTATAAGGTCAAATAAACCAGTTTAGTAATGTTGAGTTTAGCATTGGCACATTTACTCACTCATTATAGTGTGCTGATCTTGAAGAACTTGTGGGAACTATTCTTAGCGCTTTTTTAATGTTTAAAAATTATGGCTAAATTTCCATTTAATGAGAACACTATACAGCCAGTTGCTTATATTGATCCCAGGAATAGAGTTAGGACCTCTCTTAATAATACTTTGAGCATGTAATTTCGTGATTTTCATTCCTCACCCTTAGATTAATTTCCCACATTAGATGGAAATGATGTTGAAGAATTTCTAGTCTGCTATGGTAAAATTCCTTCAGTCACAGATACGAAGTGTTCTGTTTTGGGGTGTTGTCAAGTTTGCATATTTTGCTGGAACTTCCTCACTCAAGTGGTGATCCAGGCACCCCTTTAGTAGAGAAAGATTGAGACTGAAGACCGGAGCCAGCTACATCCTTCCACAGTGTCTCACTTGCTCAGTATAAAAATAAGTAATTATACTTAAATGCGCATTGAAATGGCATTATGCTATCAATAGCAAAATAAACAACTATAAAATACCTAGAGAAAACATCTCCACACTCCATAATTATATTATTTTCCTCACTCTCATATAATTTTCTATGTGTATCTAAATATCTTATTCGAGTCTATTGCTTTTTTACCTGCTTTGTGCTAAGCATGGTAAACTTAAGGGCATCAGGAATCCTTGATGAATATTGTTGAGGGGAGATGGGGACTGTTTCTGAAAAGAAAAAAAGTTAAAATCCTGCAAAATATTATATCCTGTCCTGCAAAGGCATGTTAATGTTGGGCAATTCTGACAATAGGAAATCTTAACCTGACTTTTAGGTCCCCTAAAGTGGTGATGCTAGTCAGGCACATCACAGATGCAAGTCAAAAGGGAAACCTTATCCAAACACTCTTTCTCTTAACAGTTGGATAACTGATTCAATTCATGTAATTTTCAAGCTAATGAATTTTGAAGTCCTTCCCTGATCTGTCCCTGATGTGACAACGAATCATTTTTGGGGGGATACCTTCCTTTTTTTATTAGAAGCATGTGTTGTCGTTACCTTGAGGGTCTACATAACAACATACCGATATATTTCCGTAGGACTCATGAACTATGGATTATTTTTTGCTAACACAACTGACCATGAGACGATATGCAATTGACTTCTGTAGAGAAAGTGGCTGGAAAACTATGATTGAATATATAGGCCAGTCTTGAAGGGACGTTGAGCTATTTGGATGTTTATGGTAGTGAAAAAGAGCCGTTAACTATGAGACCTCTACAATAATTATTAGCTAGCAGTGAAAAAAGATGACATCAATATTGCACACTTGCGTACAAAATTGAAGCTATGTTCATTTCTCTGAACTCCAAATATCTTAGGAGAGAGAGAGATTTTCAGAACTTCTAGAAGCTAGTTCTCTTCTTTTGCCCCTGCATCATCAAGCCATAGCTAATCTTTTAATTCATTTTCATAGGCTAGTAAAACTATGTAAATTTATCAAACAACCAAAAAAATCCAGATTTACCATAATATAGAGAGGCTCTTCAGCAATTAAAGCTGGAGTGCTTTCTTCAGTATGTAGAATGAATTATATTACCTCAATATTGATGGTAGTCACAGAGAAGAACATTGGCTACATGTCAATAGAGAGAATGAAATGCTGCTGATGGGGACGTACACAAAGTAGATGAATGGAGAAATTATGCACATGTTGACGGCATGTAATTTTGGGCACACTGTTTGTACATCATGACTTTGGTTTTACCCCATCCCAAGGTGATGTTTAGTAATCAAGATATCTGTCAGCATACATAGATAGATCGGTTTGTCTTCAAAATAATTGTAAATTTCTACTTCTTACCACCTCTATCTTGCCTCAATGGTCACGTAGGAAGTCTTTGTGGAATTTAGCAGGTATCATGCTTCCTTAAAAGTCATTTAACTGGCTCAATGCAGCTGGCAAGGGATAGAAAAATGCTCTAAACAGGCAATCAAGATGACATCAACTTATGGAGAGAGCAGGTAATCCCTGAGCAGTGACAACAGTGTTTAGGTGGATTGAGACAAAGTGAACTTAATGTATAGTATGTAGTTTGTTCTCATGCTGAGACTCTGCAATAACCTGATCACTGACCCCACTTCTGAACTGGAACAGGGGCTATGGTATATAAGGTCACAAAGTGCAGGATAGGAGAGCTATGAATACATTCTTGTTATTGCTATGATTGTCTTAGATCTCCCTTTAGCCATTGTCACAACCCACCAGTCCCGCATAACCTTTTAAAATGTGAACCTTGGTGTAAGGGTAGTTTACATTCCAACACTACCCATGTATGCAATGACTTTCTCAAATTATTAGGGAATCTACCTGAAACATCAAGTGAGGTGGATTATCGAGAAAGTCATTGTATCTGTACTATATCACACTAAGAGTTCGGTTGAGAGACTTTCCCTGTAGTTGTGTGGATAATTACTTGCAGTGCCCTTGCTTTAAATCCTCATCACCGCATGATTCCTCTCTTCAAATCTAATTTAAAAAATCCTGGATACTTATATCTCTGAAGATAAATTATCGTCTAGCAAATCGACTACATATTATTTCTTGTATAAAGGGATGGATCTTGTAAGAATTGGTTATTAGAAGTATTTTTAGCCAAACTCTGTTACCACTAATCTGCTAGCCTTAGCAGAGAGAACGAGTATGAGTATTAGTAGCCCAAGCTTGCTGGAGTTTTTAAATGTAAATATGAAGACCTAGAATGCCCAGTAATGTTACATGGAATTTCCCTCCCATTGACGAAGTGCCATGCTGAGACACAGTTCGAAATCGATGACATATATGAGGGTGATCTGTGCTTTGCCACATGACAAGATCAGGAAACACCAAAATATACTTCAATATAAGCCTTGAATAACAAGGAAGTGGACAGTATGAGTATAAATATCGTTTTAGCGGAAGCACAAAACAAACACACACACACAAACACATTCAAAGACATGCCCACACACACACACACACACACACAAAATCAACAGCTGGAAGCTATTGTGGCAACCAATGCCCACACTCTTGTTGCATTATATGTTCTCAGTTTTGATCATTGTATATAGTACCAGAAGGGGATTTATATGTGCTTCGAGCAAATAAGCCCCCTGCATGTTACCTCAACTCTTCCTGGTTCCACTCTCCATAAGTATTCTGTGTGAATTCCCATTGAGGTCAAAGAAACACAGTCAAATAACAAATAAACAGAGAGACAGACAGACACACAGACAGAGACACAGAGAGACAGACAGATAGACAGAGACACAGACAGACAGACAGTCAGATCGAAAGGCAGAGAGAAATATTATAGGAATTATAATTGTAAAAATCAGCAATAACACCTAACATTTCTGAATTTGACTCTGTTGTCATAGCCATCTCCATATTAGGCCAGCTTGCAAGACCCACACGACAAAAAATATCTGCCATCTACACTCTTGTCCCTATCTGTCTCTCTCTATACAGGGGGGTAGGAAGGGGTGTGTGCAAAGGGTGCTGTAGCACCCCTTCTTTTCGAAAGCACTAAGAAATCTGTGACATACTTACCTATCATTTGCTATTTTAGTAACATGTCACCTGAAGCTGTAAGTTATTTTTAGCATGTTTACTTAGCAATGACGTGTAAAGCATTGGTCAGTGACATCATTGTCATGTGACAGAAAAGCAGGTGTCAGTTCAGTGCATAGTAGTGGAGCATGGCTATGTCTCAGAAGAAGCTGACCTCTTTCTTCACAGCTGTTTTAAGTTCAGCCGACTCTCAAACCACCTGTGTACATTCTGGTAATGAAGATCAAAATATTCATGTGGACAACAGTCAGAATTTACTGAGCAGTGAAACAGATAAGGAGCTCCAGGCATGAAGTTGAACCTCACAGCCTAGAAGTGCAATTGGAAGAGTCTGCTCCATGTGAATGTCCTTGTTGTTCAAATGTAGCTGTTCCCTATCATCCACTGGATCTCTCTGAATCCCAGACTAGCCACTGCAGTCAAAGACAAAGCACACTTTTAAGTTATTCAAGAAAGATACAACCTGGGTGGTTTACTAAGTATCCTTGGATAAGTGTGTGCAAAACCAAATACAAGGTCTTCTGCTCAATATGCCTGCATGCTAAGAAGCTAAATTTGCTGGTTTTTAGTAAATCATCATCAAAATCTACGTTTATTAATGATAGATTTGCACACTGGAGCAAAGATTTGAAAAGATTTGAAGAACATGAGAAAAGCAACACTCACAAAGAAGCTGTGGCAAAAATTGCTACTACCACATCTATTCCTATTTCAACAAGGCTGACTGAACAACATGCTTCTGCTCAGTCACTTCACAGGGACATGTTAATGAAGGTCATTAGCAGCATCAAATTCTTAGCAAGACAGGGACTGCCTTTGGCCACAACAATGATATTCAGGGTAATCTCCATCAATTGCTGCTTCTTCGAAATGAGGATGATCAACACTTGCTATCAAAGAGCGATTATACATCTCAACTATCGTTAATGAAATAATTGCCCTAATGGGTCAAGAAGTTCTTCGAGAACTGCTTGAAGAGATCAGGGCTGCAAATTGGTTTAGTATAATTGGTGATGAAGCTTCAGATGTTTCTCATAATGAACAAATCAGCATATCGATTCGATGGGTCGATCGTAATTACATGATTCATGAAGACCCACTCTGTCTAGTGCAATTGGAAAACACTAGAGCTTATACTTTGTTTAGTGTTATCAAATATTTTTAATTTATCTTTACCGATCACTCTATGTAGAGGACAAACATTTGATGGAGCATCCAATATGAGTGGAGTTCGCAATGGAGTGCAAGCACTTATCAAGAAAGAAGCAAGTCAAGCTCTATATGTCCACTGTTTGGCACACAGTTTGAATTTATGTGTTGAGGAAGCCTCAAAGAAATGTGCTTTACTACACAATGCAATGGAAGTTGTATTTGACTTGGTACAATTGATTAAGTTCTCCCCAAAATGATTTGCTCTTTGAGAAAAGAAGTATCCATCTAAAGTGGTAGAGAAACTTTATCACCATCACTTAGAACATTGTGTCCCACAAGATGAACTGTAAGAACTGGCTCCCTCGAGAGTATACTGATTAACTACAAATTGCTACAAAGAGAGATCCAGCAAGGAAGTGATGAATATGCTGCCAAAGGACGTGGACAGCTGAAGAAGCTGGAATCCTTTGATACATTTTTTGGTTTAAAACTTGGTGTACTAGTGTTCTCATCATCAGAACAGTTTTCATCTAACCTACAAGCCAAAAACATAACTCAACTCGTGGAGCAGATTTACTCATTTCTTGAATGAGATTTGTCAGGATTGAAGATAAATTCAGCCTATTTTATGATGAAATTAACTGTCTAACAGAAGAACCAACTCTGCCACGTTATCATAAAATGCCTAAAAGATATTATGATGGTTCAAGTCCTTATCAATACCATAGCCGTTATCGACATGCCTATTTTGAGGTGCTTGAAGTCGTAGCTGGAGAGATAGAGTGTAGATTTGATCAGCCAGATCTTAAAACTATTACAGATATTGAGAAGTTGAGAAGTTGTTAATAAATGCTAGAAACATTTGATATCAGTGACAGTGTTTCAAAGTATATTGAAACTGATATTAACTGCACTCGTCTGAATACCCACCTCTCAATGCTTCCGTATATGATTTATGATTAGAACAGCTGAATCTAGTGACTCTGTTTCCAGACAAATATTCGAACAATTGCGGATGCAATAGACACTAGCAATGCTTTCAAGGGAATGCTAACAGAAATTGATAAATTGCTGAGAATCTACTTCACTTTTCCTGTAACAAGTGCAACTGCAGAAAGGTCTTTTTCTTCTATGCGAAGACTGAAAACATATCTTAGAAGCACAATGACCAATTGTAGGCTGAACAATTTATTTCTGTTGTACATTCACAATGATAGAACTGACAAACTTGACTTGCGTAAACTTGCTAAGGTATTTATTTCCACCAATCAAAGACGAGTAAATTACTTAGGAATGTTTTGTGATTAAGATAAGAATCATGCATACCTTCAATGTTTTTCAAAATACTTTTCCCCCACAATATCATTACATGAACATACATAATGAATCTAAAATGGGACAAATAAATTGGAGCACCCCCACCTCAAATGATCTTCCTACCCCCCTGCTATAGACGCCTGTCAGTCTGTCTGTCTATTCTCTGTCTGCCTGTTTCTGTCTGTCTGTCTCTCTCTGTCTATCTGTATGTCTGTCTCTGTCTGTCTGTCTGTCTCTGTCTGTCTGTCCCTCTCTGTCTATCTGTATGTCTGTCTCTGTCTGTCTGTCTCTGTCTTCTGTCTGTCTGTCTCTGTCTGTCTATCTCTATCTATCTGTATGTCTGTCTGTATGTCTGTCTGTATGTCTGTCTGTCCATCAGTCAAAACATTAGTTTGTGTTTGTTTAACCTCAATGGGTGCTTACACAAGGGAGTTAAGAAAATAAAGGGGATGGGGTGACTGTAGGACATTAGAGGCCATACTCTCATCAGCAACAAGGCTTTCCATCTCTCACTAAACTATACCAGGCAGCTTCCCTTCTCTCAGTGCACTGCGCCAGATGTCTTCCCTTCTCCTACACTGTACCAGGTAGCTCCACGAATGAACTACTCTTGCAATTTAACAGAGTGTCGGACTCTCATCATGACTCCATGCCTGCCTGGATAGGGCATCTGCATTCTGGTGACGCACTCCAGCACGGTGTTCGATGGTAAATACGTAAGGCTGCAAAGCCAGGGCCCACCGCATAAGTCGTCCCGACTCCTCCTTGCGTCGGTCTAGGTAAACCAGGCTGCGATGATCTGTCACCACTTTGAACGGCCTTCCTGACAATTACACACGAAAGTGTCGGATGGCAGTCACCACTGCCAAGCACTCCTGCTCGGTCACAGAGTAACGCTGCTCTGCCGGTTTGAGGCACCGTGAGAAATATGCCACTGGGTGGTCAGTCTCCTTCGAGTCCATCTGGCTCAGTACCGCTCCTATGCCGGTTCCTGATGCATCAGTGTGTAGAGTAAAGTCCTTTCCTTCGTCTGGACTGGATAGTACTGGGTCGTGTGATAATGCCCCTTTCAATGCATCAAATGCTTCATCCATCTTTGTCGACCAGAGTATGCTGTCTGGAGCTATCTTCCGAGTAGCCTCCGTCAGTGGCACGACGATCGATCCATATGCAGGGATGAAGCGCCTGTAATAGTTCGCCAATCCTAGGAATGCCCGCATCTCTTTCTTTCATCTTGGCTTCTTGTAGTTCAACAGTGCATCAACTTTAGCTTGCAACAGCCTCACCATCCCTTCTCCAACCTGATGCCCCAAATATTGACAGCTCTTGCCAGCTATCTTGCATTTGGTTGTCTTTAAAGTTAAACCCGTTTTCTGCAGTCGTTCAAACACGGCTCTGAGGTGGTCAATATGCTCTCCGAAGCTACGACTAAAAACTATGACGTCATCAATGTATGCTGCAGCCGATGCAGCAACGTCAGCCAACACGGTGTTCATCAAATGCTGGAAGTTTGATGGTGCATTCCTTAAACCAAAGGGCATACACACATATTCCCACTTCCCAAATGGAGTCACGAAGGCTGTCTTTTCGATTGATTCTGGATCTACCAATACCTGATGGTAGCCTTTTGCTAAGTCCAATGTTGATATGTAGCTTGCTGAGCCTAGCTTGTCCAGCAAGTCTCCGATGTGGGGCAAGGGGAACGGGTCAGGAGTAGTTACACTGTTCAGTCTCCTATAGTCGATACAAAGTCTTTTTGACCCGTCCTTCTTGCTGACTAACAATGCAGGGGAAGCCCAAGGGCTCCTTGATGGTCTAATGACTCCCAGCTCCAGTAGTTCTTTCACTGTCTTCCTCATCTCATCCATCTTTCTTGGATCTAGCCTGTACAGAGGTCGGTGGATTGGGTAGGGTGCGCTGGTATGAATCACTAGCGGGTTGACATCTGTCCTCCCTGGTTCATCCCTACAGATCTTTTCAAAGTCCTTCAGCAATGCTTTCACTACTCCTACTTGCTCCATGGTAAGTTGTTCATCCAGGGCAGGGCTGCCCTCCTCCCCTTCTTCTCGTTTGCAAGGACCCAAGTCATCAACATCATCCTGGCTCTCAATGCTCAAACAGCTTGCAACAGGAGAGTGATACACTTTCAGCATGTTTATATGTCTTTTCAGGGTCTTTCTCGGATCATTCGGGGCTACCAGCAGGTAAGTAGTGCTACTGATCTTTTGTTTCACTAGGAATGGACCGTCCCACTTTGGCTCAAGTTTTGTGGTCAGTCCTGGCGTTCTCACCATCACCAATTCTCCTTCATTCAATTCTCTTGCCTTTGCTTTTCTGTTGTACGTTTGTTTGTACTTCTCTTTCATTCTTTCGTTGTCTTTGGAGCTCTCTCTTATCATCTCCAGCCTTTCTTGTATAGTCGTGATATACGTCACTACATTGGTTGGGGTTGTGGATCTGCTTGTCCATCTTCCTTTCAGGGCTTGCAAGGGTCCACGGATCTGGCGACCAAACAGCAACTCCGATGGGGAGTATCCAGTCGTCTGGTTTGGTGTTCTTCGATACTCGCCCAATAGATGCGGTAGAGCTAAGTCCCAGCGTCCTCGCTATTGCTTCAAGACTTTCCTAATCATGGACTTAAGTGTCGAGTTTAGCCTTTCAACCATGCCATCGGTGGCAGGATGGTAGGGAGAGGTGGTTATTGTCTTCACTCCCAAAAACTCATATAGCTCCTTCAACAGTTTTCCCACAAAGTTTGTGCCACAGTCTGTAAGGATCTCGTTTGGCACGCCTGTCCACTCAAATAGTTGAGTTAGCTTCTCTGCTATTACAAAACTTTCAGTTGATCGGAGTGGAAAAGCTTCTGGCCATCTTGTGGCATAATCTGCCACTACGAGCACAAAGCGGTGTCCTTCAGCTGTCATTGGTAGGGGACCCGTAATGTCCATTGCTATTCAGGAGAATGGTTCATCCACTATGGGTAATGGTTGGAGAGGGACAGGTGGCAAGCTCCTGCCAGATGTTTGGCATTCTGGGCAAGCTTCACACAAGGTCCTGACTTCCTGGTGCAGACCTGGCCAGTAAAATTCATCAGTGATATGTTGAGTCATTCGGTCTCTGTCCATATGTGCCGGTTTGTGAGCTAACGACAGAATGATGTTTCTGTACTTTCTTGGCAAGCAAAGCTGTGCTGATTTATTTCCAAGTCTGTCTTCTGCCTTCCTCCACAACATGCCATCCTCGACATAAAACTTAGATTGTGTTGGCTGTTCAGCTTTCTTCCACCATGTAGTCAACGTCGGGTCATTCCTTTGCTCTTGTCTTAACTCCTCTGCACTCACATCCAGTGGGTGTCCTTTCTCCTCCTGCAAGTGCTTCTGTCTTCCATGCCTCTTCTGGGCCCGTGTTTGCTTGGGCTTGGAGTTTGGCCTTGGATTGTCATCCTCTTCTTCTGTATTGCTGGAATCAGGCTCAACTCCTTGATCATCTGGTACACCAACCCATGGTTGTTCTTGATCACCTTCTTCGTCAGAGGAGTAGTCATCCAATGCTTCGGCTAGTTTAACATCCTCCAACTCCTGACTTGTATCATCAGTTTCTTTCGTGCTCTGGGATCTGGTCTTCATCATTCCCATCCACTTGTGGTAAAGTTATCTTGTGCCCAACTCCCACAGTCCTGGCATGTCATTGCCCAACAATACTCCGTGCTTGAGGTTGTCAACCACCAGCACTTCCAACTCTCCTTTCTTATCGTCCACTTGCAGGGTAAGTCTGGCGATGTCATGCTGTCGTACATCTCCTCCATATGATTCAGCAGTCTTCTTTCTGCCTAGCAGACACTCTGGGGGCACCAAATCTGCTCTTACTGCTGTCTGGTCTGCCCTGGAATCCAGCAAGATGTCACTGCATGTCTTGCCTTGCACCAAGCCTTCCACAATAGCCTTTCTGCTCACCTCTGATCTGACCAGCTGTGCTTCTTGCTTTCCAGTCAGTGGAGTGTCAATGTCTAAGCTAGCCAGAGTGGGTGGCTCAGCCTTGACTTTGTAGTTTTCTCTCTTTGTTCTGCAGTCTGCAGCTATGTGCCCAACATGGCCACACTTGAAGCAGGTCAGCTTAGATCCCCACTCTCTCCTTCTCATTTCACTTCCAGCGGATGGTCCAGTGCTTTCCCTTGACTTTGTCTTTGCTTGAATCATTTCAGTCGCTACTTCTTCTTGTTTCCATCTAGCTTTCTCTCTCATGTGAGGCGGCTGGTATTTTTGTTCGAGTCTGCCTCCCTTATGCTGTCTCTCACTGTTTGGTCCTTCTGGACTAGTCCAGCCTCGTGCCGTCACAAATCTGTCGGCCAACTTAGCAGCTTCTGATGCTGTTTTTGGTTCTCAATCTATCACATGCTCAGCCAGTTTCCTTGGCATATACTTTAGGAGAATATCCAATACTCCCAACTGAATCATGTCCTCCATGGACGTGCACCTCTCGATCCAATTTCGATACAACTTGGTAACTCGATGAGCCATCATAGCCCAGTTTTCGGTTGTCGTCATCTGGACACTATCGAGTTTTTTCCGATATGACTGAGTATCAATATGATATCTAGTCAATATGGCTTCTCTTGTCTTGGCATAGTCTACTCGGTCTTCCTTTGGCAAACTAGTGTAAGTCTCGGATGCCTCTGGTCTCAGTATGGGCGCCAACTGCTTCGTCCAGTCCTTCTCGTCCACCTGATATGTGGTCATATGCACCTCAAATGCCTCCAGATAGTCTACCGGATCTTCAACTTCTTCCATCGTCCTGAATCGGGGTACTTTCTCCCGTGGTGGAGTAGCCACTGGGATTGCATCCTCCAATATCACTGAACGTTCATCACTCTTCACCGCCAACAACAGTTGCTCCCACTTCCTTTCTCTCTCCATCAATTCATCCCTCTGTCTTATCAACTCATCTTCTCTCCGCTCCTGTTCCTTCAACTTCTCCTCCTTTCTTTCCTTCAACTCTCTCTTCCGTAGTGCCTTTCTCTCCCTGTCCCGCTGTTCGTCCTTTTGGGTTAGGTACATGAGCAAGGCAGTTATGTCCATCGACCCCGTCACGGATCTTTCCAACTTTACGTCATCATCTTCCTCCTCGCTCTCCAATTCAGATGAGTGTTCATCCACCTCCTCACTATCCTTAACCTCCTCCTGAGATCGGGGTTGTTCCTTCTTAGATCTGGCTCGATTCGCCATAGTCCAGATGCTCGTTTTCTGTTTTGAAAATTTTGGTTGCTTCCGGTGCCTACACAGAGTACTCGACTCAAACAATCACAATTTGATCGATCGACCTTAGCTTAGCTCAGCTATACTCTAGGACTCAGTATCCACTACCAGCAACCTCAATTCCACTGTTCAGTAGCGACTTAGCTGTAACTCTCTTAGCTTCAGTAGTCCTAACTTCAGCAGACTAACTCCAGCTATCCCACCGCTGCCACCAGTTGTGACAGGAATAGCGTCTTAGGGTATCACCTAAGGGTCTCTACCCTGCTCTAGCCTATTCCGCCACTTATTGGTACTGCTGCCACCAGTTACTTTGAAAGTCTTGCTATTCCAAGGACAAAACACTTGCTTTTTAATAGTATTTTAAAGTCACTTAAGACATACTATTGGCAAGGGGTAGAGAAGGAACTATTCTACATAAATACACAGATATCTTTTTAGCACACAGCACACATTTTATTATTGCAATTCTAGTATTGCATGTTAATTAATGTGCATAAAATATGGTTGTACCTTACACACTCTCACACACCCACACACACAACTCACATCTCCAGATTTTTCTGCCTGACCTGAATGCTAGTGATTACCAGAAACACCGAGGAACCTAGGTCATTGTTCCTCTTTGCAGCGGCAGATCTAGAAGGGGGAGAGTGGGTGGGAAAAGGGAAGAAACAAGGGTTGGCTGGGAGGCTGAGGGGGTTACAATGCCCCCCCCCCCTCCTCCTCTCACCTCCTTTTTTCAATAATTTACTATTAGGAATATCAATAGCAGTTACTTTTGTTTGTCTAAACCATTTATGCAAATAGGAAGTGATAAAGGCATGTGCTAAACATTTTATAGCATGACCTTGTAATGACAGTGTTCATTGCTGTGCAGGCTTGCCTGGTGACTGTTCCCACCTCCACCCCCCCACCCTTGTGGATCTGGCTTTTGCTTTGCTGCAGCCGATACAGGCAGTACTGCAGTTTTAGAGGCAGGGACGGAGCACTCAGACATGTAATAGTTTGAAATTGCGGTGAAGCTCCAAAATCTGACTATAATTTTTTTCTATCCGTACTTGTAGTTGCTCCTTCCATAATAACTCTACCCACATGTGAATCCACACCACTCCCTTTATGTCAAATGCTTGCAACCATTACTTGCAACAATAGTAAATGATGCACCTGAAACCAACACATTCCATATTGCTGCCTAGAGTGGTGCAGTTAAAATATGCACAGTCCACTAGTCCAGGTGAGGAAAATCGCATTAACTCTAGCTAGCTGGTGCTCTTGGATATTCTGCTAGAGGAACGTGTTAAGGAGATCTAATTATATGTGTGAGGTAACAGGATAAGAAAGTATTATATACACTCAAGTTCCTTTTGAAAGAGGGTATAATTTAACAGAACTAAACTATGCACGTTTTAGTTAGTATTATCATATCTATCCTTAACTGGTAATGTCATAATAGATTTGGGACAAGGAGAGTTTGACTAGGCAAAATGGTGTAACTATGCTCTTGTTTGTTATTTTACCATAATTATGAGAGAGACCAAAACATTTGGCTGAAATATTGGCCAAACAAACTAAACAAAAGCTGCTTGAAACTTTAATCTTCAAAACAACAAACTATGGATATCACCAAATTTGGAGTTATTTTCTATTTTGATCACTTTCAATTCATTCTTCTAATGTATAAAAACACGACAAATAAGGATTGAATGAGTACTATATACTGACCTACAAGCAGAGAGAGTACACTTCAATTCTTCTACCTTGCCTGTTTGTTGTCGAAACTCCATCAGCAGTGTCACCATATCTTTCTTGGAAGCCAACCTTTAAATATACTAGTGCCGTCAAGAAATAAAAATCTAAGAAACTTATCAAGCTTTGTTGATCTTGTCTGTATATAAGCTGTATGGAGCATGTGACTTGTGTTGAAATTTCCTAATTGTGGTATATATGTAGCAGGCTAGTTGCATATGTTGTGTCTATAATAAATCACTATACTATGTGTTGGCCAACTTATCTACTTGTTAGGTAGGTCATGGTGACTTGTAATAGCAAAATAGCAAAATAAAAATAGATAAACACTCAAGAAAACTAGAAAAAACTTATTCGTGGTAGATGGTGTCAATCTGGACTGACAGATACAGTGAGGGATCGGCCAATTAAGTATTACATGAAGTAAGTAATTATTTTTTGTAAATAGAACATAAAATAAACAATTTATTGCATTTTTCGTGGAATATTTCATTCCAAGCTGTATTTACACTGCCTTCAGCTCATGAAAATTTGGGTGCATACTCAATATATATCTCATCATATTTACTCAGACTTGTATTATAAGAACTGTACTCTGACCCTTCTAAACACTATGTAGATACTTCCAGGCAAGAATTGATAATGCTCAATAAAGAATATTCACAGGACCGTTTTTCTTTCGAGCCATTGTTATCAGTTAATTTCCTTATTTATTGTTATATCATAGACTATTGATCGCTTAAAGCGACTATTGGATGGCATTGGCTACACATACTCAGAGAAGTTATTTGAAAGTGACAGAGGCATAGATGGTCTCGGGCCTGAGCCATTTGTAAGTGCAGTATGTCAATATAAAATATTGGAAATGTATTTTAGGCAGAAGAACATGAATAACTATTGCTAGTACTTCTGTTGCTATTGTACATATTTTGTAATTGTAGGACAAAACTTCAAGGATTTTTCTGATTTCTGCATATGCTCCGAATGTGAGAAAGCTTCTATGCAAGGTATGTCATCACATCTAACTCAGAGTTATACACAATTATATTAAAATTGTTAGTGCAACTGCACAAATAATACTGTGGCTCACAACTAAACTAATAGGGAGAAAAACCAAGCAAAAAATGTTGCTCTCCAATAATTACAGATCCGTGTGTGTGTGTGTATGTTTGTGTATTGGTGTGTCTTTGTATGTTTGTGTGTGTGCATTCGTATGGTGGGGGATTCAGCCCCCAAAGCCACCACTTTGAACTGCCCCTGCTAATGAGCTTGTTTTCCTCATGTACAAATCCGGTTATGCCTACTTGAAACTAAACATCTGACAATTTGATTTGATTGGCCTGATGCTGCATTCCCAAAACTGGACTAAAACTTTTGTCTACTGAGTTGTCTTCTGTTACATTTTCTTATGCTGTCTGGTTGTGGTGTAATACAAAGAATGACAAGCATTAAAATTCATTAGGTAGTCAATTGAAGCAAGCCAAAAAACTACAACAAAATTTACAAACAGAATCAATCCAGGAACACATCCTTTCTCAGAGTCAAAGGAGTTCTGAATGTCTTCCAGATCCTATGCTGTCTTTATCTGCAGAAGAGATCTCCAAAACAGCAGAATCAACTGAAAAGTCAGTCAAAGATACAGTTGCACTGCTATGGAGAAATCTAACTATGTTTTTTTTCCCCTCCTTTTTCTTTTTAACACTAAGTGAATTTTACTTCCTGGTAACCACTGCAGCTGCAACACTAAGCAGCTGACTAGTAGTAGCCACTTAGCTTGTTATTTGCTGTTAGGACAATCTGGCAGAGCAAGCAGTGATTTGGTGGACAAATTGGTGAATTGCTCAGAAAATGACCGATGACCGCCTGTTATTTCTAGCTCTGCTGTATAGTTAGCATAAATATGTACATCATGTGTATTTTGGTACATGTAGAGTGTAATCCCTTCAAAGTTTAGCTTTAGAAAATGCTTCAGCCTTTATAACATGCACACAGAACATACCTACTGATATTAAATGCCTGTAGCTCAGTGGTGTGTAAGAGCTTGGATAGCCTGTCATAAGTACACATGCAATCCTGATATTTAGTGCCCATGGCTCAGTTGTGATTAAAAGCTTAGATACGTTGTCATAGAACACATATAATCCTGACATCTATGTGCCCATAGCACAGTGTTGAGTAAGAGTTTGGATTTCCTGTCATAGAACACAAGCAGTCCTGACATCTAACGTGTGCATCTCAGTATCCTGTAAGAGTATGTATAGACTGTCATAGAACACATGTTGTCAGGGCATCTAAGCTTATTTGTGTGTAATAGTTCGGATAGCCTGTTTTGACATGACATCAACTTATAGCTGGCTGGTTTGTTGCTGGAACCCATAACCACAAACTGTAGAAGTGAAGTAGGCTGACCAGGAGACCTGTAGATTGGTAACTCCACTTAGAAAAAAGCATGAACTGTATCCCTGAGAGTTGAACATTTGATTAATACGTTCTCTTGGAGAGGGGATAAATATACTACTCCATTACTTCATATTAGAACCTCCTCCATTTCACACTTGGCACTAGAATCAATTGCATTGTAGTATGAGCAGCCAACTTCAGGGACTTGAAAGAAAGAATTTGGGTAACTAGGTTTGCAAAATAAGACTCCTTGCGAGATCATTCATTTTTTGCTATGTGCAGTGGAATTTGTTAAATCATCTCTTTTCACTGGCAGAAACCATAACAAAATCTCTTTCTCTCTCAAGAAATGAGCAGTTTTAAGCATGTTATATACTAGTTAGCTATATGCAAGAGCAAAATATGTGCAAAAATGGGCTAATGGATATAATTGTTGTTCTCAAGGAATTTGCAAAGTGAATGCTCAGGAAATTCTTTTTGCAGCTAACTGCTTCTATAGATCCTACTTTAAGCTTCACTTTCCTCCCACCAAACACAACCAGTGAGATCTAGCCATACAATCAGGGAATAATAGAAACTGAAAGTTTACTCTGCACCATCATCAACAGTGGAGCTATATTAGCTTACTTTAAGATCATTCTGCTCTATGGCCTTCAACAAGAAACTACTTTCACAAAGCAGGGTTTGTTGTACCATTGGTGGCAAGAAAAGATGGAAAACAAGCTGAGGTAATGCTATTCCATCATTAAAAGACGACTTTGATGTGGATTGCACCTTTGAGCAGTACGTGTCAATAACAGTAACTTACAATGCACTCCTATGCTGAGCAGTACAGACATAGTTACTTCCATAGGACAGACTACTGAAGGTCCTGATAACAGTGATGATGGAATGACCTACTTTCCCAGGTTACCTTCATCAAGCCACTCTGGCTATGGCTATCGAAGCATTTCTGCTCTGGTCTTGTAGAGTGGCTGACACTGAACCATATTATGATATTATGATCTTCAGGGACACATAGAGATATAATTACTGAAAGTTCATAATAATTCCTGCACTAAAACCACTATACTGCATAATGATTTCATTAGAGCTAAACACCAAGCTGATACTTCACAATGTACTGCAATTTTCATGATTCATGTCTGCATGCATGCATGTGCATTGTATAACTGTCCTGTATCTAACTAATAGAGATTTTCTGAATGATCTCTTCCAATTTACACCGTATAATATAGAGGCATACATAAAATAACACAATGTATTAGGTAGAGTGTATGTAACATAGTAGCGTATTGTTTTACTAAAAACCTGAATATTCTATTGATATTGGAAATTCTTATTTTTAATATCCATGATTATAACAACTAAATTAGACTGCATTTTGAGGTAGACTACGCTAATTCTTAGTTTTGACTCAACTACTAATAACACAAGCCTAGCCTACCTGCATTCCTAGAAGAGAAGACTCCTGCCATTGGTCATCATGCAAACTTACTAATTACCTTATATAGAGCCACCAAGTAGTTTACGGAAGATTAGCGCACATTCCTTAGCAACTGTTTTCTAGGAGGTATATTAGAAGCCAGTGTAGTGTGCCTGGGAACTAATAGGAAGCCTGTAAGTCAGATTACTATGAGTTGAAATGTAATGCTTGACTTTTATTTTTTTAAAGTCTGTTTTTGTTGTTGTTGTTGCAACAATTCTTGTTTTCACAAATCCAGTCACATATAAAGATGAACTTTCAGGGTATCATTCACTCAGTATATAGAAGTCATTGTAATGTAACTAGATGATTGATGAGTTGATTTGTGGCTACACCAGCAGCGAAAATATATCTATGGTAACTAGACTTCAAGAAGATCTCACGTGTCAAGACTTTTGATACTAAGAGAGTTTTTCCCCTTCCATGAACACATTTAAGGCTTACATATGTGGGACACAAATATAACAAGTGTCAACACCTCCTACAGTATTATATATATAGAAAAGTATTGGGATGGCTAGTCCTACTATAGTTTCATGCTAATGCAATCATCAGCATGAAACTATAGTAGGACTAGCCATCCCAATACTCTTCTATTATTACTATATATATATATATATCTGCCCAACACAACCATACACAAATCCACACTATTTTTACTACTCTACACCACCATACATCTACAACTACTACTACCCTACACTATCCTACACTTTCCAACACTACCATATACTACCCCTCACTAACATACACTATCCTATATTTTCCTACACTACCATGCACTACAAACACTACCATACACTATCATGACTACCCTATAGCATCATATACTAGCCTACATTGCCATACACTATTACTATACTAGAGACTCACATATACTATGCTAAACAATGAGGTCAGCAATGTAAGGATTTCTCCCTTTTTTTTTGCACAGTGGTCCTGGTAAACCAGAAGTAAATATTCTATGAACAGTCTACTATGCATGTCATTAGAAAAACAATTGTTTAGCATATATATGTTATTGTATTTTTTATGATTCATGTGCATGTTTCCATCTGTAGCTATACACTTATGGTGGTAAATTTGTTTACTGATTGACCGATTTTATTTGTGGTATTTTATATAACCATTTAGCTATAAAAAAAATTCAAGGGTCAATGTTACCAACTATTAGAATGCAAATATAATAAGCTGAGTTTGGTAAAAGAATAAATTCCATTGAGGTAAGCAAACAAAAGCTTCCTGGTGTTATATCACAAGTACAAAATTTTGTGTTTACTGTATGCCTCATATTATATTAAAACAAGCTGTGAGCAATGTCTGCTTTTATGGATGTACACTCAGACTCTGCTTAACCAGATGCTCCACATCTGAGCACATCCATCTATTGCTCTATGCCTATATTGCACCATCATATCACGTGTACTGCCTGTGGTTCTCGAACTCACGGAAGTGGGACTGAACAGTACAGTTTCTTGTCCAGAGAAGCAATTCTTCCTTTGATACTAGCTAGTTTCTTGCTTATATTTAGCTTGTTGAAAATGTCTGTAACTAGATCAATGCAGAAGGCTGGCCAAAACAGTGATAATGAGAGTGAAGGGGAGGAGGCCATAGGAAGATGGTAATTCGGCTTACGGAAGTGTGACTCATTGACAGTAGTAGAGTCCAGTTTCTTGTCGACAGAGAGCGATTCTTGCTTAGATTCTAGCTAGTTTGTTGCTTAGATTTAGCTCTACCTGAAGATGCCTTACATGGAAGAGTGCACGCAACAGTGATGATGAGAGTGTTGGGAGGAAGCCATGGAAGACCACCATTCAGACATGCCAGGTGTAGCTTTCGATGCCCCAGATTTCACTCACTGACTTTGAAGTCTTCTTTTTGTAAATGAATGGCACAATACTGTAGCTCGGATGGGACGTGAATCACTGAGGCAAACTTCCATCATTTCTTTTGTAAATGATGTGTTTTTGTTGTTTTCAGTTACTGTACATGAGTGGTATGCAGGTACGTAATATATGTAGTGATGTAAAATGCAATGCGAATCCACATCAAACCTGGCCTAAAAGTGGGACCTTCCCAGATACGACCATTTTTGAATTATTGGCACCCATTTCCAAGCTGCCTGGATAAGGGGAGTTTGAGTATTACAGCTTGCAGTAGACAATCACTAATTCCTTCTGCAGACCTTCCCCATTGAAACCTGCATCAAATCAGAGATGCCACCATGTCCTGCACACACACGCACACCAACGCACAAAGAACACGAAAAGATTAATTCGGGAAAGTAATGCTTATGTATAAAATACTTACAAAGAAAAATGAATAACTCTAGCTAGATCTACAAATTGTATGTAAGAGCCAGAGCGATTAAGAGAACTTCTATGCCACATGTGTCTTCAAACCTGCAGTACTATAATGGTTTTCAACATTCATCTATTCATTAGGGGAAGGTTTGATATCAAACTTACATGTACGAATGCATCCTTCATTTGGGGAAAGCAGTGCTGTACTATCATGGTAGCATATAATTTTTCGATTATCCTATACAGTCTGTTGGAGGATTTTTAGAAGCAGAAAAGCTTTTCAAAGGACAGCCTCCTCTCAATTTGACATTTCTTGAATATTCGCAGTATTGTCATGATGGCGTTTGAACATTGGCATATGCTCTCAATAAGACTCTCAACATTTGGTAAGTTATTTCCCAATATAATTATATATTGATCTATTATTAAGAAAGCAGTGAACGTCTAAGTCAATGTGAATGAGGCTGATCTTGCACAACTTCATGCAAACTCTTACTTTCAGTTTGTCAGTGTGATGTTGTTCTCTTTGGTATTGATGCTCTCCTTCTTGCTATTGATGTTTCTTTCTCCCACACAGATATCTCTGAAAGCTCTGTAAACAAAGACTTGGCAGAAGCATACAATGTATCTCACCCCTTTAGGCTGGATGATTTCAATTATGCCAGTGACTTATTATTAAAAATCATTTTTAGAAACATTGAGGAGACCATGTTTGATGGAGTTATGGTATGCAGGAATGTAATTTATGTGGTGGTACATTTTGATTTTTTAAAAATATGTTTAATTGTTGCAGGGACCAGTTATGTTTAATGACCAAGGAATTAGAATTTTAAATGAGCTCATAATCTTCCAGTTTCGCAATGTTAAAAATCGTAAGTTAATCTAACATTAAATGAGATACCCAAGGATAGAATACTGTGTGTTTTTCATGAATGTTTTACCACAGGTATATAAACCAACAAATTTTGCTTATGATACTCATGGATACAAATAACTTGAACTCTTAACATGGATGCTAAAACTGTCAGGTTCAATAGAGAGAATATTCAATGCAACTTAGGTTGAACATTAGAGTTTGGTTTCCAGTCTTTGATCATTGTTGTGGTAAGCACAAAAATCTTCCTTTTTGCCTTCCAGCTAAGCAGTGAACTCATAACCACTTTGCCTGCCACACCTCTTAACTTCAGACAGGGGCTACCGTTGTCTTTGATTCCTCCTCTCCCACTGATTTACCGAAGAATTTTTGCATGCATTTAGTAATATACTATTTGAAGGCTAATACTCAGTATCATGCAGAAGTGACAAGTAATTGTGAAGGGGCTACAAATACGTTAAGAGAAGTATGGATCTTTTAAATAAAATATATTTACTTCACTATTTGAGTTTGCTCCACATAAGAAATGGCATGTTCCAATTTACTGATCATTCTTTAACTCTTCAGATCACTTAAATTTTACGAGCTTCCAGAATGCATTTACAAATTTTCCTCCAGTTGAGGTAAAGGGGAGAGAGTGGGGAAAGGAGTATCAAACACAATATATTTTGGGGGTATATAATAATGATTGATGAAAAGGAAACTGAAATGAACCATACACTGAGAAGGTGAATCAGACCACTCATAATTTATAATTATTAGCATGCATGCTTGTCTATAAATTATGTACTCGTATAATGTGAAACACGAGTGTGAAAGTGCTGAATATAATTTTTTTAATTTATGAGTTTGATATTGGTTTCACTGGAAGACTAGTACATATAAAATACTGACTATCTTAGCTTGGACAGGGCTAAGGCTAGGTGCATGATTGTCATACCCCCCACCCCGACCTCACCTTCCCCTCTCACATCCCACACACATGCACACACACCCCCTCCCTCCCACAAAAAACACACACAATTTTTTTTAATGTAGTACAAAGGCATGGTCTTGTTGTATGCAGAGTAAACAAAACTATGCTTGTCGATTTAAAGGTTCATTTTAGGCAGAAAAACAAGATATCATTCTTTACCTGTAAATAATTTGGTTACCAAATACTTCAACGAGAATGTGCAGCTAACTCCATTCTTACGTATAATGGCTTAAAACACTGTCATATATGTAGGATATAGAGCAATCCAGAGTTGCGTACATTTCAATATCAAAATCCAAAGTGAATATCCTAAGTTAGCCATCAAAAAGAAATTCAAAACATGGTATTTATAAAAATTATTATCTAATATGAATGAAGGTGCATAATATACATAGAACAACTTCTGTTGCAGTGGATCCTTGGTGTACTATACATGAATACCTGGCCTCCTTTCATGGCATATAGCCTTCTTCAGCTCCACTACTACTGCTTCTAAAGCAGCCAGTAGGTGATGCTTGAGAAGTGCTCCCTCTGTGTTTGTCATCATGTCAGATTTACTGCAGCTAATCATACCCTGCCATGCTTTGTCAGCCATGTGCACAATCAATTTATGCAACCATGTCATTGAATCTGTCCAAGTACATTTGTAAAGCTTTAAAAAATCTGAGTAACTGGACAAAATCTTTCTTTGCTCGCCATTTAATAATGATGTTGGGATAAATATCAAATTTTAAATGTTTGGCGAGATTTGAATTGTTTGTAATAATGTTCTCTCCTTTTGCAGCAACTAATGGCAGTGTGGCATTAGACTGGGTTGAAATTGCTAATGTTTTAAATGGTGCAGCAGGAGCAGATAACCTTACCTTTAAGTACACGCCGAAGGAAAGCATAACTACAGTGTGGCATGGTATAGCAAAATCTTGATATTACAAGGCTGGAGCCCCAGCCCAGTTAAGCCAGTCAGACCATATCTGTAATTTTTTTGGGTTGCCACTAGGATGTGGTCAAATACAAAGTGAGTGACAAGGATACATGAAGTAGTTGTGCCTCTCACATTAAGTTAACATAATTATCAACTTTAATAATCCAAGATTCGAATATTATTTTGTATCCACAATATTGTGGCCAGAGCATTCTGACCAGGGGCCTCCAGCCATATTGTATGTCATTAATTTTTTTGGTGATGTGAGATAATAGAAGTTGTATAATATTATGTAGAAATAAAAACATTTTGATCTTCTTTACAGTTTTTAAAAAAAATTTGTTTGTTTAAAGTATTAGTAGTTGAGCTTTGGCAAAGTTGAGTGCTTTCTAACGTCATTCTTCTGTTGTACTGTCAAACCCAGCACAGACCATACCTTGTTGGAGTTATTGTTCTTGAATTCTGTTAATAAGTCATTCCCTTGCTAGACAACAGGTGTAGCAGCTTCCTTGAACTTTGTGGCAGGAAGGAATATACAAACGAGTATTATCTACTTTTAACCAGTCTAATTTGTTTTTTATTGTTATACACAAAATATGGCAGCATATAGCATACTTTTTTCTTTGTTATTGTTGTTATTTTGTTATAGTGCTAGCACTTCGGTACAGGATCAACTGAGTCGACACTTGTTCTCTTTACAATACAGCATGTTTGCTAGCTAGATTAAGTTGACAAACCTTACTCATCTGACAATAGTTATTTTGCAGACAGAAAAAAATTGGTTGTAGACAAATATGGGAAAATTTGGTGTGTTTCGTAACTAAATTGATATGGGTGGACCTACTGAATAGGGGGGGGGGGGGGAAAAGCTGGATAATAGATATTCCTTTGAAGATGAATTTCAGTTTTTTAAGTCCACCATTTTTCTAAAATGAGTAATGACATGCTGGAAATGTTTTTGTAGCTAGTTGAAGTCAAAGCAACTGTAAGGTTGCCAGTATGAGTTTTAACCTGAGTTATGAGTTATGGTTTGTGGGTATTTTTAGCCATCTTACATTTTAGAAAAGTGAGTTAAACTTCTCTAGCATTATCTAATAGTGTCCAAAAGTATGAAGCTGTGAGCAGAATAGTTGAATGACATCCATATGAGAGCACCCAGTGAAGTGAGCATCAATTATTTTATAATCAGTTCATTTCTGTGAAGATAATAGTTGAGAAGATGACTGCATCCACTTTAAATCTGGACATTTAGCAAACACAACAGTGGAGTTTTCACTGGTGAGATGGCCAAATTGCTCAATAAAGTATAAATAATAACTAGGCATGAAAGCTCATGAAATTAAAACAATCTACTTGAGGAAATACGGCATCATGTACCATGTTCCTTAATACTTTGTGAATTATGATCTGATAAAAAAATTTGATTTTGAAAATGTGTCGTACAGAATCTAAAGGACTGGATGTTGATTCTAGCAGTTTTTCTCATGGTTGCTGTTGACCTAGTTGTATTGATTATGTATGCTGCACTAAAATTTAATATTAATAGTGGGAATCCAAGTGACACTAAAGGGGTAAGTAAGGATAGATCAATTAGACAATATACTGCCTAACTCTGCTACATGACATGTACAAGTTTATCTCTCTGCAGCCTCAACTAAATATTATGGGTACTTCTGCACTTCCACCTCTCATGGCATTTTCCTTGGAGTTCTCTACGGCTACAAGATGGCCCTACAAGTGATTGCTTTGGTACTAGCCTTCTCCATCTGTAAAGTGAAACTGAAAGGACTAGATGACTCCAAGTATGTGGCTGCAGCTATCTATGTGACCAGCGTAGTTTTGGCTGTCATCATTGTCTCCACCTACTCCCTCGACACTTATATTGATGCCTTTACAGCTTTGTTCTGTACCGGCTTCCTTGTGGGGACTATAGTCATCCTTATTCTTGTGTTTGTACCACCTGTAAGTAATCTGCCACTCTATAGAATAATCAATAAAAGTGAATGTGTTTTAGATGTATATGTGGGTTGGGGAGGGGGGGGGGGATTCAAATTCCAATTCTGTAGAATGGCTCATAATGCACATGTGTCTGTGTTTGTATTCATTTTTATTACGTTTCTGCCAGTGTGGCCAAAACACTTCATTTTTACTCTGATGCTGGATACCTCATGTTAGAAGAGACCATATATATAATAATGGTAGCTGTAGTCCTGCAAATAAAAATTGTTTCTATAGGAGAATATTTCATATAGAATAGAAAATACATGTACCTCATATGATATTTACATGCACAGTGCAGAACAGTTTCTTATTAACTATTTCAGATGGTAAGACTTTATAAAGATCCAAAAGGAGAGCAAATCTTCAAGAAATCTGAGCTGGGAGAAGGAATAGTAACATGAATTCAAATTCCTTGAATATAGATGAACTGTTGAATACAAACAGCGATGCAGATGTGAATGTTTTGACAAAGAGAGTGGCGGATCTTGAAAGTGAATTGGAGACTGAAAAGGTAATTATGGTGTATTTATTGAGAAAATGGTATAAATGTTTTTACTTCAATTCTAGTTCCATTTTAAATTACTGCCTAAATAAACTAGCTATCACCAGATCACTTCATAGATTTCAAGAAAGCTAGTTCTTAGATTTTATTTCTTTTAAATAATCTGTTTGGTTTTACCTTTGAAAACAAAATGTTTTAACAAAATTAATATGCATCTATTTATTTTTATTACTCTCACAGAAAAAGAACAAGAGCTTGAAAAAGCAAGTATGACCAGAAAATGTTCTGGATGATTTCGTTGCCTCTAACTTAGTACCAGAAAATGATTTAACCAAGAAGGACCATCTGCAGAAAGGGAATGAAATGTATAGAGTGGTTATGGGAATGAATCCGAGTTGTTATGCTACATACAGTGTGTACTACATGTTCAGTTGTTTATACATCAAACACATACACCACACAGACACACACACATACACACACACCCAAACCCACACATACACACACACACACAAAAAAAAAAGACTGACATTTTTACCCCATCACAATATTTTTTATATGCTTCTTTGTTGTTGTTTCTAGCCAACTTGAGTAACCAAAGGCTGAAAATGAACAAATGCCATCTCATAAACACAATATGTTGTGTATATTATAAGATTTATTGTTCACTTTTACCACAGATATTTTCACATACCACACCTTGTGTATGTATTTAGAGCAGTGCATGCTTTAACTATGGCTGTTACATCAGAGTGGCAGTTTTGCTACGTCACTATACTAGTAACTGTCAATATTACATGCAAAAACACAGCATGCTACAAGATATACTTACCCGTGCTAAATTCCAGTTCCCTGGAAATATTTTCGCAATTATGATGGAAAAATTGTGGACACATACTTGGCACACATTGCCTCAACTGAGGTAGGACTTTGTGTGCAGTGCAGGCCAAGTCACATGTTTTTACATTGGTCTTGTGCTTGATAGTTAGCTGGCATAGATAGTTAGTTAAGACTCACATGATATCCCAACTTCCCAGAGCAACAGGTATGGAAGACATCAGATTTTGTATTCATACACTACAAAAAATTGTAATCTCCACGTAAATATCTGTCAGGCGAAGATAATATTTTCTTCACTGTATTCAGATTAACTGACTCCCAATTATTTATTACTTTAAAGGTGCGGTGCTTGTAACCAACCAATGTCATCCCAAAGACTTCTTTTTTCCATCCATCCACTGCAATACTGAAGCATATACTGAACTTAACAAGTATATTCCTTCTGCACGTGAAGATTGGTTCTTAAATGGTTCTCCAGCTAACTGACTGCTTAACACCAGCTTTTATGGTTAGCCATAGACATATCATATAAATAACGAAGTCGTAGAGCCCATGTTCTTGCCTAAGGTGCACAACACTGAGGCAGAGCAGCTGATACACAATCGGAGGAGGTTATCCATCATTTCTTAGATGGTACCCAGCTCATCTCATATGCAGCAGTGGGCCAGGTGTTCAACTTTGAACCTTAATTCAGGGAGTGTTAACCACATAACAATCTCGGGTTCTGCCTAACTCATGTGCATGGGCATGTTCAGTACTTCAGTAGCTATTGTGAGCATGTGAACTCTTGAATTGCTCTTTGTGAGGATCATTGATTGCCCTTAGGTGTATTAAAAGTTAGGGAAACAAATCTGCATTGAGGCACACTGGGCTTTACCGATGGTGAGAATCAGTCGATTGTTACTGGCATACAATTTTGTCTGTATAACTAAATTATAAATATCACTGTCTACCCCCCCCCCCCCCCCCCCCCCACCCCTACCTTCATTCTCTCCAATCTCATCTTTAGCTGAGCCATCACTAATAATTCAATGGTTTTTATGTGGGTTGTATGTGGCATTAGCATTGTGCAATGTTGAATTGAGCTGCAGGTGGAGATGGTGAGGAGGTCTTAACCTCATATTATTGCCCAGTGCCCTGCATGTGTGAAGCACTGTAAAGTTAAATTTTTCATTAGCGTGCATTTGTTTGTTTATTTATGTAATTTGTTTATTTATTTGTTTGTTTATTTGTTTATTTATTTAATTATTATTTATTTATTTATTTATTGTTTATTTATTATTTTATTATTATTTTTATTTTTACCCTTTATTTATTTATTTATTTGTTATTTATTTAATTAATTATTTATTTGTTTATTGTTTGTTCGTTGTTTATTTGTTAATTTATTTATTTGTTTGTTTCTTGTTTATATTTATTTGATGTATATATTTTATGTTTTAGTTGTTTATTTTTATTATTATATGGTATTTATTTATTTATTATTTATTGTGTTTATTTAGTTGTTGTTTGTTTGTTTATTTGCTTTTTTATTTGTTTGTTTATTAATTTTGTTATCTCGTTATTATTTAATTACATTTTATTTGTTTATTGATTGATTGATTGACTGTTTTTGTTTGTCTGTTAATATTTGTTTATATTTTAGTTATTTAATTATTATATATTTAATTTATTTTTTGGCATATTATTATGTTTAATACTATGTTTATCTATTTTGTTTTAAATTTTTTTTGTTTGTTTATTTATTTGTATAAAAAATGTTTGTTGATTTATTTATTTGGTAAGTTACTTACTTAATTAATTATTTTTATTATATATATTTTATTTATTTATTAAATACAATTTATGTTATTACATATTTTATATATTTCTTATTTATCTTTATTTTCACTTAATATTATTATTATTACTATTATTATATTTATATTATTATTATTTTATCATGATTATTATTTATTTGTTCGCAATTTAATAGATTTTTTTTGATTGTCTTGTTTTCATTGACAATATAATAATAATAAATAATATGATAAACATTTTACCAATAATCAATGACAAAAATACCAACTAATTAACAATAAATTCACAAATAAATAACTAAAATAAATATAAAAAGCTCAACTCCTGACTGACTCCAAAACAGACAAGAGATCCCCCTGCTGGACTAACTGAGAGATGCTGAAGGGGTGAGCATGGGCATTCACCTCCCCAGTTCTTTGCCTTATCCTGGGGATGAACTCCTTCAGGAAAACCATTGACCTGTTCCTGATGACCCCAAATGACTCGATGGCCACAGGAACAAAAAATGGCAATGATTTAGGCTGGTACACTTGGCCACTTTTTTCTCCTCAGCTATAGCAGCCACAGCTCCAGCACTACTTACTGCTGCACCCCTGTATGACTGGGAAAACGTATCTGGACAGGTTGCATCCCACATAAGTTGCCTGCCATTCTTCCATGGCACCATGGTTACCCCAACAGGCCTTTTCCCATCAGAATGAAAGAGACCCAACGATTCCATTCTGGAAGGGGCACCGGCAGATGACAATGCCCAGAAAATGATGTCGTATGGCGGTATGATGGTAGAAACATAGAAATATCCTTCACTCCTCCTGCAGCTTAGACCATGCATAGCAAGGTGATCCACTTCTGCTCCACACAGTGCTAGCAGTTTTGGGGTTGACAAAAAGTGGAGGCCAAGCGGAGACCTACAGCAACACTGATGGTATCAGCATCCATCCTCAAACCCAGGGACGAGATGGGGAGGGCAATTAGCCATGCACTGGATTCTTTCTTTGAAATGGCCAAAAGCCGGGCCTGAGCCAAATCATCAGGTGCATTGTGCAACAAAGATTACATGGAATTTGACACCGTGCACATATCCCAGGATTTCTGGAAGCATGCCACATGACCTAATGGTGGGTGATTGCTATGATACCATAGGCCATGCTGAAAGCACATTATCCACAAAAGAGATAGGGAGGGAAAACAAGAGAGGTGGCAGGATGGCTTGGAACAGGTCATGAGTGGCAGCGGCTGAGGCCAAGAAGGCAGAGCGAGCAAGCTTGCACTCGTGATTCCAAGACCCCCTACCCCAACAGGGAGAGTGGCCTGCAACCAAGAACGCCCATCCTCAGAGAAATAATGCTAGTGATACCATTCACAATTGACTTGAGACTCTCATCATAGTCTATCAGGGCAGGAGAGAGAAAACATGGAGAAGTCCTGTGAGTGTATAAAAGTTTAGGGATAGAAAATGCTTTACGCAGCAGGATTAAGGCATCCTGAGCAGAAACCAATCTGAGTCTGTTCCCCATGACCTAAAGGGCACTGATTTTCTCCCTGATGACATTGAGACAGAATCCACACTACCCAGTGGACAACCCAGGAGTTCCTTTCGAAACTGCATCATGGCAAAAGATCTCAGACTTGTTATTGTTCGAAATTAACCCAATCTTTTCAGTTTGTTAAATGAGCTCTAGATCATGAACTATATCTTCTGTTGAGCCCCCCATTGTTGTTGTTTTTGCATCCAGTTCACATGCTATATGCGTATGCCAGTAGCATATCGTGGATATCTAAGTACTTATATATATATGCTGCTCATGAGAGCCTTAGCATCTCATTATTCCTGATGAAGGCTAGAGCATCTGGTCGAAACATCAATTAAGTTGATTATTGAGAAAGTTATTGTAATGAATTCGTTACTTTGCACAATTGGCTAAATAACAGAATAAGTAGATAAAAGTTCAAGCATAAATTGCCAAGGTCTACAGCACAGATCTAATCCTTGGGAGTCAGATAATTCATGTTCCTTCTATTTGAAAGTATAAGCGAGGTACTCATTGAGAGCTGCTTTGTCAGAGCTTGAGTCGAAACGATCATTGAGCAGAATGGTGATTGTAATAATATTATATAGGAAAAAGTTTCTCTCTAGGGTGAGTTACTTCTGGAATGCCAATATTGAAAACATGCTTGTAGAGATGAAGACAAAAGTTATTCAAAATATCAGTTACTGTTGTGTACTTTATATCATCCCCGAAAAGTATGGTACACAATCATAACCAATATAGTGTACCTAGATAATCAAAGACTTTGGAAAATATTTCACAATGCATGCAGACTACAAGCATGTTCTAATATCCGGTATATTTACACGGTATATATATATATATATATTCATAGAGTTATAGGTTTCAAGACTGGATTAATTTCTGACATCTAAGAATGATATTTTGACAAGCCAATATACCATATCTATTTAAAGTTTGACATTCATAATAATATGTTCACAAAAGGTATGTTTAAAGCCAACCCATAACCAAATCCATCACCCACCCACAATAACCATTGCTAAAGTAATTAAATATTTCTTGAAATGCTTCTCACAAGTAGAAAATCACAGATGGTTTTGCATGACATAAATAAAGTAGACATGCGTGAGCACCTAAAGAACAAGTTTAGTTTTAATGCAAATCAATTTCAGCCCCAAGATTTTTTTTGACGAATTTTGACTCATTATTCTTAAGCATTACACTTGGTACATGACTATCAGTAATGTAATTAAAATAGCTAGGCAAGAGACATTATTATTAGGATTAACATCATCATCCCAATGTCCACCACCACCTAACACTTCCCCCCCCCCCCCCCCCCCCCACCAACACCTCAAATCAACAAGAGTAATAATGTTGTACACAGCTTGATAGCAAAGGTCGTAGCAATGGTGATAAAATAAAACAGGTCTTGATGTGAGTAAAAAGTTCGATGAAGGGGTATATAGCCAAAATGACAACATATATTCATCAATTTACGATATCGCCTTTTCCTGAACTGAGAGACTGATAGAGAACTTTTCAGTCTGCACTGGATATTAAATGACTATATTATTATGATGATGACTTTCTCTGACATCTTAGCTAGGAAACTTACAACTTATTTCTGTGTGTTTATAACTAGTGCAGCTAGCTAGTTAGATGGCAGTGTAGCAAATATATACTTCCTTTATCAGTTGGCAAAAACAAAACCTATTTGTCAATGTACAGGAAGCACATTGTAGCACACCTGTGGTTATGACCATATAAGACACATCATAGCACTTATGAGCTGCCTAGCTAATATGTGGAAGCTAGGTATCTTACAACCCACAACCCAGGAAATGTGTGGCACTTGACTGTTTATAAATAAATCTGACATGTTCCCTCCAGCTACATGAATTGAAATACTTCCTGCTGTTTTCTGTTAGTTTTGGTTTAAAAATTCGTTTGCATTTGTCTTTGTACAAGCATTCCTAGCAGAAATTTGTCTTTACAATAGAGATTTCTTGTGGTATAAACACTTGGTTGGACATTTGTCTTGGTTTAACAAGATATTATTTCTGCTAGCTTAGTGTGCAGCAATTTGAAAGCTTGATTATTTACATTATGAAATACCAGTACTTGATTTTATCACTGTGTTTTGTCTTTACAGTAGAGAACTGCAACTTGTGCGTTGGTTACTAAATCCTCTTCTTGAACTATGAATTTGTGAAAAGATAGAAAGCCAAGTACAATAGTGTTAGAAATGCAATGGTATTTTCCATGTACAAGAGAATTGTAAAGCCTTATCTAGATAGCTACAAGTTATTTATCCAGGTTGGCAGTTCAGAGTAGAACTGGCTAGGTGTCAACAACAGCACAACTGTGCACATGTGGAAGTGTTCAAGCACTACTGGATTGATTTCTCTGCTGTAAATTTTGTTTTATACATAGCTATGGCCTGACATAATTACAGTTTTGTATATCACTCTTATACTAAACTGCAGCTTATTGTGTTTGCATTTCAACAGTTTGAAACTACTGAATTAGGAAGAATGAACTATTATGGACTTTGTTCTCAGGAAATATATAGCTATAGATTCCTGTGAAGCCTTCCTCAGCAGAAGAGCTTCCAGATGCAGCAGTAGGCCTACAAGATAGTACCATTTTCCATGAACATAGTGTACGATCATCAGTCTTTTTTATAATACTCTAACTAGAAAATTTTGACGCAAATGGTGGATGAGGAAGTGGCCTAAACTAGACTCTGGGCATGTGCAAATAATGATTGATCACGAAATATTCCGAACGTCATCCAAGCAACAACTAGCAGAGACAAGAGTTCCTAAATGCTGAATTTGTGCATGAACTGACTTACATACTCACTTTAAACAAATATTGCACGTGTTCAGCATCCAAAAAGTAGACAGTTTTTAGTCCCTTTTATCCAAGTACAGTGAAATTGACTCAGGTGATGTTGAAACTTTACAAGTACTCATATTATATAATAAAAAACAACAACAACACACCAAAAAAGATATCTGAACTGGTTGCAAATAATAATAATGACAACAACTCAATTAACTCAAGGTATATAGAGTAATGCAATGTTTAGCCCTACTGCTGGTCTTTATCATCTAGAGTACCCTCAAGTCCTTTTCCATTCCTAGTAGTCTTCTCATCTGGAGGATTCTCACTTTTTTAATTGAAGTCAATGGAGTCCTCCCATTCTGGATGACTGTAGACCATTAATGAGCAAAGAGTTTTCAGTTTAACATTTTTGACATCACATCGTTTATCACATCGCTTAGTACAGTGTAACATGAGTTTTCTTTAGAACAAGTTTTTGGTTTTGTAGCCAAAGTTTCAACCGAAATACTTCGATCTTCATTAGGGCGAATATATACAAAAAGGAAAACAATGCAATGCATCTACATTTGCTGGCAACATGTTTCATACAACAAATGCATGGGATTAATGGATTGTCAGGCTAACACACACCAATACATCAGACCGACGGAGATGGGCATGCATGCATAGTGATGAGAGTTAAGACCCAGCAATTGGGAGCTCCAGCCCTACATCTCTTTGAAGTACTGATCACTTGGTGTGAGATGGATGTGTAGCATCTCCTTCATGGAAACTCTCCCCATTTGCTGGCTTCATTGATCACAGAGGTATCTTCCCACAAGATTGGATGGTGTTGTTTCCATGCTCTCCGATAGCAGATTTCCCAAGCTCTACCCTTCTGCAAGCATCTTTATGCTCTATGAATGGGTCTCCGACCTCCTATCATTTCACCAATGTACACTTCCCCACAGCTCCAAGGAACCTTATACAGAAAACTGATGACATCATGGTAGCATACTATTTATCTTTGACACTGGTAAGCAGAAATCTTAATGTCAAGCCAGATTTAAAAACAACTCTTCATCAATTTTTCCACACACGTCTGATATCTTGACCTAAGCCAGCCACATAGGCAATGATATTAAGGGGGTGGGGATTAAGTTATTTCAGTAACCTTGTCCTTTTTTCTTCCTTCCCCCAGTGACTTACTTGAAGCTGAGTGGATAAAAATCACTGGGTATATAGCCATTGTTAGAAAATACCCAGCGAAGGTAGTCGGTCTCCCTGTTCAGTTCTTCTTTGGTGGTAGGCACTCTTCTGGCTCTGTTATAGAGGCTCTTAACAATCTCTCTTCTAACATGAATGGTATCAACCATAGTGAAGGTATCTGTCTGTATGTGTCTTTTTCTGTAAACTGTGGAGTCCAGCATGCCATCATCTCCTCTTCTATGCAGTGAGCAGCCAAGGAAAGGAAGTGTGGAGGCATTGCATTATTTTATAATAAATATAAAATAAAATAAAATTTGAGGATTTTTAAAATTTGTCATGAAGAAGACCAAAGTATTTCAGTTGAAACATTAGAGGCTTCAAAAATAAAAAAGGTGACTTAAAATAACTCTTAAAGCATATGATGTCAAGTTCAAGTATTCGTACAAATATTTAATGATAATTGTTTCCAAATAACAATTTTTTGGCATTACTTTTATAATTCTAAGCAATGATAATATGCAAATATAATTATATGTAAATGAATGATAGATCAATTAACTACAAGCAGCAAATTAAATCATATGCAAACAGTTTTCTAAATAACTACTATATAACGAAAAGGAACATAATTTGAGGTGGTTAATAGAATCCAATGCACAAATCGGTATAGTGGATGGCAGTGCAGCATTATATTTAATTCCTCCGCAAATACTTCAGTTTGAATATTTAAACCCACCAAAAAAATCCCTTGTTTTTTTAATTTATGCAAGTATTACAATAATAAGTGTTTTTAAACTATTATGATGAATTTTTATAATTACAAATTTCATGTTTATTACCTAAATCACTTCCTATAATAAAAGGCTATCCTTGTGGTTATTGGCCTATTATTTATTTCAAGTTATTAGCCAATTAGAATGTAATTACACCTTTTCACCAATAGCAATGAAAAAAGTGTCAAATAAGCATGAATAATTCACTTCGATATGCTAATCGATGTTAATTTTTATGTAGTACTGATTCTGAAGTTTAGTATATACATAGCTGTGGTGGAAAACTGCTGGAAATTAAACCAAAGTTCTCTCTTTTTATAAAATATTTAATGCCATCCATATATTATAGTAAAGTAAAAAGTAAACGTTATGCATTGACAAGTTCACCATCATCCTCTTCATTTCATGTCTCCACCATGGTGAAAAAAAAGCTGAGTTTGAAGGTTCTCACTCACATAACATTCTAGAAGTATTAACATATCATAGCATAGTTTGTAGTGAAATTTGGTATAAATAACAATGAGAATGTGGAATTGCATAAGGCTAAGCCAAGTGAAGGCCATCCCCATTACTATATATACTATAAACAATGCTATTACATTTACAAATTGTATGCAAATCCATATTGCAAGTATTATGATTAATAAATGCAAGTTTTAGTATTCACAAACCTATGCACGAACTGTAATTATATGCAAGTATTATAAATAATGCAAGATTATAATTACTTGCATATATCCAAAATAATTATGCATATGCAAGCCTTTTAATCAGTTGCAAGTTTTATAATTACTTGACAAAAGAAGCCTCTTTTGTGACAATTCATGGGGGGAAAATTCAGAGGGAAATAAATAAAAACTTCTTCACTCCCACAGGCAGTTGTTGGATAGGTCCAGACTTGCACTGGGTTGAGGCAGGTTGAAGTTGTTGGTGGGTCCAGACTTGCACTGGGTTGAGGCAGGTTGAAGTTGTTGATGAGTCCAGACTTGCACTGGGTTGAGGCAGGTTGAAGTTGTGGGTCCAAACTTGTACTGGGTTGAGGCAGGTTGAAGTTGTTGGTTGAAGTTGTTGATGAATCCAGACTTGCACTGGGTTGAGGCAGGTTGAAGTTGTGGGTCCAGACTTGGACTGGGTTGAGGCAGGTTGAAGTTGTTGATGGGTCCAGACTTGCACTGGGTTGAGGCAGGTTGAAGTTGTTGATGGGTCCAGACTTGCACAGGGTTGAGGCAGGTTGAAGTTGTTGATGGGTCCAGACTTGCACAGGGTTGAGGCAGTTGAAGTTGTTGGTGGGTCCAGACTTGCACTGGGTTGAGGCAGGTTGAAGTTATTGATGGGTCCAGACTTGCACTGGGTTGAGGCAGGTTGAAGTTGTGGGTCCAGACTTGCACTGGGTTAAGGCAGGTTGAAGTTGTTGATGGGACCAAACTTGCACTGGGTTGAGACAGATTGAAGTTGTTGATGGGTCCAGACTTGCACTGGGTTGAGGCAGGTTGAAGTTGTGGGTCCAAACTTGCACTGGGTTGAGGCAGGTTGAAGTTGTTGATGGGTCCAAACCTGCACTGGGTTGAGGCAGGTTGAAGTTGTTGATGGGTCCAGACTTGCACTGGGTTGAGGCAGGTTGAAGTTGTTGATGGGTCCAGACTTGCACTGGGTTGAGGCAGGTTGAAGTTGTTGATGGGTCCAGACTTGCACTGGGTTGAGGCATGTTGAAGTTGTTGATGGGTCCAGACTTGCACTGGGTTGAGGCAGGTTGAAGTTGTTGATGGGTCCAGACTTGCACTGGGTTGAGGCAGGTTGAAGTTGTTGATGGGTCCAGACTTGCACTGGGTTGAGGCAGGTTGAAGTTGTTGATGGGTCCATGTAAACAAAACAGCAGAAAAATAGAAAGGGGTAGGGTTCCTCCCCCCCCCCCCTCGAACAACCCGACAACCCTGAGTAGCAACCTTTAACTTCTTAAACTAAGTCTGAGGTTGTTGTCTACAGGGTGGACATATTGACCCTATCATAACTCTCAGTCCTTGATGTTGTAGGAAGCCAGAGAAAAATGTAAACTGACAGACACACTGAATGAAGGTTTTATAATTTGTTAAGATTTTATAGATTCTAATGTATAGAAGGATTGATCAGTTATATAGTCACCTTCCCAACAAAATTGTTTTCACTCGATGCTTCGACTAGATGCTCTAGCCTTCATCAGGAATTGATGAAGGCTAGAGCATCTAATCGAAACGTCGAGTGAATACAATTTGAAGTTGAATATTGAGAAGGTGATTATGATGTTATGTCAACTGAGAGTTAATTGACACTAAACTGATAAGGCATGAATGAGAACTGCTATATAAGGTATATACAAATAGCAACAGCATTGCTAAAAAAATTAATAATAAATCCTAACAACAACAATACATAAATCAAAATCACACTATAAGTGTTGCAAATTCTTTTTCAACAGGATTCACGTATAGGACACGTTTATGCCCTCCAACATGACTGGTGTGAGTTTAAGCTTCCCTACATCGAATTGATCTGCGGGGCACAGGCAAACATATCTCAAACATATCTCAAACCTCCCCAAACTACCACCAAGTAAGAGACGGCTGCATGTTGCTGTGTTGACAAGCTTTGATGTCCAAATGTTATGCTTTCATTTCTTGCTTGTTGGCTTATTTTATCAGTTTACTGCTCCTTATAGAAGGAATATCCACAGAAGAATGCTTTCTAATAATGCTTCATTTAAAAAGATGAAAAAATTGTGAACAATTCAAAATTAATGCAGTATGTAATAATAATAATAATAATAATAATAATAGTAGTAGTAGTATTAGCAGTAGTAGTAGTAATAATAATAATAATAATAAATAAATAATAATAATAATACATGTAATAATATAATAATAATAATATAATAATAATAATATAATAATAATAATAATAATAATAACAACAAAATTAATAATAATAACAACTGCAACACCACCCCTCCACCAATAACAACAGCAATAACAACAACAACAACAACAATAATAACGATTAAAAATATTTAATAGTAATATAATAACATGGAAAAAAATAAAAACACTTTCTGTTAACTGTAACAGCATCTAGGTCATAACATTTTAAGGAAACATCTTAACACCTTTATGTGCTCTGTGGGTTACTTTGACCATAGCATAGCATTCACACCATCACTAGAGTCATTGACATGGCTTCCACCCATTTTAGTGGTTATGGAGTTGTTAGCGTCGCTGCCACATGCTTTGGGGAATATTTTCTCACCCTTAGGTCTTTATAGAGTAATATCATATCATCTGCAACAACATCACTTGAGGTGAATATTAGTGCACTCTAGCAGATTAAATATAGAGAAGTGTTGTTTGGTAGAGGAAGTTCTGCATGTAATATTAGCTGGGTCAGTAAATATTGGTAATTCCAGAACACTGGAACAACATTATACTCTGTTGAGGCAGGCCAATAGGTCTATGGGGGCATACAGAGGAGCAGCATCACATTCAGTCAAGTCAGGTTGAAGGAAGCTGGCAATATTATTATTGGGACCCACACTGGACCAATATGTCAATGGGATGGATTGAAGTGGAAGTAGGTTGACAAAAGTTCAATGAGATCACACAGTTGGTCAAGATCACATTGGTTTGAGGCAAGTTGAAAATGGCTCTATAGAGACATTATTTAAATTCATTAATTTTTTTCTACATGTTTTATTTGACATTATCAAACATCACATATGATAAACTCACCAGGGGTGAGAATATAACACCAAAATGACTGTCATCCCCCCAAAGAAGCCAGCAAAGAAGAAGTTCTTGAGGGAAAATGTGGAGACCATGATGACAGCCAAAACTGACCTGGTCGCATTAGATGGCTGCAGCCAACCAAGAGAAATCACAAATATTATTTACTGTGGGATAAATGACGCCAACTATTCTTAATTTTTATTTTCATGATATCACCTTCGCCTGAAGTAGGATGGATCAAGTTTCAGTCTGTCATATGATGATGGCCATCTCCTATAACTTAACTTGAGCTAGGCAACTTACCTTTTTCTGTGTGTATAATATAGCTAGCTAGTTAAATTGATCAGTGTAGCAGACATATACTTCCCATATCAGCTGCCAAACATTGTCAATGCAACCCAGGAAGCACTTTGTAGCACACGTGTAGCTATGACTACATAAGACACATCATAGCAACTGAAGCAAGTATGAGCTGCCGATACTAACTGCTAAAATGTGGCACCAAGGTACTTTACAACCCAGGAAATGTATACTGCATCTGACACTCTATATGTAAATCTGACTGTTCTGTTAGTTTCAAACGATTCGAATTTGTCTGTGGAAAGATTCCCATCAGACAATGTGGCACCAAGGTACTTTACAACCCAGGAAATGTATACTGCATTGGACACTCTATATGTAAATCTGACTGTTCTGTTGGTTTCAAACGGTTCGAATTTGTCTGTGGAAAGATTCCCATTAGATATTTGTCTTGATATAAACATCCATATAAATATTTGCATTAGAAATTCAATCTAGGTATAACAAGATGCATTTCTGTTAGCTTTGGTCTACATAGCAGTTGAATAAGTATTTATGTAGAGCTGGGTAGAAATACTAGATTTGTATTCGATCTGACAGCATCAAGATGGGCAGTACAGTCATATGTAAATAGTAAAATGTTCTGTTCTCCTTCTATCATCTTGTAATTAAGCTTGCCTAGCCTATCCTCAAACACATCACTTGGCATCCATGCTTTTTTATTTGAAGCATGAGAGTCTGGAAGACAGATATGACTAGAAAACCTCCTGAAGCAATGAAGGTTTGCTTTATGTCCTATCACCAGCCACTAAGCTTTTTTCCAATGGCAGAACAAGCAATGAGACAGGGACTTTAGATTTCTTTTCCCCCTTCGTTTTAATTCGACAACCAATGACCTTGTGGCAGAATCCTTTTCATCAGCATTAAAGATATTCTTGGATACTTATCCTTTCATGGTGTCTTCAACCTTGTACTGCAATCGCTCACCACCTTTGGGATGACATCTGCTGCTTTTTCTGATAAAAAGGACATACAAAAAAGTTCAAAAAAGACTATACAAGTTTTAGCACATATTTGTAATCACCATAATTATTTTCTTCTTTCCTGTGTTCAGGTAATGTTCAGGTAATTTTGATACCATATTGTTGTGTGCTTTTAAATGATATGTTAAAGGTCTCTATAATTATGTACATTTTCTTAGAAGCCACATCCAGCAAATAAATACTTTTTGTTGGATTTCACAACCTTGCCGAGGTTGGACCCCATGTTGTGAGAATTGATCAGGGTATGTGGTATGTTCTAATGATGAAGAATGCTCGGAGGAAGGTTCGTGTTGGATTGGATGTGAAGAGCCTTGTGGGGAATGGTATCGTCAAGGATCTATTGGCATGTCTGAGGAGGATATTAAGAGTTTAGGTGAGAGAAAAATGGGTTTGTAGTAAGTATTTTGGGAGTTTGGAAGGAGCAAGTTTGGGGAAGGGATAAGTTCATGTTGAAGGGAAACACTAGTTCAGCAAGTGTGAAGATAAGAACAACCAGAAAGAGGCACGAGAAAGAGCAATGAATAGTGTAGTAAGATGTTTCGGTGATAAGGTTATGTTAAGGGAGCAGGATTTAGTTAAGGATGAATATCGGCACGAGAGAGATGGTGGTGGGTTAGTAGATACTATTGTCACCAACACTGTACATGTATTGACAAGGGATGTGTTAAAGAAGTTGGAACATGGAGTGAGTAGTGATGTGTGGTTTAATTTTAAATTGATTGAAACTCATCAAATGGGTGATAGGCTGGTTATTGTTCTGTTGAGGGTAGAAGAATTGGAAAAGCATAAACAGAGAAGAATTAAAGTTTTGGGGAGGAAGTCAGAACAGTTGATGGCGGAGGTTAGTAAAGTTGCTAAAGAAACAATGGTAGGGGCTCTTGTACAGACCAAGATAAATCATGGAGGGAGTTGAGAGGACATGATTGCTGTTACAGGGGATATGGAACAGATGGTCATTGTGTCTGAAGAAGGAAGGATCAGAAAACAGGTCATACAACCATCTTTGAGTGTGCCTATGACAAAAAAGTCACATGGGGAAAATGTTCAGGGTGCCATAAACGAGTTGAAGGAAAGAGCAAGTAATGGTTTAAATGGAAGGTTGATGGTAAGATGGAATGGAAAGAATACCAACAGGTGGTGATTGAGGGTTTCAGAGGTTGGGAGGAATATGTGGCAGTGATACGGATGGGAAAGGAGAGAGAAGGTGCCAACAAATTCAGTAACTGTGGAGACACATCGTGCTTTGGACGGCTGAGTTAGGTATAGGTAGGAAAAAACTAACAGACAGATCTAAGGGCTGGTGGTCTCATGATATTGAAGTAGCCAAGCATGATAAGTGTCCTATAGGAAGCTTAAAGAGTCTAGGTGTGACAATGTAAGTGAAGAAGGATTTTACGGCAATGGGAGGAATATAAGTGTGCAAGAAGATGTGTGAAGAGGTTGGAAGGCTACAATAGAAGAGAACAAGGAGGGACTAGTTGAGGGAAAGAAGAAGCATCAAATTCGAAGAGTGAGAGAGCAAAATGAGGTTGTAGTGAAGAAGAGGATGGATATTCTGGAAGTTTTGGCCAAGCATTGGGAAGGATTAGGGAGTGTGTCCAGGTCAGGGAAGGATGTTCCAATTGACAACCTAGAGTCTACAGCTAAAGAAATTAACTGGATAGTGCAGCAGGTTGGATTCCAGGAGATGTACAATATTGTGAAGCGGTTGAAAAGGGCAAGGTTCCTGGTCCTGATGGCATAATTTACGAGATGTTGAAGTATGGTGGGAATAGGATGATGGAAGTGTTATTTTCTCTAGTTAATTTGGTGATGGAGTCTAAGTTTTCACCAGATGGTTCGAGACAGAGTGATATTGTGCCACTCTTTAAAGCTGGAGATGAGGAGGCAAAGCTAGTAATTACAGAGGGATAGCTCTGGGGAGTTGTGTGGCAAAAGTGACGGCAACAATGTTGGCAGGTAGGCTCAGTAGGTTTGCAGAGAACTATATACTAACAGAGGGTCAGGCTGGATTTAGGCAAGGGAGAAAATGTGCTGACCAGTTCCTGGTGTTAAGGTGTTTGTGTGACATAATGAGGTCACAAGGGTGACAGGCATTTCTGCCATTTCCGGATATAAGCAAGACATATGATACTGTCTGAAGACATATGATACTGTGTGGGGAAGGACTGTGGATGAAGATGAGAGGGTATGGAGTTCTAAGAATTTGTCAATGAGTGCAAATGCTGGTATGAAGGAATTCAGTCAAGTGTGTTGCGAGGTGGAGAGAGGTCTAGTCTAGGTGGTTTGAAGTGGAGGCAAGACTGAGACATGGTTGTCCTTTGTCACCAGTTCTCTATGGTAAGTATGTCATGGTATTGTTGAAGAATTTGGAGGGAAAAAGGTTAGGGATTGAAGTGGAAGGGACATGGTGTGGTGGGTTATTCTATGCAGAGATGATATCGTACTATTAGCGAGAGATCAGGTGGAGTTACAAGTGATGTTGGATGTGGTGGTGGAGTATGCAATGAAATGGAGATTTAAGTTTAATAGCAAGAAGAGTAAATCAATGACAGTTTGTAGAAAGTGCAGTGGATGAGAGTGGAAGATTTATGAGGAGAGAATGGAGAATGTGGAAGCCTTCAAATATCTTGGTGTGTGGTGTGACAGGGGGATGAGAGGAAATGTTCATTTGGAAAAGATGAAGGAAAAGGCAGAGAAATGAAGGGCAAGAATTGGTTATATGAGCAGGGTAAATGGAGAAATAGAGATGGACAGAGGTAAACTAATATGGGAGTTGCTAGCTAGGCCATGTCTAGAATATGCATCAGAAGTATGGTGGAGAGGAGGGAAGATAGCCTGCAAGAATTTGGAAACAATTCAAGAGAACATTGGGAGGAAACTGGTTGGAGGGAGTAATACAGTTGCAGGGGTGGCAGTAAGAGGGAACTTGGGCTGGAGGAGGCTGAAGCAGAGAAGGGAAGTGTTATTTGGATGGAGGTTGTAGAGAATGAGTGAAGATAGGCTAGTGAAAAAAGTTGTGGAACTGTTAAGTGATTGTCCAGGTTAGTGGGCAGAGTATTGTGAACTGAAAAGGAAGTTTGGGGGAAAAAGTAGCATTGGAGATAGTAGGCTCAAGTGCGACATGAAGGAATTGTGTAAGGGATATTCATAAGGAAGAGTGGTGGGAAGAAGTAGGAGGGAAATCCAGCCTCAACTTGTATAAGTTAGCTAAAGAAGGGTTTGGACAAGAAAGATATGTAAGAGGATTCAGTAACACAGGGGAAGTGAGGCTGAGATTTAGGTTAAGGACGGTATCAGTGGGACTCTTGGGTAACAAGGTTAGGTGTAGTATGTGTCGGGATGGTAGATGTGAGGTATGTGATGAAGGTGTTGTGGAAGATGTTGTGCATTTCTTGTTGTACTGTGGGGAGTTTGTGCTGGTGATCGAGAAAGATTATTGGATTTGGTTGAGGCATTGAAAGGTCTGAAGAGTGGGTGGTAGAATTGAAGATGATGAAGGGAGAGTAGGCCTAATGTTGGGTAGATCAGTAGCAGGGGTGAAGGAAGAGGTGTTGGACAGGGTAGACAGAATCGTAATGGGAAATGCACTAAAATGGTGGGAGAAGAGAAGACTTCATCCAAACCGATGCAGCGATTAACCCCGGCAACTCGGTGGGACCCCTTATCGATCTCGATAAAAAAGTGATTGGGATGAATACCGCGATCGTCTCTCAATCGGGAGAGTATATGGGAATCGGCTTTGCCATCCCTAGTAACATTCTCAAAAATTAATGGTTGGCACCTAAGGTCCTATGTCTCTGGCACCTGTTCCCCCACCCCCATCATCACCCCCAAACAAACTCCTTGTAACTCACAATACTCTTGTACTTCACTACACTCATTATTTTAATGGGGTTGTTTTTCTTCCTTCTTTTCTAGTAGTCATGGTCATCTATTGTTTGTACATATTAGTGATGGCCTATCTCAAGGCTCAACAGAACAATTAAATAATTCTCGATGAACTCTCAGTTGACATAATAATCACCTTCTCAATGATCAACTTCAAATTGTATTCACTTGACATTTCAACTAGATGCTCTAGCCTTTATTCCTAAGGCTAGAGCATCTAGTTGAAACATCGAGTGAGAATGAAGGCTAGAGCATCTAGTCGAAATGTCGAGTGAATACAATTTGAAGTTGATAATTAAGAAGGTGATTATATTATTATTATAAGTGAGGTCTGGCATGCACAATTCTGGCTTGACAAAGAAACAAATGTTCATACTTAAGCTACACTCCTTAAATTGCAAGTTCAATGATCAATTGAGACAAGCTTGAATATTCCCCCATACTACATTAGTAAGCGGTAACAAATTGTAGTACATAATACTACCGGTCATAGTGTTTATTACAGTACAAGTAATCTTAGCTCATTTACTGTCATTATTATTCATCTATTTTTGTACTGTATATACTGGGGTGCGATGATGGTCCGGCATTTTGAAGATTAAAATATACCGGAAGAGCTGCAGGAGTCTCTAATAACCTTAGTCGGAAGCACTTCTAAAGAATCCCAGATTAACTTTTCCTGTTCCTCTCTACATGGGTTCAGTTGCGACGAACATGCCTGATCCGAAAACAGAAAGTGCTTAATGATGCGCATCCAATAATATTATGGTAAAGTAATGCGTGAGCTTCCCAGGTATTTAATTAATATTCACAACTCGGCTTACTAGAAGATCAAGAAATAGCTTAGCGGGCAATAGCTAATAGCTTTCCGCACTAGGAGAAGGCAGTAGCTGATGATGAAGCTCTCCATTTCTCTCCTACTCTGTAGCGTGTCCTGCGCGTTTCCTCTGTCCTTCGACCCAGTTAATGACTACCTGGATGTCTATCCCAATCCCACTGACCAGAATATTTTACAGGGAAGAACTCCACTGTACTTTGCCCTCATTCAGAGTCTTGGTGGACCGCTTAGTCTCTATGATGGATCAGGATCAGTGGCTGGCGTGAAGGTGGCGTTGGATAGGATCAATAATGACACCACTTTGTTACCTGGATACACACTCCATTACACTTTTGCAGACTCCAAGGTAAGTTGTGGTATTGCTACATAGCTGCAGACCAGCAATAGTTATTGCTAGTATATATGCCAGAAATGAGCACACATCGTGGTTGGACAGAAAACAGACCAGTGTTGGAGAGTTCCATCCTGATTATTCATTCATGCTAAATGGGTTTAATTTTAAAGCTGGGTGTAGCTGGATAGTATTAGCACAGTTAATTATGTTGTTGTTCTGGCTAAACTCTCAAACCTGGCTGGCCATGGTTTCATCTAGCTACTAGGTAGCTAGCATGAATATTTGTGTTAACTATACTATATACCAATCAGTGATTCATTTCCAGAGATAGCTATGGGCTCATGCTGATGTGCTCTGTGAGTGATGTCTTGCACATCCTCGTCACCTGTTTAATACTTTCAACAAATCAACAATAGGTCACTCAACAGAAATATTCCTAAGTCATAATCTTGCTTACAAATGCACATGTGCATGCATGTAGGGACTTTTTTTGGTAGGACAGTCTCCATTGTAGACATACCGGCACACTCTCAATTCAGGTTACTATAATTATGGAGGCTAACAATTTTTTAAATTTTATTATCTTAAGCTGGAGGACTGGAGTAATTCCTTTATTTCAGGCTATTCTGTTCTTCCATACATATCATAACATTATGTTCAAAACTAGAATTAAAATTTGCAGGAAACGATAATCAAGGAAATAGTCTAACATGCTGTAAAAATCTTGTAGAGAAGAAGCTCATTAATGCAATGGGTTGGTTGTGGGAGTAGGAGTATGGGAAACCCCCCTGAATGTTAAGACCACTGCCTTTTTATTTTAGAGTTATGTGAAATTTAATTACCTCACTGACATTTAGGAAGCAAAAGTAATATATATATCAAAATTCGTATGTGCTATATATACATAATATATGTATATATAACATGTATGGATTCACTAACAATCATGCGTGAATAGCAGATGTTCAATAGCCATGTAGAATTTTGTTTTCTTACAATTTATAATGGTATATATACCAACAAGTGATCTTCGTATGGGGACTTAATTATGGGTCCTTAATTGGAAATCTATGCTTGACCTTTAGGTGAAGCAGTGGTACTAGTCAGTCTAGCAGAGCAGGAATGCAAGGGTAAACATTTCAGATAACCAAGCCGATCATCCCCCTCGGCCCCCTCCCTGGATCTGGTAGAGAGAGAGAAAAAGTTTGCGATGAGTTCATTTATTATTATTGTAATGAGAAACAAGCTTTGTTCGTTAAATTATAATGCTACCATACTTGCATATAAAGTGACTTGGAACTGCCGTGCTTACTTCTAGCATGTAGAATGAACTAAAACGATGTCATTATTTCCATGATGATAAGAGCTGCAGGAGGAGGTGTGGAAGTTCGCCACATTAACACTCATAAAAACACCAAAAGTGTGTGGGTAATGCAGTGGAGCACGAGAATGCACTGCAAGAATTCATCTACACACACTAGCTCTCATCAAACTAAGTCACACCTTCTCATCCAGCAGTTGAAGCCAAACCCATACCTCCCAACCATCCTGTTTATACAGGGAATGTCCCAAAAACTATTCATCTTGGGTAAAACCATGAAATCCCTGGGTTTTTTGTGTTAAAAAAAAGAAGTAGAGTCAAACTCTCTAAGGCATGCACCAAGAATTTAAATGACACCTTGCAGTGTCAGTGTAGCTGCATCCAGCAACAACAGTCCTCCCGGCATTCCAAGACTAAAAAAGCTTTGCCACATGAATAGCCAGTACCAAATCTGAGTGGTCTTACAAGCACCGCATGAAGCTTAAAAGTACAACCACATGCAACCTTTGATGGTATTGAGTTACTCTAGTGGTCGGTATATCAAGCAAGGGCGAAAAAAATCCAGCAAATTAATATGAGTGGTTGGCAGGCATGCACACCCTTGTCACCTCTATTCTGCAAACCTTGACAGAGGGAAAGGTATGGCCATTAACTGGGCAAGCTAACTGGAGTTTGTCAAGTATACACATATGTGGAAGTCCTATAATGACCAATGTTGTTAAGAAGCTACAGGAAGTGTGGCTTTAACTGTGAGATGCGCCATTTTGCCATAAGCTCAACACACACACACACTTGCATGCACACACATACACACACAACAACAACAAGTTGCACTGCAGCTGTTGTGGCAACCAATGCCCACACTCTTGTTGGAGAGGCTCATGTATTAGAGGTGACAAGGTTTGGCTCAAAATATCTAGCAGATAATGTTGATCAGCCATGATGGCATGGCCAGAACCAGGTGAGTGTATACGAAAACATAGTGATTGGAGCTAGCGCTGCTGCACAAAAGTTAGCTGCTACATTTACTTTCTATGTGTGTTTTGATCATTTTGGGTAATGATGATAATTTCGAAAGTCAGCAAAGTCCAATACTAGAAAGTTCTGAATTAGTCTTTGTTATCATGAGCATCTCCATATTAGGCCTGCTTTCTCAAGTAGTTATCTAGAATCCAAGACACACACACAAAAAGAACCCTGCCATTATTATTGATATGTATGTAGTGTATTTTTGGGGTTTACCACTTGCTCCTTAGAGTAGCCAAAGCTTACATAAACTTAGGACTCATTGACCAGAGTGGAGCCGGATAGAAATAACAGAACTCAACCTATTCTTAGGTTCCCGATTCTATACTGCCTGTGCTAGCAACAATAGCTGTAGGAGAAATCAGAACTGAAAGCTTCGTGTCAGTTGTATACACAGCATCAAGCTGCCATTGTTTCTAATTGGTCAGTTGTATATACAGCTTCCTGCTGCCATTGAAACTTCAAAAGTATTGCTATATCAGTAAACCATTAAACAAGGAAGGGAAGTGGAATGTGGGATAGGAATGGAATAAGCTAAACCTTCACTGGCTCCAGCGAAAAGGCTATGTAGTGCTACATCAAGCTTGTCTACAGCATAGCTTACAGCAAAAGAATAGAAATCCATCCAAGAATACTTGTTTTCTCTAAGGCGAAGCCATTCAGAGTGGTGTCTGACAGGAATTGGTGTTTGTGCATTCCAAAAGTAAAGTCTTGGAAGAATTGGATGACAGCAGTTGTGATCATTGGCTTTGTTTTAGGCTCGCTCATCCCACTTTAACTTTTGAGTGCATGTGCAGGACGAATTATCCATTGCTCAATATCTATCATATCATACCTGCCAACCCCTCAATTTAATTTACTGAATGAAACTTTTTGGGGGACTTGAATGTATGTTTTTTCTTGATAATTGGTCACAATGATACTAATCAATAGCTACAACCATCACTAAGCAACTTAAAACTCCATTTTCTATATCTTAATGAATGCATAGGTTTCTACCTTGCTGCTAGTTCATGCGCACTTGTAAGACTACTCAGACTGGCTACATGGCAACGTTGTTTTAATCACTTAGAGGATGACTGCTACACTGACACTAGATGGCATACTTGGCGTGTGCTATAAAGGGCTTGTTTCTACTACCAAAAAGCTGGGAATTACCCATATTTCCAGTATAAACAGGATGTGGGATGTATGGTACATAAATTTGTGAATGATAGAAGTTTTGAACTCACGCACACTTTGAAGAATCTCACAAGCTTTTTGAAAAGTTCAAATGAGTAAACTCTGATTATAGCATGTCTTCATGACTTATAATTATAGGGATGGCTGATTACCAGCCTCAGCCTGTATACAGATGGTTGAGTACCAGCCTCAGCAGAACCACTACACCATTACTAATCCACAAGTAGCAGTAACTGAGACATAATTACAGTGATGGGTCAATCGTTAGCCCTGAATTTGAGGTGAGGATGTACATGTGACTTAGCCTGCAGCTTAGTTTAGCATGGCCACCCACCCACACACACACACCACTTTGCAGTGCTACATATTGTGCAAGTGCAAGACCTGACCATGTTGGCTAAATATTGTGTGGTTATGATGTCATTACTATTGGGTTAAGGACTTTCTGCATTTTTTCAGTTGAGGCTTGATCAACTAGCTGTTGTCTGTATTAGCAGTTTCTTGTGATGTGACCTATGGTTAGTGACTAACACAAGATATTGGCTCACTATTTAGTTAGCATGAAATAGAATGTGGACAGTTGATGGAGGATAAGAAATAACTAAAAAGGAAAAAAAAAGAATTAGATACCTAACATCTTTTGATTTTCCAAAGATTTTCTAACCGTGCGATGGTAAAACATCTTGGAGGATTAGGAAGAGACTCTATCTAAGAAGTAATGGCATTGCAATAGAACTAAGCCTAAATAGAAGAGAGAAATGGAGTTGTTAATGGCTCACGAAGATCGATCGACGGGTATTAGTTGTCACTGGTTTGGAGCTAGAAAGTGGTCAGGTTGGACCTGTGATTACATACTGGTGACTACGGCCTTGACTTCAATATATGGACTCTATATTGACTCGATATAGACTTGTCAAGTCTCAAGCATTGCACATGAGACGGATGCATTCCAATCTCCTGTCATATTCTCATAGCAGATCATGCATTTCTCATGCATCTCAGAACTTCTCTCGAAAGTATAATATACTGGATTGTACATACTAAACTTCCTCTTAATACCAAGCATCCACTAGGTTGTTTTCAGTGATGAAGGGTTATGCTAACTACATGTCAAGCGCCCATATACAGATTTTATTGAAATTATGCTCAAGCAGCCAACCAGAAGGATAGTGATGATGATCTACTTGCAGACATGCATGGAGCTGCAACTTTTAGAGAACCTGAAGATCAAGAACAAAATAGCTGAAGTAGAGGCATCAAGTGCTGATTGGAAACACCAGAAAATCCTGGTCTCACAAGGGTGCACAGAGATAGAGATATATTTTGAATTCTGCATCAACAGACCTCTCAAGTTTGTATTACTATAAAGCACAACAATGTGATGGATAGCTGCATTATTTGTTTATGAGAACATTTGCAGTGAATTCACGTGGGCAAGATAAGCTAAGCAGCTCTAGGACACCAAAATTGTATATAGTAATAACTATGACTGACAAAATTAGATGCAGGGACATCAGTGTTTAGAGCTAGTTATCCATGTCACAATTCTAGCATTTCCACCATCATGATGATGCCATCAATACTATGAATGTTACTAGTACAAGATTAGGATTAGAGGGCAATAGCTGGTCTAGGGCAGTTGCAGGGCTAGAGTAATGGCTAGAGCAAGTTATCTGGTGATGCTCATGAAGTCCTCATGAAGTCATCATGATGACTTGATTTTTGCTACATTCTTGTTACATGACAAATCAGCATGCTAATGGTATAGATATGTAGGTCAAGTAGATTTTTGGTTTAATTAAAACTTTGATATGCAAATTGCAAGTCTTCTGAAGGAAATGTAATCCTACTCTCATCGACAACAAGGCTTCACTCCTCTCGCTTCACCCCAGCAGGCTGCTGCTGAGTCCTTATACACTATTTACTTTTGCAATTGCAAATAAGACCTGGTCAAACCATGGTCATAACATCTTTATGTTTTTTTGGTGTTTTTTTTCTCTTCTTTTCATTTTTTGTGTATTTATTGATTATTTATTTATTTTTTGTTTATTTATTTTTCCTGTTATTTGTTGAACTAACCCATGGAATGTTCTTGGCAGGGGGTGGGGAGGAAACTATTCTACACAGATGCATAATAATGCACAAATGTATTTTTACCACACAGCAGATATTTTATTCTCAATGAACTCTCAGTTGACATTATAATTACCCTCAATAATCAACTACAAATTGTATTCACTCGAAGTTTGACTAGATGCTCTTGCCTTCATCAGGAATACTGAAACGCTAAGGTTCGCATGAGCCTGATATATACCAGTAACTATATAGCTATCCAACAAATGCCAGTACACCTAGCACACCAGATGTAAAAAAAAAAATTAATAATAATAAAACACTTAATAAACCAAAAAAAAATAAATAAAAATAAAATAAAAAAATTAAAAAAATATAAAAAATAAACAAATAAAATAAACAACAATAATATTAATAACAACAACAACAATAATAATAAAAATTAATATATAAATATTAAACATAATTAAAACAAATAACAAATAAATTAAAAAAGTATTATAAAAAATACAATAATAATAATAAATTAAAAAATGAATAAATAACAATAATAATAATAATAATAATAATAATAATAATAATAATAATAATAATAATAATAATAATAATAATAATAATAATAATAATAATAATAATAATAATTATTATTATTATTATTGTTGTTGTTGTTGTTGTTGTTATTGTTATTACATTATTATCATTTTAAATATAATTATAATTATCAATATCAATAACAATAACAATAACAATAATAATAATATAATGCCACAGTCTCAATTGAACCTCTCACACTTTGGTGCTAGACTGCCTCAGTTCCTTCTCTCTTCTGGCCTGATCCAAGATGATGGCTTCCTCCCACAATATTATTATTATTATTATTGATTATTATTATTATTACTATTACTATTACTATTATTATTATTATTATTATTTTAATTTTTTGTTGTTGTTGTTTATTTATTTATTTGTTTTATTTTATTATTATTATTTTAATTTTTTAGTTTTTTAAAATTAATTATTATTATTATTATTATTTCCCCCCTATAATATTTACCCCCTATTTCCCCTATCATCCAGATGAAGGCTAAATCATCTAGTTGAAACATTGAGTGAATACAATTTGAAGTTGATTATTGAGAAGGTGATTATCAGGATGCAAGATATTTTATTATTGCATGATGGCATGCTAATATAATGTGAGCTTTCACATATACACATGCACACACACACAAACAATGACACACAGAGCTCTCTTCTAAACAGCAAACCCACATGATGTCACTTTGTAAGGCCAGTGACTAGAGCTTGCTTCAGTGGCGACCCCATACCGGCCATAGTTTGGCCATTTTAAAACTTGGGTGGTTTGGCATGACGAGGAGGCATGGCCTAAGGCCCTAAAACTAGATTGACCAAGGAACAACGATGGAGAATATTACCAAAACCTGATTGCAGTTTGCGATTTTACTGTCTCTACTTGAGCCCAACTTTTCAAAAATTTCATACCTTAACCCATTTTGAATCTCTGCTCCCCATTTTTAACACCTAGTAGCTATTGCTTGCAACAATAGTAAATGATGCCACTAAAATTACCACATTGCACATTGTTGCCAAGAATGGTGCAGTTTAAATCGCATAGTCTGCTAGTCCAGGTGAGGGAAACCCCATTAATTGTAGCCAGCTACTTCTCTTCTGCAGGTGGGGGAGTGAGGGAGGGAGGGGATCTAATTACATGTGGGTGAGGTATGCAGATAGGAATTAAAAAAATGTGGTATAGAGACAATAAGGTCATGTCATGGAACATTTGAAATATAGTGGAAATACACATGTTTTAGCTAACAGAGTCGGTATACATCTATAGTAAATAATATAGCTTTAGCCAGGTTTGTAAGCTGATGTCATTGAGTCGATATTGACTTGGTATAAGTATGGTTGTTTATGTATGTCTCATATTATATACATTATGTTTCCTGTATTTAGTGCAATAAGACTGAGAGCTTCAAGGCCTTCTTCACTCAAGTGCTCAAGGAACCAACAAAGTTGGCTGTGTTAGGGGCCGGCTGCTCACCTGCTACTGAGGCTACCGCTGAGATATCGCATTTCTATAATCTCACACAAGTAAGTCTAAACAATGACAGTGACATTGTATGTTATGATTTGAATTAAGGTAAAATTCATTGTAGCTAACCTAGGACTTAGTGCTTGGCCAGATTCTAGTTTATAAGCTTAATGTTGTCTGTTGATGACCCTTCTCCATGATCTATAATGTCTCCATAAGACTGTCAGGTTTTGCTCTATCTGCTTCTAGCTGACTGCCTTGCTCTAACAGATCTTCCCATGGCACTCACTTTTGATTTCATTAGAGAGTTTAACATTTAAGTGTCCAATGAAAACACTCATTGCATAGAGTGAAACAACCTCTTGCCACAGACAATTCCATATAAGCACAGTCCAATCAGGATCCACAACAGCAGAGAATTCAAGCATGCAGGTTGAGGGCCCTTTGGCTCCATGTAACTTTGGCATGGTAAAACATTTTTTGTATCAAAAGACAGTACACAGAGATATCTATCTTTTGAGCTATATATCAAGTGAAGTGTCTATGGAGCTCCAAAATTACCACAATTTTAATGTAGGTAATTGTATTTTATGGTATGGTCCCCTCATTTTTTTGACAACTGGATTTTTCTTAGAATTATATTTTTCCAGTAAAACTCTTTTCTAACTGCTAGATTGCAAACATAATTAACTGTTTAAAAAAAAATAGAATCAGCTGCATTGAGGTAAGCAAACAAAAGCTAGGCAGTGCTTGGTCATTGCTTACAACAAAACTATAGGAAAGAGGTTTAGTAATTTCAGGAGTACCCGTTTCCTTCTTAGCGAAGCAATTCAGAGTTCTTTCTATTAAGTAAAGGTACCTCTGTAGTCGTCTTCAACAGAAGAATGACTCAAAGATAAGGTCCATGGTGGTTGCTGATTAGTTAGCAATTATATATCCATCTTTGCTCTCTTGCACTCTTTAACCAGAGGTATAGTTTCCTAACTATTTGATTGGTAAGTGAAGTGGGTCCTCAGTCGAGATTTGGATGGAAATCTTGGTTTTACCACACAAGGCATATCTATGTAGCTATGTATGCATTTATTTACTGTACGTTTACCTATAAACAATATAAATGTGTCACCTGCCCTAAATAATGTGGGCTTATGTAAACTGGGAATGGGGGTCGTATTAAAGAGATTATTTGAGTGAATGCCCAGTGTCACAAGGGACTTGGCATCCCCAACCCTAGTGGATGATTTAGCATCTCTCAGCACCCTAAGTCAGTGTAGTTTCTTCAGTCACCGACTCTGAGATTGATATAAAACACACACAAAATACATGATGCCATACAACTAGGGGTCATGGAGGTCAGCGGTACCCATCCCTCATTAAGCCATTGATATCTAGGGAATAATAGATGTAAATGAAATCAAAAATTGTCCATTAAATTCATAACAAGCTGAAAGACTGTTTAACTGATTGAATGCCAACTTTATTTGTGGTTTGTTGTAATAATATTTTTAGCTATAACTTTTCTTCTAAGAATAAACTTCTCAAACTCTCAAGAATCAAAATACATCAATTAAGCTGCAGTTTGGTATAAAAACCAGCTACATTGAAGTAAGCAAAGAAAGCAAACCAAAACTACACAACACTTCCACACCATATGTCTACAGTACACTTTAGAGCAAAGAAATCCATCCAGGATCGTCTCCTTACACTAAAAAATATAGGACTCAGAGTGATTGCTGGTAAGCATAGGTGCTTGTGCAGTTTTCCAATGAGGAAGAACTTCCAGAAACAATAGCAAAAGTCAGGAAGGGATTGTTTACAAAGACATTTTTTAATTTTTCTCGCTCACCCTGTTCGACCAGAAGTAAAGTTTTATGATCAATCAAGCAATCCATTTGACATGGGCATTTGAGAATAGGTTTGTGATAGAAATTCTTCCCCCCAATAATGTCTGAGGTTGCATCATAATTATGGCATTTATGGCAGTTAAGAAAGCATCAACTTCCACCTCGTGGTACTAAATCAGAGTTTGTAAAGATGGTGGAAGGGTAATATGACACCAAGTTTTTTGAAGCTGAACTCAATATTGTGCCATAAAAGGATTTCAAATAAATGCTCAAGTGCCCACTTTTTATTCTTTTCCTAGACCTAGCCCTAGACCTAGCCCAAGCCCTTCCTAACCCAATCCCTAACCCTAACTTTAGCCTTTGCCAAGTTCCTTTGCTGTTGCCATCAACACTGGTGGGGGTGCCATATTCTCTGATCGAATGTTGCATGGGATGCCAAATTTGCTTCATAAGGTATTTGGTTTGGGGTTGCCAAACCAAGACCCTCATGAAACCCCATAATCCCTCAAAACCATCTCCCCCATAGGCCCACATACCCATTCGTTGTATAGCAAGTGAGAATGGGCTGCATGGCTGACAAGATGGATATAGTTACTTGTTTCTCAACATGCGCTAACTTTTTTTCTTTTTCTTCACTCGCTCTGTAATATGCTTTCCAATGATTAACCAAAAAACGTAAAACACCTCATGATAAATGTGTAAATTTCTAATAATGGTCTTCAATTACAAACCATTAGTGTGATATTATAATTATACATATATAGCTACACACATAAGTATACAAATGTGAACAAAGGCAAGATCGGTAATTATTTTTTTCACAATGGAACATAATGATGTGCTGCACACGTGCAACAATGTTCTATTCAGTCTGGCATGTCAGCTGAAGGTGCCAGCACAGTATAGTTAAGAGAAGTGTGATGAACAGACTGAGGAGATGGCAACAAGGGATCCCAGACTAGCAGGCACAAAGACTGAGAGTAACATTAGACAAAGCATTAAATTCCTAAGTAGCAACACCAAGGGGACAGGTGAAAGCCCTGAGTGGTGAGCAGTAATATCTAGATGGTGAACATGCCAGGAGAGCTGGAAATCCCTGAGCAATGTCAACAACATTTAGACGGCTGACACAAAGTGGACAGATAAAGATAAAGCAGGAAAGCTGAATAGCCATATATTAATATGCTGATAAGACAAAGAGTAAATGCAGGATAAAGCCATATGCACTGGCGAGACTATTATCTTTCCAAAGGTTACTCTTGTTCTGTAGTTTAGTGTAAACTATTTTGACATCGACTAGCTACTGATAAACTGCTTCATTCATTATAGATTAGCAGAACCAGCTAAAGAAATCACTAGATCATAGTGAGAACTATTGAGTGCACCATGATGAAATAATGGTACAATCAGGATGGTATTAGTTATTGATGTAGGGTGGAGTCAATAAACTAACAAGAAAAGCTGCCTCATCACATAGTTATATATTTTAACTTTAGATATCGTGTGTGTCCTCCTCCACTGGGCTAAGAAACAGAGTGAGGTTCCCCTATTACTTCCAGATGCTCGTCACAGAAGAGACCATGGCATATGCCTACTTCAGCATCATCAAGGAGTATGGTTGGAGGAAAGTGGCTCTGATAGTTCAGGATGAGAACCTATTTACTGTTGTAAGTACATCAATAGTAGTATGTGCCTGTTTGTATTCACAATAGTGTATCTAATTGTTCATAGAGGCATGAAAAACAATCCATAGTGTCAGTTTAACCTCTCATAGTACACAGCACCATCACACCTTACATGGCACATGGTACAATCATACCTCAAACTTTTCTCTGTGAATGTGGTTGGTAATGTGGCTCTTTCCTACCTGTTTGATTTCTTCTGAACCAGTGTAGCTGATGTTATTTGAAATCTTTTAGATGTACAATGAAAATGGTTGTTGGAGGAAAATTGTCACCAATGAAAGAAAAAAAGTATAGCAACTAAATGGCTGTACATACAAGAGCCCAAACATTTGTAACCTCTGACAAACCTCTCCTCCCTTCTCTAAGTGGAGCATGCTCATCTGTTATCACAGGCAGAGGAGGCATAAATCAAGTGAGTGGACAAATACTCCCACTAGCAATCAAATAAGTTTAGTAATTTACAAGCGAGTTTAAACCCTCTTCCTACCAAGTTAATGCTTTTGTACCCTACCTACCAATTTGCAAACATGAATTAGTTTATCTACCAAAATATCCTTCTCACCGACTCTATGGAGCACAAAGGTTAAAATTTCTGCCTCTGACCACAATTTTCTTATTAAAAACAAATTTCTTTCAATCAACAATAATTTGACCTGTATATGTCTATACTTCAAGCTGTAAATTTGTTATATAGCTGTATTTAAGTGCTCTCCTTTGTACATGGATTTGTCCTTATTATTCATGAACCTGCTGGCTGATTGCATTATTCTTGAACCTGCTACTTTAATCTTCAGAATGCTGTTCTTAAATTCTCATGCAAGTTCCATAGAACATTTTGAATTCTACCCATAATGCTCTCACATAATATATTATTTATATATATACTCTCAATGAACTCTCATAACATTACAATAACCTTCTCAATAATTTGGAATTGTAGAATTCAATTCCAAGTTGATTATTGAGAAGGTTATTATTATTATATATATACTAGCCAGTGTTGCCCAGCAAAGGATAAAAGATTTAGCAGATGAGTACAAAATGAGAATGAGGGATATGGTCACACCACCCAAATCCTGAACCCTCAACATTTCTCTCCCAAACCCCTTTCATGGCTAGCTATGTAGCTACTTGAAATAAAAATAGGAACCAGTGAAAGACCATGTTGCCCTCTGTAAATCTTGCCATTTCAGGAGCTGCAGTATTTTTTTAAATAGAATAGGGCTAGAAGCAGCCTCACTAGCAACCCATTTGCAGGTTTAATTAGCTAGCGTAGTTTGTTGGTAATGTTGCGTGTTGCATTATTTGTGTCCTATTGTTTTGAATGTGAAAATGTATATGCTGGTATATTCCGAAATATAATGGAAGTGTGGCTGACATGCCAAGTACCGTACCTTACGATGGTGGCTTCAAGTCTGAATCCTGAACATCTTTACAAACACTTTCCATGCATCCATCTATATAGTTCCTTTGGTAAAGTCTGATCTGGATGTAGTGGGTACCTTTGCTAGTGCTTGATAATGCTTGATTGTTAGACAATTTTCAATGAAGAACTCACTGAACTTTGAAGTGAAATGTATAGATAATCAAATTAAATTTGCTCTTATGCTTTCGTCTTCAAGCTTGAGTAATGATGAAGGCCAGAGCATCTAGTTAAAACATCGAAGAGTTGATTATGGAGAAAGTCATTATAAAAAGAAGGGTTTTTTTATAACAAAATTAAAATTGGTTGATTTCATAAAATATTTGCAGATGGTTGATCTTTTAATGAGCTATATTTTGCATTTGTTTTTTACAAAACAAATTTAATTTAAAAAAACACAGATCTGATTAAAGGATAAATTTTCAGTAAAACCAAAACAATTAATGTTTGGAAAATTCCAACAAAAAGCGAAGTAATTATGTATTTTAAAATCACCTTCTCAATAATCCACTTCAAATTGTATTCATTCGATGTTTCGACTAGATGCTCTAGCCGAAACGTCGAGCGAATACAAGTTGAAATGGATTATTAAGAAGGTGATTTTAATATATACTACTATGTCTACTTATAGTTCATTGAGATTATGTATTTTCAGCATGTGTTGTTATTATAAAATAAATATATTTTTGATATATTACACTGCAGACCTACAGGAACTTGATCAACAGGGAATTCACTTTGTGCAATTGATTTAACAATCTTGCTGGTTTCTGTTGAAACTGCACTAGTTGTCGCCATGTGCTTCTGGGGAGAAAACTCTAACAATAATATTAGTGCAGTCAAGAAAGAAATCTACAATATTTATTTAAGATTGCTGATCTTGTTTGTATTTAAGCTGCATGGAATTTAAGCTGCATGGAGCATGTCATTGTTTGAAATCTGCTTATTGTACTATTTAGCAGGCTAGCTGCATATGACATGGCTATCATAAGTCACTACACTTGTGTTAATGTCAACTTATGTACTTGTCAGGTAGGTAAGGTGACTTGTGGACATTGCCACCCAACTACATGGTCACATTATATCATGATTAGTTATTTGTAAATAATTTGCTCTAAATTCTTCATGGTGTACATATAATGCATTCTCAAATACTCTAATGCATTATAATTCCGTGAGCCAGAAAGAAAACTATTCAAAATTTAGTAGTATACAAATTTGGGCCATTTTTTTAATGAGTTGACAACAATATCTCCAGAGTTATTTATGCTAAGATATTCCAATTCGGTTGCTAGGATCTTATAGGTGTTTAGAAAACATAACACAAAAGTTTAATGCCCAAATAGCGATTACTTTCAGTACACATAAAAAAACTTTAAGATTTCTCACCTTTTGGTTTTTGAAGTAAACGTTTCAACCGAAATGCTTTCAGTCTTCGAAGACCTCAGTTGAAACTTTGGCTTCAAAAAATAAAAAGCTGATTTAAAGAAAAACCCATACTATTTAAAACCTTCAATATTTTTTTTCAGGGGAGAGCCCTCTGCTTTATCCTTTTTTCAATACAATAATGTTATATATTTACCATTATACTCTATACTGCATGACAGTACTTCCAGGCAAAAATTACGTTTAGCTTTAATTCAAAAGATTTGTTAACAGGTAAATAATCAAATTGATATGGTGCACAAGGAAGAGATTAAACATCAGTAGATTAATATAGTGATCTGGGATGGGGGGGATGGCAAATATATAACTCAAAAATCTGAATCCCCTGGTTCTTCTGATTCTGATTATACTAATAGTGTCTTGGGTATATATCAGTGAGTCTTTGTGGCTCATTGCAAGAGCCTTCATAGCTCAAGTCAATTTTTCTTTCGAGCCATTGTTACAGTTAAACTTCATATTCATTGTTATATCATAGACTATTGATCGCTTAAAGCGACTATTGGATGGCGTTGGCTACACATACTCGGAGAAGTTATTTGAAAGTGACAAAGGCATAGATGGTCTCGGACCTGAGCCATTTGTAAGTGCAGTATATGTCAATATAAAATATTGGAAATATACTTTAGGCAGAAGAACATTATATATATTTAGCTACTACCACTATTACTAGTACTTCTGCCGCTATTGTACATATTTTCTAATTATAGGAAAATACTTCAAGGATTTTCCTGATTTCTGCATATGCTCAGAATGCGAGAAAGCTTCTATGCAAGGTATGTCATCATATCTAACTCGGAATTGCACACAAACATATTAATATTGTTAGTGCAACTGCACAATTAATAGTGTGCTTGGCTGAACTAATAAGGAGAAGAACCTATCCCACACATGTTTAAAAAAACTGTTGCTCTCCAAAATTCACATGTCCTACTGTGTGACTATGTGAGAGCAAAGCTAAAACCCATCCAAATATAACTACTTAGCTCATGCTTATTTGTAACCTCCCCTATAATTATAACTTCCCTCCAGCTGTAACTATGCTTATTTTATAGCTATATTTTTCAGGGATAGTTACTTGATAAAATTAGAATGCAAATAGAATAAGGTTGGTTTGCAATGTGATAATTGATGAGTATACCAATACAATGCACTGCTTTGCATTCCGTTATATTGAGTATGGTTTGATGATATAATGCTAAACATTACAGAAGCAATCTTAAATCTTGATCTTAACTGCACTACCAATAGAGAGAGTGACAGTAGTTTCAGCCGGAGTATATATCATTGCAGTTGGCCAGTCAACTATTGTTGACTCCCCAACAAGTCTAGATGCCGAGTCATATTAGTGCCAAAAGCGATTTTTTTCCCGACCATATTGCTTATATGATATACACGGCTATGTGGTTTGTGAGGTTTGTGACCAAAAAAATCATCATATTGTTCTTCAATGAATAACACCTTGATACACTCAATAAGTATTGGTAAACTGTCCCATGGTTAAATTTGACCAGTTAAAATTTGAAGGGAAAATAATTTTATAATGATATTCAACCAATATGATTTGTCGCTGAGCAACCAAAACTTGTTTATAATATCAATAAACTCATTAACTATCAACTAATAATTATATGGTTGCTAGGCACTTTTCTTCGCCACTATTCCTACATAAGAAATGACGTGAAAATCATGCTAAAAAATACATAATAAGTTGTAGGTGAGAGGATTAACATTGACTAGCTATTAAACTATGTTAACCACTATTTACTATCAAGGGGAGAGAGGGTCTGATCACATCTGACCAGGTGCTTTTATTAAAAATATCATATCTCTGCACATAATCATGTCATGGTCCTGATTCATTCACCGAAATGTAGCCCATCCAATATGCTTTCTAATTTTGGACCTGAAATCACCACTCAAACTCCTGAAATCACCACTCAAACTCCTCTTTGTCTTTCCGGCATCAAGCTGTGAGTGGCTATAACAATTATGATTGATAGAGTAATGCAAACATTACAGACTGATAGACATTATTTATATATATATATATATATTTTGTAAGTCGACTTATGTTCATGTGAAGGGTGTTCAAAATTATATAATAGAAACACTAACAAAATCATGTTATTATGACTTCGGAGCTCCATAAATTATGCACACTTCACTGTGTGAACTAGATATTATAGTTCAATAGATAAACCTCTCTATGTGCTCTCATTTATTATTAAGCATAGGTATAACTATTCCAAAGTTAGATACAGCCAAAGCGTGGGTACCTCAAAATCTGAGTGACTGTAGTTGTGGTTTCTGATTTGAAAGTGCTAGCCAGTTGAAATTGTTACCAGTGGCTCGAGGACGTCCTACTCCACAAAATGAGCATTTTCATTGGGTGCTAAAATGTGATGAAGTTGGCAAGCATGGATGGTAGTGCTGTTGCTTGCCTACTTCATCATGTTTTAGCAACATTCTTCTTTTGTAGAGTAGGGCTTCCTCTAGCCATAGATTGCAATTTAATCTTGCTAGTACTTTCCAATCAGGAACCATACAACTAGAGTCAGTTCAGGCACTCAGATTTTGAGTTACCCACGCTTTGGCTGCATCTAACTTTGGCATAGTTATACCTATGCACAATTTTTAATACTAATACTGGAAATTAGCATTCGAAGAGGAGTTTGAGAGGAGATTTCACTTCATATTACAACCTACAGTTCTAAATGAAAACATGCATGGCAAAACTAAAATACTTTAGAAAGCATACTGCATTTTGCTATTAAATCAGGACCATAGCATCAATGTGTGCACAGATTAATAAAACCACATGTTTTCAGACCCTCTTTCCCCAAGTTATAATGCTAGGAGCTAGTAACATTATTATCAAACTACCAGCAACCAAACTTCTCTAGCTAAATCCAGTAGCAAAGCCACTGGCCAGCTATCAGCTCAAAACCCAGTAGCTAGGCAGTTGTGTGTGGGTTAGCCAGGGGGGCTGGGGATGCTTGAGCTCCTCAATGTAATCTATAGTGAAAACTGAGTCTCCTGCAAGCCCCCCCCCCCCCTCAAAGTAATTGTGGTTAATCATTAATTGTATAGTGAAAAATGTTGACTCCTGCATGCCATGTGGCCATAATACAGCTGCCATTTTATTGCAAAATGTCACTGTACAAATATTCTAAAGCATAGGCAGCACCACCACAAGATGAATGGGAGATATCTGCTCTGTAAGTGGTGATGATGATATATATCAAGTGTCTGTGACATAGATCAGCTTCATCATCCTGGATCTAAACACCCTAATGAGGAATGTGATACGTTGCAATGCAGGGATAATTATACCATGTGATGATTTAGCTAGTGGTGATGTTCCTGATATTGACACCTGGCATAAATTACTGATTTTCAAAGATTGCTAATGGCCGCTCATTTAAACCACAGTGAAAGCTGTATAGCCCTAGCCCTAGCCCTAGCCCTAGCCCTAGCCCTAGCCCTAGCCCTAGCCCTAGCCCTAGCCCTAGCCCTAGCCCTAGCCCTGGCCCTAGCCCTAGCTATACCATTGGTTAGTGTTTAGCAATGATGGCTTTTGTCTCCCTTGTGCTTTGCTTGCCACTCGGTGTGGGTATAACAGCTCAGAGCCTGGCTTTTTAGTTCAAACGATTTGGCAAGCCATAAAAATTGCTGTGTAAGCAATCAGAAAAAGAGCATCACAACTTGGCAGTTGTTAGATTTGTTAGTGTCTTTAATGGCAGCCTAGCCTTCAATGTCAACTTGAAAGTTAGGGCTGATGGGGTTACCAATAGAGAGATGTTAAAATTACAATTGTATTATGTGGGTGAGAAAGCATTCCCTTGAGATGCCACTAGTATTCTGCTACTGATGTGGAAAAGCATACATCAAAAAATCATGGGAATTTCTGGGCTTTACTAAAATTCATAGTTGAAGCTGACGATAACCTAGAAGAACATCTTGCTATTGCTGCAAGAAATGTCACCTATACATCAGCTGATATTCAGAATCAAATTATATGCATTCTTGGAGAGCATATTAGGGATCAGATCATTCATAATCTGAAAAAAGCCTCATGGTTTACAGATGAGGTCACAGACTTAGCTAATAGAGAACAACTGGATGTTGTTATTGGGTGTTTGTTCAGCCTGATGAAAACCTTGTGGAGGAAGACTTCCTCACATTCCTTGAACGTGACATTGGTGTAACAGGAGCCTGCTTGGCTGAAAAGATTTTAGAGTTCTTGAGAGATTGCAATTTATATTTCATGCAGTTGCGAGGTCAAGCCTATAATGGCACAGGAAACGGGTTATGTGGCAGGACAAGAGGAGCTGGAGCCATTGTTATATCTCAATACCCTCGGGCACTATATCTCTTTTGCGCAACACACTGTTAAACTGTTTAGTAATTGGTGGTATCAAGTACTCGTAACATGTATTCGTATTATGATGGGTGTTCTAGGTAAATGCCACCAAATTCTGGAGTAGTCCATTGGTAATACACAACCTGGTTCAGCAGTTCATAAGTTAAAACACCTATGCCAAACTAGGTTGGTTCAGTGACTAGATGCTCTCAACCTCTTCCAGCCATGTTATCCTTCTATTGCATGGAAAAAATATACACAGGTAGTACTACTGAGTGGTCTGCATATTCGATAACTGACGCCAGAACACTTTTGCTAGCAATTAGCACAATGGATTTCCTTAGTGCATTAGTTATCGTCAATGCTTGTCTTAATTATATCCAAGCCATAACCTCTCAGACTTCAGGCTGAAGCAAAAGATCTAGTTGAAACAGTAGGTGAGATTAGCAATGTGACCGCAACTTTGAAGGATGTTAGGAGAAATATATCACTCTCAATGGTTCGACACTATTAAAAACTGTGACAGAATATCCATCCTTGCATAGACTTTCTGGTCCCCAGCGTCACAGAGACAATGTTCCTGCCAATTCTCCAAGTCAATATTACCGTTGTAGTCTCTATTCCTCTTGTTGACACCTTAATTTCATAACTAGATGACTATTTTAACATTCATCATCAAGGAGCCTTATAGGGTATGCACTTAGTACCATCCATATTGGTTGCCATCAGCGCTGAAGAGGCAGTATACTAAACTGCTAAATTCTAGATTTAGAGTGAGTTGCACTGTTGGCACATGAAATGGTGGTTGGATAACGGTCCCTGTTGAAGGCTGTTGAAGAATTGTGATCTTTGTTGAAGGATAGTGGTCCTGTTGATGATTAGTGCCACCTATTGAAGGTGCCTCAAGGATAATGTTTGAGGAGAAATGTCTCATGAGTTGCCTTAAGACCAAATGTGAGGAAGAATGTCCCTGCAGTTGCCTCAAGGCTACTTGTGAGGAGGAATATTCCTTGAAAACACTGTCAATGATATTAATTGCAATTGTCAGCCCAAAAACAAACAAAAAACCAGAACAAAAAACACCAAGGAACATTGTCTTCAGAACCTCAAACTGAAACCTCTATGATCCATTTCCAATTCTACCCAGCTTTAATTAGAGTTTTATTTGCCAGCTGCAGCTTCTGTTATAGAATATGCCATTCTTGTTACAGTGGGCAGTATCCATACCTCCTCAGGCATCACTGTCATCAACTGCCTCTCATTTAATAGCTTGGTATAATATTATACACACTGCTAATTGTGAGTACATATTATACTGTCCAGGCCTACGATCAAGGAATAAGTTTGCCGAAGTACCTGCTGCTCACGATTGGCTGGTATCGGCGTGTGTGGTGGAGGGTGCAGGATGAAGACTTAAATTGTAGTGTGGCTGACAGGGAGAGTGTCTTGTCTGATTCTTTGGCATTCCTTAACTTCAAGTTTATCACCAAGGAAGATAAAGACCGTGTATCATCTTCAGGAATCGTGAGTTACCAGTATTTTTATAAAATATTTCAAAAACAGCTATTCTCTAATGCATGACATTATACACAATTTTCACCCACTAAGTATAAATATATCAACACTCATTCTCATTAAATATACCTATTGACCAAATATTTGTGAACTGGCTGAAACTGAATCATCAGCTGTGGTTTGTGAAATAGTAAATAACTCTTCTATTGACAGCTCATGATAGTTTAATTTGAAAATATCAGTCTGTGTGTGTATGGCTTATGCCTGGACAAATGATTTGAAACAAACTTGGTGAGTAGGTCAAGGGTGGAGTAGGTCGAGGGTCAACCAGGGAAATTTTTTTTTAAGTTTAAAATAATTATATTGAAATTTAAAATTTAAAAAATTGAATCACTAATAAACCCCAAACAATTTACATTTCTTATCAAATCAAATAATATTCACAATGAACATATAAGTCTGATGATGTTTGCTAACAGATCAGCTTAATGTAAGTTTTGGTGCAGCATGTTGCTTCCTGCATCTACGGATAACACTCCGACAATAGAGTGTGGGTATATAGAGTATATGTTATGTGTTGATGAACATAAAAAGGAGTGTCCAATTTGTAAATGACCACACTGATGCAGGGTTTACATTGTTTTATTTTTGTGCAGAATGCAGGTAAGTTCAGCTAGTATTATATATTTGGTGAATAGGTTTCCTTAATTTGTGTTGATATTTATATTTGGTTGCATGCATTTTCATATCAATAAAGTATAATCCCTTCAAAGTTTAGCTTTAGAGGATTTTTTTAGAAAATACAAAGTTTATAAATTCATACACTTCAGCCTTTATTGATAAAAGAACGTTAGAACTCAAGTAGTCTTGATAACTAAGTGACCATGACTCAGTGGTGAGTAAGAGCTAGAATACCCTGTCATAGAACACATGTAGTCCTGACATATCAGTGCCTGAGGCTCAGTTGTGTTTAAGAGCTTGGCATCCAGTCATAGAACACATACAGTTCTGACATATATGTGCCATTGGCTCAGAGGTTATAAGATCTTGGAAAGCCTGTCGTAGAACATGGCTCAAGGGTGTGTAAGAGCTTGGATAGCCTGTCATAGAACATGTGCATTCGTAACATCTAAGTCCCCATTGCTCAGTGGTGAGTTAGAGTTTGGATAGTCTGTCATAGAACCATTGCAGTTCTGACATCTAAGTGTCCATGGCTCAGTGTGTGTAAGAGCTTGGATAATGACTCATAGAAGACATACAGTCCTGAAATGTAAGTGCCAATGGCTGAATGGTTATAAGAGCTTGGATAGCCTGTCGTAGAACATATGCACTCCTAACATCTAGTGCGCATTGCTCATTGGTGAGTTAGAGCTTGGATAGTCTGTCATATAACCCATGCAGTCCAGACATCTAAGTGCCAGTGTCTCATTGGTGATAAGAACTTGGATAGCCTGTCATAGAACCCCAGCAGTCCTGACATCTAAGTGTCCATGGCTCAGTGGTGTGTAAGAGCTGGGATAGCTTGTCATAGACACATGGAGACCTGGCATCTAAATGCCTGTGGCAGTGGTGAGTAAAAGCTTGGATAGCCTGTCTTGACAAAGAAGTAACTGACATCGACTTGTAGATGTTTGGTTTCCGAAGGCTCAGCATAACCATGAACCATATAAATGAAGTGAGAAGAGCCATAATTGTCTATAACAAGAGCAAGCTGGTTTACATTGGATTGAGAGGATAAACTGAGAATAATTTCTATGACTTAAGTGTCTGAAGTGACCTGGTATAAGCACTGTAGTGTAAGCATGGTAGATCTGGTCATTGAGGTGTTTCTCACTCAGTCTTGACTCTGGTCTGTCATAGGGATCCTATGTCTTAGGTATCTTTTTCAAGAACACATTATGAATTGTTCATACTTAACTTTCAAGTTATTATATTAAAACTCTTTGTGTGCTTCAAAAAGACATCAAATATTCAGTTGGGAAGAACACATCAAGTATTGGTGATTAGGTGGATAGATGGTCACATGCTTACTAAATAGCATATTGGAGATGATTTTTTTCCTCTGTCGAGCTTATTAAATATTGATCCACTTCAAACTCTTTGATTGTAGCTCATGCATCCTACTTTACAGTATTGTGTTGTCTTTATTTGCTGCGATCCACAAATCTCTAAAGTGGGTAACAATTTATTTAGTGGCTTACCCACCACTTTGTGGAACTGACTCCACTTAGTAGTTACGAGAGTCATATTGTATAATAGGTGGCATAACCTAACTTCCAGGGAGTTAAACATTAAATTTTGGTAGTTGAAAAACATTCCTTTGTGGAGGTAAAAAATATAGTATTTCATGCTTCATATCAGAACCTCCTCTTTTTCATATATTACAAACTGAAACTTACCAAGATCCAATACATTTTAGAGTCTTGGTAACTAAAAGAGTTTCATTTTTTCCATGAATATTTGAGGTTTACATGTACAAGACATGGATATAACTAGTGCCAATCCAAAGTGAAGCCGTATACTACTAACTTTGCTCGAGTTCATGACTATTGGAACTTCATACCATTTCTAGACATACCCTGGCGCATCTATTTAGAGCACTTTCTAGGTTTTCTACACAAGTTTTTCTCTGTAAATCATGACTAACTTGAAAAGCAGAAAGAACCACGGCAGTTGAAGAAAGCATGCCTAGTTCGCGTGCTCAAAGCCACATAACAATGCTCTATTTACAAAGGGTAAGTGCATCGACCTACCACACTGTAAAGGCTTATTTTGTCCTCTAGAATGAACTACTGGGCTTACCACTGCCACAGGTTTATACATGAAGGTAGTTCTAGCTGTTGGTATAATTATAATATTTCGCCCCTAAAATATTAAAACTCAATAATTGTTCTGCCGCATTTAGTCCAGTTTTTGCAAGCAAATCTGGTCACGTTTTAGCTATAAGGGTAAACAGAACACAAATGAATAAGCAGTGTTTGGTATAAGAATCAGCTCCACTGAAGTAAGCCAAAAAAAAAGTCACAGCACTACATTGCGGTATGTTCATAACATATCTTACAGGGAAGAAATCCACCTGGAAGCATCTTTTTTGTTGAGAGAGAATGGTTTTAGAGTCATTCCATGTAAGCATAAATTCCTGTGCGGTTACCCTCCACATGCTTCTACAATCTACAGGCATTTGTGATCATTGGCCATTTCAATTTTTTTTTGCTCAATTATCCTGTAAAAACCAGAAGTTAAGTTTTATGACCATGATATATAGGATATTTATATATATTGTGACCAATGTTTGTAATTGTATAGATATACTCACTTGCAACGATCAATCACCACAGTACAGATTGATAAGTTTTGCTGCAGAATTATGCACATTCAAACCTGCATCAACAAATGAGCTGCCTCTATGAAAATTGAAATTATAATCCTGCATAATCCTGCACAATGGCACACCAAAAAACTTACAATCTTATGCCAGCTACATTGGACCTCACCTACTAATAATAGCACACTAATAAGATACCATGGCAGCATCACCAACACACTATGCTAGCTACATTGACCTCACCTACTAATAATAGCACACTAATAACATACCATGGCAGCATCACCAACACACTACGCTAGCTGCATTAGACCTCACCTACTAATAATAGCACACTATGGCAGCATAAAGAAGGAAAAATTAATAACTTGAGATAACTTGCAATTAGGAGAAGTTTTATACCCCATTGGTCTTCACTAAACTTGCAGAACTATATGGTTTCAACATTCATCTGTTTGGGAGGAGAATGTTTGATCTTCAACTTTCATACATAGCAATGCAACCTTTATTTGGGACATGAAGTGCTGTCATCACGAGAGTATATGATATTGTATTTTTTTCACACAGACTGGTGGAGAATATTTAGAAGCGGAAAAACTTTTTCTACGAAAACCTCCTCTCTATCTGACATTTTTTGAATATTCGCAGTATTGTCATGATGGCATTTGGACATTGGCATATGCTCTCAATAAGACCCTCAATGGTAAGTTATTCTCCGACATATATATTGATCTAGTATTGATGAACGCCTAAGCCAATGATGTGAATTAGGCTGATCTTGCACAATGTCATGCAAACTCACATCGAGTTTGTCACATTGACACTATATGATTTGGTATTATGATGCTCTCCTTTATGTTGCTTTCTCCCACACAGATATCTCTGAAAGCTCTGTGAACCAAGCCTTGGCAGAGGCATACAATGTATCTCAGCCCTTTAGGCTGGAAGATTTCAATTATGCCAGTGATCTGTTATTAAAAATCATTTTTAGAAACATCGAGAATACCATGTTTGATGGAGTTACGGTATGCCAGAATGTAATTCTTTTTGAGAGTTTTGTTTATACAATTGACTGTTGCAGGGACCAATTATGTTTAATGATCAAGGAATTCGAGTTTTAAATGAGCTGATTATCTTCCAGTTCCGAAATGTGAAAAGTCGTAAGTCAATCTAACCTTAACTGAGATGGATACATATATACTAATATTTCATGAATGTTTAACCATTGCTAAACAATCTTTTAAGTATTGTTGATGTCAGCAAAAAAAAAGTTTTTTGAGCAGTAAGCTATGAGATATCTGCAACTGCTTCACATGCCACACATCCAAACTTCAGGCAGTGGCTATTATTGTCTTTGGTGACTCTCTTTCCACTTTTCCCCCCGTAGATATTGCATGTGTGTGATAATACACAATTTGAAGGAAAATATTAAAAAATCATTCACAAATGAGAATATGAGTAACTATTTGTGGTGCAAATATTCGTTGAAGGAGGCATATTTGTAGTCCTTGCACTATTTGAATTTGTTTCGTCAAAAATGACATATTTTAATTACACCTTTGGAGGATGGGTCTGAACAGGTCTGACCAAAATGTATTTTTATAAGTACTTATCTTTATGCTATGGTCCTGATTAAATTTAGCCCATTCAATATGCTACATTTTGGGGTCCATTCATGTTTTTTTGTTTGGAAATATAGGTTGATATGTTAAGATGGTTGGCATATTAAGACTTATTTTAAATACAGTGCCACAGTCCAGCATCAAGTGTTGAGTGATTATAAAAACTGTGTTTGCTAGCAAATACAAGCTCTTTATGAACTAAAGTGATAATTATAAAAACATTTTCTAAAGGGTGTCATAAATAGAAAAGTTTTTTTTGTGGTTATGACTTTGGAGCTCCACATATTCTGCACACTCCAGTATAAGAACTACATACTCAAAGGATAGTATGTGTGATCTATATTCTACTAAATACTCAAAGGATAGACCTCTATGTGTGCTCTCCAATAGTGAAGTGTGCAGAATATAATATGGAGCTCTAAAATTGTAACCACCAAAAATACCTATTTATGGTTTAGTCGTTCTCTTTGTTTGGTTCATTCTACAGCCTAAAGTTGTTGTATTGATCTGTAACCACAGTTGTTATAGCCACTCAATACTTGATGCAGGACTGTAGCACTATTTTTTTGTTTGAGTTCAGTGATTGACTTCGCATTCCAATGTGTACTTCTAAGACAAAACATGCAAAATTAGAAAGCATAATTGAACCAGCGTATATAGATCAGAACCATAGCATTAATGATGTGATAAAACAAAACTGAGGTTAGACCTCTCATCAAGCTCTCAGTTGACATAATAAAATGACAATGATCTTCTCAATAATCGACGTGAAATTTACTCGCTCGATGTTTTGACTAGTTGCTTTAGCATTCATCATTCATGATGAAGGCTACACATCCAGTTGAAACATTGAGAGAATAAAATTCAAGTGTGACTGTTGAGAATGTCATTGTAATGAGATTAGACCTGGACTGACCTTTTCTCCCATTAACCATTCAGCCACCACTCATATAATCATGTGAGCCTCTGAAATGTATTTACCGGTTTTCATCCCAGGTCAGGAGGGGGTGTGGGATTGGGATGGAAAAGGCACCAAACAAATAGTAAGGCCCCTTATGATAAAGGGCAAGTGAAATCAGCCATACACTGAGAAGCTTATGTCTGCCTATATAAGATTTTTTATCCTGGATGATTTTGCATTTCACTGTTCTAGATATGAAGTGGCTCAATATCATAAACAAATTAGTGATTTATGATTTAAGCATTACTAGGACAAATGAAAAAATTGGCATATGAGCAAAGGTAGAATGCATGCCTAGGGACCTCACTGGAGACAAACGATTTTCTTGGTTAGGACTGAATGGGTGATTGTCAATCCACACCCCTCACCTCTCCCTCTCTCACCTCTCCCTCCCCCCCACCTAAAAAATTAAAAACAAAGATTTGAGGTAGTACAAAGGCAAAGACTTATTGTATGTAGAGGAAGAAGATTACTAAACCAAAAAATATACCTAACACACCTAAGGTTCATTATAGGGACAAGAACAGGATATTACACCATTACTAGTTCATATTTTACCTGAAAGTCATTTAAAAAAGATGGTTACCTGATACTCAAAAACAAATTAACCATTCTTACTGACATACATATAGTCAGGATATAAAGGTAATTACATTGCTGTTTATATTTCTATATCAAATCAAAATCCTATTGGTAACTGAAAGAAATATCCCAAGTTAGGAAATCAAGAAAGTGGTATAAAATTAATATCAATCAAGTATGAAGCAACTTCTATTCATAGATGCTTGGTGTAGCATACATGAATACTTGACCTCCTTTCACAGCTTATAGGACTCCTTCTTTAACTCCTCTATTACTGCTTGTAAAGCTGTCAGAAATCGATGCTTGCGAATTGCTCCCTCTCTGTCTGTCATCTGCCATCAGATTTAGTGATGACAAGTTTATCATACACTGCCAAGCTTCGTCAACCATGCACACAACAAATTTATGCAACCATGCTGTCCAAGTCCTTTTGTAAAGAAACTGAATAATCGGACACAAACCAAATCTTTAATGGCTCCTCAACTTTCCCTTTTAGCTTCTCCGTGAGGGTTTGCTTTGCTTGCAATTTAACAATAATCTTGAGATAAATGTTGATGAGTAAATTTGTTGTGAGATTTGAATTGTTTGTAATAATGGTCTCTTCTTTTTCAGCAACTAATGGCAGTGTGTCATTAGACTGGATTGAAATTGGTAATGTGATAAATGGTCCTGGATCGGATGACCTTATCTTTAAGTACAAGCCGAAGGAAAACATAACTACAGTGTGGCATGGTATAGTAAAATTATAGACTTTACAATAATTTTGATATTACAAGGCTGGAGCCAGCTGAGTTAAGCCGGTCAGGCCATAATTATTATGTGTAATGTTATGGGATTGCTACTAGGATGTGGTCAAAGCCAAATTGAGTGACAAGGATAAAAAAAGGGTGTGTGCCTTCCTCTCACATGAAGCCAACTGGTCAACTTTTGTATCAAGCCTCTAACTGGTTTTGTCTACAAAAAGTTGTCAGAGAAATATTTAAATATAATGACCATTAGCTCCAACCTTGTACATGCTGTATGCAAGTACTCAAAGCTTGTAAAGAGATCATAGAAGTCTTATGTACATACATGCTATAAACTTTGGTTTAAAAAAAAATCGATGTTTAGTGTAAAATAGGTTGTTGAGTACCAATTTAATTGTCATTACAAACCATCTTTGTCGGGCATCCTTGTGGTCTCAATGAACTCTCAGTTGACATAATAACATTACAATAACCTTCTAACTTGAAATTGTATTCTCTCAACATTTAAACTAGATGTTCTAGCTATCATCAGGAATAATGAGACGCTAAGATTTGTGTTAGCTTGCTATAATTATACTGGTATCAAGCTCTTCACCACATGCTACAAACACCTTGGCACATGTGTCCAGCATATAAACTGCACATGCATCCAGCACATGAACTGGCACACACGTCCGGCACATGAACTGGATGTGGGGGGGAAAAGTGGGGGGGGGGGGGGGGGGGAGATGGGGGAATGGAGATGGGGGAATGAATAATATATTATTATTATAATAATAAATAATAAATAATAATAATAATAATAATAATAATAATAATAATAATAATAATAATAATAATAATAATAATAATAATAATAATAATAATAATAATAATAATAATAATAATAATAATAATAATAATAATAATAATAATAATAATAATAATAATAATAATAATAATAATAATAATAATAATAATAATAAGAAGAAGAAGAAGAAGAAGAAGAAGAATGCCTCGTCTGTTTTGGGGTCAGTCGGGAGTTGAACGTGTTAGCTTTTTAGTTATTTATTTATTTATTGTTAATTAGTTATTATTTCAGTATTATTTAGGTATTTTTGTAATTGATTATTATATAAGTATATGTGTTAATTAGGTGTTAATGAACTGGTATGTTGTGTTTGCTGTTTGCTCAATTATATAATAAAATATAAAAAATAAACCAACAAAATAAATATATAGGATAATAAATAAATAAAATAATGGTAAATAAATAACAATAAATTATATAATGATAAATATAATAATAATAAAATAACCAAAAAATTAAATAAATATAAATAAATAAATAATTATGTATATATATAATAATAAATAAATAAAATAAACAACAATAGAAGAATAAAAAAGTAAAAAATTGTACATAAAAATATTTAATAAGTATATATTATTATAAAAATACAATTAAAATTTACAAGTAATAATTGTTTATTTATTTTTTGTTGTGTTTTGTTTTGTTTTCCTTTTTATTATTTAATGAACTTCAATTATCTAGTAAATAAAATAAAAAAATAAAAATATATATAAATAAGATAAAATTATAGTGGTGGTGGTTTCAAGTTCAGGCTTGTAGTGTTGTGCTGTGAAGTGCTTGTCTCGATGTAATTGAAAAAAGTAAAATTTATGCACATGTCTGCACCGCATAGACAACATAATTATTTCAACTAAACATAGAATTTTACAATATTCAATTTTTGGTAGTTATCTGTAATTTTCTGTTGGGACTTATTGCAGGAAAATTCTAGCCCTTTTCCATCAGCCTTCTAGGGTGAAGGTAACTCCTTCATGGCCTATATATAAAGTTGGAATTTTTCCCCCACATCATGATTGTACTTTAAGCTTGTGAAGTATGCCAATAGTAAACCTGTCACAAGAATTGTTCCTATCTTCAGCTAAAAGGAGCTTTTTGCCATGAAGCATATCCAAATAGTTCTGTAGCACAGAAAAGTATTTTCTGTGGATGTGCATTACTAAGCAATAGTATTTAGTAAGCACCTATTCTCAGTAAAATGTTAAACAACCATGGTTTACCGTACATTGTTTCCATCACATTTTTGACTGCTCCAAATTTAATATATATATATTATACATGTTAATAATTTGTCTCTGTCATGAATCTTGCTTATGCATATCTGTATGCAGAGATGGTGCCATATGATGGAATTCCCCAAAACGTTATAGTAACGGTTAATATTCTTGTTACTGTCCTCTTCATGTCACTGGCTATTGTGGGCATCATGTTTGCGATCACTTGCTTCTTTTTCAATCTCATCTTCCGGAATTTCAAGTCAGATATTATTATAATCTTATTCTAAAATTCCATACAAATTATATGAGTGAAATTACCACATAGCTAATGTTTGTAAGAAAGAATTATAATTATGCTGAGCTAAATCTTTTTCTATCAAAATGATAAACAGCACAAAGTGATCTGAACCTTCCTCAAATAATAGTGATTCTCATGAGTTAACATTATTTTTCATTCAATCTCTCCACCCCTCCCACCTTACCTATGACTAGCTATATGACTATTTTAATTCTAGTGGTACCCGCTCCTCAATCTCTCCACCCCTCCCACCTTACCTATGACTAGCTATATGACTATTTTAATTCCCCATGTTCCTAGTGGTACCCGCTCCTCAATCTCTCCACCCCTCCCACCTTACCTATGACTAGCTATATGACTATTTTAATTCCCCACGTTCCTAGTGGTACCCGCTCCTCAATCTCTTCACCCCTCCCACCTTACCTATGACTAGCTATATGACTATTTTAATTCCCCATGTTCATAGTGGTACCCGCTCCTCCACTTGCCATAAAATTTGTACTTTTTCTCCTTTACCCCTTCATTTCTATTCTCCCACCTTGACCTCCCCTATACCTGATGTTATATAGGTTGATTCGACTGGCCAGTTCTAAGCTCAACTACCTGATCATAGTAGGAGCCATCATTCTATATATTGACATCATCTTTGCTGCTGTACCTTCCACCGACGTTGATGTTGTCAGTGTATTCTGCAACTTGTCTCCCTGGATGACTTCCTTTGGCTATTCTCTCTCTTTTGGAACCATTTTAGTTAAAATGGGTCGAGTTTACTACATCTTTAACAATCCCTCGACAGTAAAAACGGTATTCCTATACCTTACCAGATTTCCTCAAATAAATAGCACTTTGATAATGGTTAGACTCCTACATTTTACAATCTCAATGTGGGATAGTGCATATCTTCAACTGGACCATGCACCATTCCTATACTTGCAGCCATAGCCCTAGCTCTAGCCTTACCCCCAGCCCTAGCCCTATTTCAATGTATATACAAGCTTTAAATGATAGTTAGACCAATATTATGAGCAATCACAAAACAAATAGTTTTTATTTATGTATATATATATATTGGATTGAGGCAGACAAAAAAGAAATGAAACAGGAATTTACTAATGTAACAACAAATATTTAATCCTTTATCCAGGCAAAGCATTATGTAAATGTTTGGTGTCTACACTAGAAAATTCTTTTTGCATTTCTTTTTTGACTTATATATAATTACATATATATTATATATATACATACATATATATTTTTAATAAAACAAATTTGTCATGTTTCTTTTAGTAGTAAAGTACCTACAAGTAGTTACTCAGTACTGTATAACACCGGAATTAAGCAATCATAAATGTTATTATTTTACTTCTTCATTAATAAAATAGACGCACGTGTGCCAATGCATTCATGTGTACACACATAAACACATCCATGATAAATAGTTGGCTGGTTTTGTTGATGGTCTGTGCTGTTAGCTTGCTTAAGTGTGGGCATGGCCTTTTACTGATCGTGCTTACTGAATAAAGAAATGGATTAGTGCTGAATCAAGAAACAGATTAATCATTGCAATGCATTGGACAACTTGGAGTCTTCTGTCTGTTTAATGGACATGTACGCAAACTGTGTGGGGGGTAAAAGTACATCATAGATAGACATAAGAGATCTTGACAATCCATTTCGTGCATCTAGTACCATTTTAGATTGCCACCTTCACAAAGAAACAAAGAAAGTAAGATATGCTCTAAGTGATTTTGGGTTTAAAATCTGCCAAAGTCACTGTTTATGATATTACAAAGCTGCTGAAGTGAGATTTAGCTGAGACATAAACTTTTTTTTACTGCCGTTTCAAAATAGTGGGCAAACGAATACACCAAGTGTTACTGCACTCCCCAATAACAATTGAATAAGTGAAAAACAAGGTGTTGTCCTGCAGACTACAACCTTTTAGATGTCCTATACCATTTGAAATCATGTAAATCAATGTTGTAAAGCTCTTTAAAAGTTGCATAATGATACTTTTAATTTTAATAGGTAAGGTTCCTTCTAACCTACATGGGTATCATCCCCCCTTTTATTTAACAACAATCGCTCCATAATTGGTTGTTTTTAATATTAATCTTTTTTTCTTGTTCATAGTTGTTGGGGTTTTATTTTTAATTTTTTTTTTGGGGGGGGGGGGGGGGGGGAGGGGGGGGGGGTTGTTAGTTATTTGGGGGATTGTTATTTGGGGGGGGGGGATTGTTTGGAAAGTAGTTGAGCTGTTGGTCAGCAATGGCAAAGTTGAGAAGTATTTTCTAACTTTTTCTTCTTGTTATACACTACATAAGCAGTACCATAGCTTGTAGTTGAGTCATCCCCTTCGCATAGAATTAGGTGTAGCTTACTTCAACTCGGTCAAAGGGAAGGAAGGACTCCACAAACAAGTAATCATACATTATTGGCTCCTTTTAACTTCATTTATTATTATACACTAAACATGGCAGAACATACCATAACTTAATGTTTGTGTTATTATTGTTGAGTTAGCTCCTTGGTAGTGGATCAACTGAGTAGCCACTCGTTCTGCTTACAATACAGCATGTTAGCTAGCTAGATTGAGTTGACCAACAGGCAATCCTCACATTTATTCTATGATCAAGAAACAGATTGGCTGTGGACAATTTCGGTGTTTTGAAACTAAAATGTTATGGATTGACTTACTGAATGCAAGTTATGTGAGGGGGAAAAACTACTTTGAAGATAAATTTCAGGGGTTTTAATATTTTTTACGTCCACCATTTTTCTAATGACATGCAGAAGTATCTTTGGAGCTAAGGTGAACTTCTCAGTATAACTTTTAGCTGAGATGTTAGATTTCATTTTATTAATCATTTGTCATTTTAAATCATTTGTCATTTTAAAAAGTGGGTCAAACCAATACAGGGATTTCTCTGACACACCCTTAATGTATGAACTTGTGAGCAGAATGGCAGAATGAGAGCACCCACTGAAGTGAGCACCAATTACCTTATAAGATGTGGCATTTATGTAAAGAGAATAGCTGAGAAGATGACTGCATCTCTAGGTCTGGGCAGTTAGCAGCCAGAACTGTGGTGGTCACTAGTGAGATTGCCAAATTGCTATGAAAATGTCAAGTGACTTGTGGTTATTCATTCACGACAGACGAAGTTGACCTGTAAAGAAGATTTCTAAATCTAAATGAATGTCACCCGATCTAGATCCAGTGGTCTACTACATGCATTTGGTAATTGCATACATGCAAGCTAAAATAATTTAGGGACACCCTAAATTACCACATGACTGTCATGAGAATATGCATAATCTATTGAGGATATATATACAGTGTCTTTGTTTACTCTAACATTTTCTTAATACTTGTGTGATTTATGCTGGGTCTGGTATAAACTTTTACTTCTTCAAACTTCTTCCACAGAATATAAAGGACTGGATGTTGTTTCTAGCAGTTTTTCTCATGGTTGCTGTTGATCTAGTTGTATTGATAATATACACAGTGGTGCTAAAGGTACTAAATATTGATGGAGGACTCACTGCAAAGAAAATAATAGATAATGGGAAACATAGTAACACTGAAGGGGTAAGTGATGATAGATCTGTTAACCATAACATATACATAAGTTTTATCTCTCTGCAGCCTCAAGAAATTGTTACTGAATATTATGTGTATATCTGCTCTTCCATCTCTCGCGACATCTTCCTGGGTGTTCTCTATGGCTATAAGATGGTACTACAAATGGTTGCTTTGGTACTAGCCTTTTCCATTCGCAGAGTGAAAGTGAAAGGACTAGATGACTCCAAGTATGTGGCTGCAGCTATCTATGTGACCAGCATAGTTTTGGCTGTCATCATTGTCTCTACCTACTCCCTCAAGACTTATATTAATGCCTTAACATCTTTATTCTGTATCGGCTTCCTTGTGGGGACTACAGTCATCCTTATTCTTGTGTTTGTACCACTTGTAAGTAACCTACCACTTAACAACACACCATAAAAAATGGGTGTGTTTTAAATACACTTTGTAGGATTGGATGGGGGGGGGGGGGGGGGGGGGGTGGAGTTCATTCCACTGCATAGAACATCTCATAATTCAATGTTATGCATAAAATATAAGTATGTGAATATATTACTCTTAAGGCTTGTGTGTGTGTGTGTTGTGTGTGTGTGTTGTGTGTGTGTTGTGTGTGATGTGTGCTCTTATTATTATAATTATAAGGCTTTTTATTACCTGTTATAATTCCTCCAATTTGGTCCAAACACCTCATTTACAAAGACACTGTATGTAACCATGGTAGCCGTTAGTCCTGCAAAGAATATTTTTTATAGGAGAATAGAATAGACAATACATTTGACTCATATCATCATGTTTACATGCACAGTGCTGATCCTTTTCTTATTAACAATTTCAGATGGTAAGACTTTACAAAGATCCAGAGGGAGACCAAATCTTCAGGAAATCTCAGTTTGGGGCAGAGAATAATAGTAATACAAATACAATGAAAATACATACACTGTTGAATACCACCAGCGATGCAGATGTGAACATCTTGAAAAAGAAAGTGGTGGATCTTGAAAATGAATTAGAGGCTGTGAAGGTAATTATGTTCTACTTGTTGATCTGTATTGATATTGAGAATGTGGGCATCAGCCAGGAGAATATTTTCCCAACTCTAGTTTCATTTAAAATAACTGCCTATATAATAGCTACTAGATCACTTCATAGATTTCAAGCAAGTAAATAATTTGTTTTGTTTTTTAAATATTTTATTTTGTTTTAATATCTATTACCAATTTTTTGGATGAGGATTTATCTTTTAAAAAACGTTTTTATTCCCCCCCCCTCCCCCCCATAGAAGAGGAACAAGAGCTTGAAAAGGAAAGTACAACCAGAAACAACTATTCTCGATGATTTAGTTGCCTCTAACTTGGTAGAAGAAGACTCCATTAGTCAACCTAGCCGAACCATCTGGGACATAACAGAAGAGGAGCAGAATGAGAATGGGAATATAGGGAGTGGTGATGGGAATGGATCTAAGAAAAGAACTTGATATATTTATTGTAGAGTACATATAGGTAGTGTTACAAACATCACAAACATCACAAAAAGACCTGCATTTTCATCACATAATAATAAATCTCAATATTTAGAACTTTTTTTTAATTTTTCTTGTTGTTTCTGGCCAACCAGAGAATCTGGAAAGCAACTGTATATGAGTCTTGAAAATATATTTAACATGAAGCAAGTGAATAAAGTCAATATACCATGTATATTCATCACTTACAAAGTGTATTAAGTAATATGTATCTCTCGCACACAGTTTGATTTACTCACCAGGAAATCTTTAGAGCAGTGCACTGCGAGTATGGTTGTTACATCAAAGTGACAGTTTTGCTACACCACTTTGTATATTATACCTCACAAAAAATGAATAAGTTAACTATAATTATGACCTTGATAGATCTCTCTGTAAGCTCATACTTAAAAACTATTGCATATGAACCATACCCAAGGTACATGCAGTCAAAATTGCGGGACTCAAAACCAGCCTGCCCAAGTTTAAGGAGTTAGAATGCAGAATACTTGGACAGGCTGGGGTTTTAACTCCCCCCAATTTTGACTGCATGCACGTTGGGTGTGGTTGTGCCTATGAAACAGTTGTTAGTGTCCAAAAAGAGCACACTGAGAGATCTTTTGAGCAATACTTGAGTGAAGTCTACAGAATTTGTGGAGCTCTAAAGTGTTAACAACAGGGTTTGAGTAAACCCATGTGGTTTTAATGTTGTACTTTTCAAACTGATTTACCATGAAAGTGTAATTTTCATGCATTGACATCTCATAAAGCAGTCCAATTTTTGACCTCAGTAAATAATTTTTATATAGCTCTTATATTTTGAATTGCACAGTTTTCTAATCCAGTCATTTTCTGATGAGATATTGTATATAGCAAAAATGAAATTGTGATAATGAGGAAAATTCATAAGTTGTATCTGAAGGTACTCTGATATCACCATAAATGACAAGTGTTGAAGACCTGTAGTTGGGAAGCAAGAGTGCATATAATTATATATATTTTAATAATTTTTGTCCATATTTCTGTCATTGTTTATTGCTATTTGTAACATCATTGGAAAGCACACAGAATGGGATACCTTTGAGACCAAAATCTTTGAAAATGAATAAAGTAATAATGTTTGTTGTTTCTTACCATGAGAAATTGTCTAGCCCTAGCCCTAGCCCTAGGGAGTGGGGTGGTGGGGTAGGGGGGTGGAGGGGAGGGGTTAATTAAAAGTGAGTGGGGGGAAAAAACTGGAATTGGTAACTCTTTATTTGTTTTTCAGTTCATTCTGTAGCAAATATTTCAAGAGCTTTCCAATGATTTATGTTATGAAGGCATAGTAGCTAAGTGAAGGTGCATAACAAAACTCAATCCTGATCACGTTTAAAAAAAGTACAGAATGCCTGTAACCACTTTAGTCAAGGAGTATTAGTTCAAATGTCACTATAACCTGGAACAAATTCGTAATCAAGCTGGATTTTTTGGTACAGGTAACTAAAAGTGTCCTTAAAACATATCAAAAGTCCATAAAAATCCAAGGATAGTGTTTTTCGCAATTTCAATTTTTTGGAACACCTTTTTTCGATCAAACAGAAAATGATTATTATTATTTTTTTTAGCAGAAAAAAATATACAAAGACATTGTACTCCAAATTGTGTCTGTAGAACTGCACATAGTGTGTTGGTGGGGAGGGGAGAGGTTAGGGTGGAGTTAAATGGTATTACGTAATTATTCATCTTCCTCCTCTTGTTGCTCAGTGTGCTTAATGTTAGTGCAAGTCTGCCCGACACAGATGGTGCACATGGGGCTGCATTTCATTCCTAACCTCCTGCAGCCACAGCTTTCCCCACATCCTGTCTTGCAGCCATAGGCTATCAACTTTAGTTTCTATGTTCCTTTTCCACTCAATGGACATCACCTCTTTAAGCTTCCACTTCTTGTCAATCAGTATATCCCCAGTGGAGTGAGGAACTTAGATTCTGACCACACAGCACACAGTCTCCTCTGACATTGAAGTCAGCATCAGTAGAGTGAAGCCTAACAGTTGGCGCTTCCAGAGGGTGTGGAGAAAGCTCTGAGGCTTTGCGCTTAACAGCATCAATCCGGTTGAACCGTTCTGCTCTGTGTAATATTGCCTGCACTTAATATAAACTTAGGGCAAGGTGGCCATCTCCAGCAAGCCATCTCCATGTTCCATACTCGAGTCAATGATTCCCTTCTTTACATTTGCTGTCTCACCCCTTCAGCTTCTGTAATTTCACTGTATGGGCAATGGATGCACTTGAAGAATGGATCAGTCATTATTATTTGCAACAAGTGAAAATTTTCATTCTGATTGTAGCTTATGATTCTTGTGTGTTGATCAACTGAGTAGCCAATTATACTGGCAAGTATAAATGTGTAAATTTCTGATTGCTGATTGTAAAGGATGATTCCTATGTGTTGATTAACTGATTAAATGGCCCACATTCTTTGCTCGCCCTTCATCATGAGAAAATGCACACAACTTACAATCCTTCACTCAGATCAGGAACTGTGTTGGTGAGGTTTTAAAATGAGTTGGCAACATCCAGAGCATGATATAGTAAGTCACCATAACTTTTATTGAAGGTGTCTAAGATCAATTTTTTTGGTACTTGAGGGGACCATTTTTGGCCCATACAGAAAACAATCAATGAAATAATTCTTGTAGGAGCTTAAAAATGCTAAAGAAAGTACTTGGCAGGTGAAAATGTGGGGGTAGGGACAATAATCAAGTTTCTATCACCAATCGTTTTGTTTTGCCCTGGGGGAAAATGGGGTGTTACAAAAAAAAATCAAAATTGCGGAAAAAAATTTCCTTGGATTTTTCTGGACTTTTGATATGTTATAAAGGCTACTTGCAGTCAAAAATCCAGCGTGATACAATTTTATTCCAGGTACTTCACCAGACTATTACCATTCATCAGTAAAGCAACCACAAAACACATTATGAGCAGAAAGTTTTTTTTGTGTTTTTGTACCAGTGAAAGTTGCCTTTGCCACTGATTCTTGCTTTTAAGTTTTAGTAACCTGATTTCCTTCTGTTTGGTATTCTGGGGAAAAAATTCCCGTAAAGTAGATCATTGGAAAGCTCTTGATAAAAACAAAAAAAGTTACGTTAAAATGGGTAACCACCCTTGTTTGTCTTCTAGTGTGGCATTCATAAAGCTAAGTGTCACATGGCATCTCAACTTTCCATAGAAGGCAGGTAAGGAAGACAAGAAATTGTATTTGTACCTACTCATACATGTTAATAAAGTTGTAGATGGATGTGTCAGGTGATGATATTTACTCTGTATTCACCAGATCAAATGGACACTCAGAGGATAGTGGAGCGTATACTTTAAGGTGTGGCATAGTAAGCAATCTTCTGTCATTCACCTTTGCCTTTATATAGAAGATCTCAAAACAACCTTTTGGTATTTCCTGTCATTCACCTTTGCCTTTATATAGAATATACCACTGCATTGCTAGGAGTGCCCCATCAGCCACTGCACTATTTTCCGAGTGTGATCATAATAGCAGCTCTGGTTTATAAATCTCTCCAGCAACACCACTCAGCTGAATATGTCCGAACCTAAGCATGCATTGAATACGTCCGAACCCAATGATGCACATAGGTACCTCTTGCCAATCATATTTACACCGAACTAGTGTAACAGTGAAGCACCAATGTTATTAATATAGATGTGTTGTACTTACCAAGCATGAAAAATTTATCCCATCTGCACACAGGGATTGCATTTTTAAATGGCTCTTCAGCTAACTGATGTTCTAGCACTCGGCTTAACACCAACTCTTATGAAACGGCCATACACATGATTATTATATAATATAAAGAAGTCTTAGAGCCCATGTTCTTGCCTAACACTGGAGCAGAGTTGCCTTAGCACAGAGAGACCCTCAATTAGATATACCGTAGGTTGAGGTCATCCATATCAGGAGCTAGCTATGTCTTATATGGGACCAAGCAGATTTGATATTGCAGGCTCAGCACACCTGAGGTTTCAATGCTAATTGTTACAGGGTTTTTGTAAGTTTTCAGGTGAAGTTTCTAGTCAACTAAAACTCAAATTGAAGCCAGATGCCAGACCACAACTCTCAATATTTACCACGTGTTAAACGGGAAGTCGGGGAATCACACGATTAGGTTGTCACCAACAGTTTTGAAGAGTTTGACGTGATTGCAACGTTCGTGAATGGCAGCAACAAAAGCTAACTCAGGTAACTCTAATTGCACGACTAAGCTAAAGCGATAGCTTAGAACTTTAGCTAACAATAATCAGTATAAGGCTTAGCCAGCTAGCAACAGCACGATTATTGAGGATGTGCTAGAGCAAACCCGTCTTGTGTTAGTTATACTAGCTACTGAATTACTTACTCCTCTACCGCTTCTCTCTAATCACCTAGGTCATCTGTCTAAGCGTGACCTAGCAGCAGTACTGAACTATTTGGCTGAGATCAGGCACAAATGGATCGACATCGGGATCCAATTGGAGCTCGATCCTGAGGAATTGGAAAAGAGAGCAAATACTAACTCGGCAGCTGGTGATAACATGCGCGCCATGCTTTTGGACTGGTTGAAAGGGGAGGATCCACTTCCAACTTGGAGGGCTCTCTGTTCTGCTTTGAGAATGCCTGCAGTTAACGAGACCACGATTGCTAGTGTGATCGAAAGAGAACGTGTTTTTGTTGCAGTCGGCAGTCGTAAGTCCCGCAATCCGTAGCTATATGATCAGGTGTAACTTAGCAAGTAAGGGGAGAGGGAGGGAGGTGGAAAGCTACTCAGCATCTCACAGTGATTAGCTTGTCTCAGCCCAAATAGTAGGCCAAATGCTGTGGTGTTAACCAAATAGCAGTTCAATGTCCTCTTGAGGATGTTCAGTAGCTATAATGAACACATGCACTCTACATTTTACAAATTGCACCATGAACTCTACATTTTACAAATTGCACTCAGTGGGAGATCATTCATTGTTCTAAGGTGTATGAAATAATGACTCGACTTCAATTTAATAACTACTTTTATACATACATTGAGGCACACTGAATAAAATTAGTCTGACTGATATTCGATTGATGTCATTGAACATTTTGGTAGTCTTATGTATATATATATGTAGGAGTGTCACTTTCTCTGTCTGTTTGTGTGTGTGGCTTATAGCTAGACTCAGCTACCTTTAGGCCAATCTACACATGTCACACATCATTGGAAACTTCTTGATCTCAGGATTTTGAAACAGCCGCCAAATAGAGGATTGGTATACTGAAGTGCAATGTTGTAGATTGTTGGGGAGGGGGGGGGGGGGGGGGGAGATTGGCTTTGGACCTGTTTTTGAGGTCCTTAGGCCATGCCTCCTACATATGACACCCCCCCAAAGCTTTGAAACAGCCATAATGGCCAAACTACAGCTGACATGGTCATCACTGGTACACATGTTATAGATTAAGGTTGATTTAGGGGTGGAGTGGTGGGGGGTTTCAGTGTGTCAGGAATACCCTCCCAGAGGACGAGCATTTCTGCTACTACATTTGGCACGCCCCCCCGAATAGCTACAGTTTTGAGATGTTCGTAGACTTGACCCGAGATGTGGTCACTCAAATTATTTGGTGCAACAATAAGATCTGGTAAGGGTTCACAATAATCTCAAAAATTATTCTACAAAACAATTTGGTCGAAAATTGAGCTCCTCGAAGAGCAACACTATAAGGTATGTAACACTTTGGCTGATGCCCTCTGCAGGCTTATAGGTGTTGAGCATGTATAAGCTACGAGCCCGAAACACTGTCCTTGTTGTTCCTCTGGTCAAGTTAACCTTTCCCCCCCCCTGGTCCCATCCTCTGGGGTCGTGTATGAGCTCAGATACAAAGGATGGAGGGAATTATAAAGTATTGTTAATATACTATCTACTTTGTATTGTGACTTGTTTTTCTTCTTTTTTCTTAATCATTGCGCTCCTCTTATCCAAAGTTCCCTCTCCCTCCCTTCTCTCCATTCCTTTCAATATTATTTTTAGCTGAACCATCCCAAAGATTTTGGGGGGTTTGTGTGTGTTGTACATGGTAGTGACATTGTGAACATGTTGAGTTGGGCTGGAACAAGTGGAGAGGTTGCATGTTTGAAGCATTTTCATCAGCATTTATAAGGGAGGCTTGTAACAATTCGTTGGACTCCTATTTCAAAAAGGCATATGCAAAATGCAGAAAAGAAAATGCTCTTGTAACAATACATCTATCTATTCATTACAATTTTACTACAGAAGCATTCCAGCAACTCATCTCTTTTCTCCATTTAGTAAAACACCCATGAACTCGTGAATTATCACACGTGTCAGCGTGAGCAGTAATCGAGCCTGCCTAGCTGAACATTTTCTTTGCTACACACCTCTATAGCAAAGTAATGAGCAGTTATGTCTGGCTAGTTCTGGAGTTACCTTGAACAAAATGTTGTAGAGTCAGGAGGGTGTCCACTATAATATTTATAGAGAGAACCAAAAAAACAAAAAAGAAGAATAAAAGACCAATAATGTTTTAAAAAACAACATGTATTGAATTGACAAAAATGAAAGGAAAGAGAATTTACTAATGTAGTAAAAGACCACAAGTATTAAGAGCATCTCCATCTTGTATATAATACTGCATATTTTAAAAGGTAAAGGGTCATCTAAATACTTGTGGTCTGGATATTTGGTAAACCTTGGTTTCTTTCTTTTAGGATTATAATTATGTGTGGAAATGTGTGAAACATACACTTAAAATCTTTTCCAAGGAGGGGAAGAGCCAAAGTAGATCTTATCTCCCCCCCCCCCCCCCCCCCCCCCCCCCCTCCCCACCACCACCACCACCCAAAGAAACCTAGATACCATGAAGCCATGGTGTGTGTACTGTGTCTGTGTCTATCCAGACAAAACATTGTGAAATTAAATTTTTAAAACACCTGTGAGTTGTTATGGCTTTATAGTATACTGCTGCCACAATTACCGTCCTGTAATGTAATAAGTGTAGATCAGCCTACTTTAGGTTCGTTGTCATGCTGAACCTTCACAAATTGGGTAGACAGCAGTTAATACAATTTGCTTCTTTATCAAGACAAATTGTAGGAAAAGGGTACCTTAATCATGTATTGCGCGACTATCTGCTACAGAACACTTCTTGTTATGTAAATATGGACATATCATTCACCTCCTTCCACTTTTCTCTGTGGCCTGCTTAAGGTTAGTAGGGAGCTCTAAATGCCAGTTCACAATATGTCGTGAGGCCTTTGAGTCGCATCACCTTGTTTTAAACAGTTCACTTTATCTGCCTGGTTGCTTCGCCAATTACGAAACAAACACCCATTAAATAATGAGCTTTCAATCTCTAAACGACTTACTAACTAGACACTGCCAAATGCTAAGAAAGTTCTTCACTGCTCTATTAACCTTTCCACATTCATCTCTTCCTTGGTGAATTCCCCCCTCCCCCCCCCCCCCCCCCCCACTCCAAAACACAGATAATTCACATCAACATATGTTGACTGACACATCGCAACCGGAACTAGAACAGAAATTGAGTCTATTCAAGCGAAGCGACCTGACATGATGCAACTTCATGATCATAGTATCACACATCGCTAGTGTGAAAACAAGCCTTAATAGGAAAATCAGCACATCAAATTGTTCAGAACTGCTTGAAGTAACAGAGTACACAATCAAACTTGTACATTTGACTAGACTGTCATTCCGTATGTGCAAGCATACCACAGTCCGGTAAGTGAGAGTAGCTTTGATGCTCTTGTGTAGTGTGTGTTGTGGATCTTAAACTTTGAGGGTTTATTTTATTGTGATTTCATTGCTAGCAATGTCATAACTACAATTTCAGGAGACGAGCAACTTATATAAATGTTGTTTGAGTGCAGAATTATTCAGTTCATTAACTCATTACCAAATAAACCAAATAGAACATGTATTGCCTTAGTCGAATAGTAAAACATTATAGGCTAGGCACAGGCCACATGCCTTAATGGAACCTTGAGTCAATACAGTGGACCCTCGTTTATCCGCACCCCAGTTATCCGCATACTCTGATTATCCGCAAGGCAAATTAAAAAAAAATTAAAAAATTTTAAAAAAATTCCTTTTTTTCCTTTTTTCCCTTTTCCCCCTCTTTTCCTTTCCCCCCCCCTTCTCCCCCCTCGATGGGCTGGGTCTATTGAACTCGTTGAACTCTTCGGATAATATTTTCACAACAGCTAGACTGATGGCTGAACAAAAAGTCAAGCGGAAGAGAGTTGTCATGTCTATTGAAAAAAAGATAGAGATTCTGGACAAGAAGGACTTCAGTGCTTCACAGTTGGCCAGGGAATATGGGGTTGGAGTTTCAACAATATGTGACCTAAGAAAGAGAGAGGACAAAGTTAGATCTTTTTACTTATCAATGGAAAGCAGCACCATTGCTAAGAAAAGGAAGGTTGTAAGGACTGCTAATGATGAACAACTTGACAAGGCTGGTAAGTAAAAACGAAACATTTAGCTAGCTACTGTACCTTACTACAATGGCTGTTTCTGTGTAGTGTTCCTATGGTTTACGCAGAAGAGAATTGAAGGGATGTGTGTGTCTGGCCCACTGCTAAGTGAGAAGGCAAACCAGTTTCATAGAAACTTGCACCCAGACACCCACGATGCATGTTTCAAGGCCAGCTCAGGATGGCTATGGTGTTTTTGTAATCGCCATGGCATATGACAGCTGTCTATGCAGGGAGAAAAGCTATCAGCCAATCCCAGTGCTCTCGATCCATTTCGTGCCATTCTTCAGGAATACTTGGAGAAGGAAGAGCTAACCCTCAATGATGTTTACAATTGCGACGAAACAGGGTTGTATTTTCGCCTCCTTCCAAGGAAAACTTTGGCATCAGCTGCGGAGAAGTATGCTCCAGGAATGAAGAGTGCCAAGGATAGAGTGACCTTGATGGCTTGTAGCAATGCCACAGGCACACATAAACTTCCCTTACTCCTCATAGGTGTATGCAAGACTGTAATGTGAATGTGGTCTGTGTAGTGCTTGTATTTAGTGTCTGTGTTTTTACATTAGGAAAATCTGCCAAACCTAGATGCTTCAAGAATATGAACATGAAGGACTTACCTGTTAAATACTATGCAAAGAAGAGTGCATGGATGAGCTCCTCCCTCTTCACGACATGGTTTCACGAAGAATTTGTACCTGCTGTCCAGAGCTACCAAGATGGGAGAGGCATCCAAAGAAAAAAAGCTCTGCTACTGTTGGATAATGCTCCATCGCATCCAGACATTGACATTCTCACTAATGGTTGTATTAAGGCAATGTTTCTTCCCCCAAATACAACCCCCCTCATCCAACCCATGGATGAGGGAGTACTGGAATCATTGAAAAGGCGCTACAGGAAGCTTATTTTACGGCAACTTCTAAATGAAGAAGAACAATCGATGCTGCAAAGTATTAAAAGCATCACAATGAAAGATGTGGTGTACAAGAGTGCTGAGGCATGGGATGATATTCCCTCGCTTACCTTGGTCAAGTCATGGAATAAGTTACTCAGACCTCCCAATGATCATGATGCTGCAGATAATGATGAGCCTACTTCAGAAGCTCAAGATGACGAGCTTACTTCTGTAGCAGCAGTTGAAGAAGATGACGAGCCGACTTCTGTAGCAGCTGAATTTCAACCACTCTTGCAGAAGCTGGACACTACCAAAGAAAGCATATCAATCTGGCTACATGGAGCAGATAAAATGAGCCACCAGGAACTGTCGGATCATGAAATTTTGCAACAGGTAACTTATCTCAATAATTACTGTATGTACACTATGTCCAGCAATGGCACATCTTTACATTCAAATTGTACGAATGTACATGTAATCATTACAGGCTACACTAGAACTCCATGACGACAGTTCGGATGAGGAGAGTGATTCATCCTTATCCCTTGGCATTCCATCCAGTGCAGAGGCAGCAGAAATGATGGATAAATGTCTACTGTGGTATGAGCATCAGGAAGAATCCGAATAAACCACCCTCCTTCACTTAAAAAGGGTGCATAGATTGGCTTCTCATAAGAGACAGTCTAATCTGAGGCAAACAACATTGCAGTCATTTAAACAATAAACATTTATACATATGTACTGTATGTATATACTGTATGTACATACATTGTACCATAATTATTTAATCATATTCATAGATGACCCTCACTTATACGTAAATTTCACTTATACGTAAGGGGCTTGGTCCCAAGCCTTACGTATAACTGAGGGTCCACTGTACAAATGTTTGGTTCCTCACATGCTTAGGATGTACCATGGGCCCTTAAACATGAACATGCAGTATAAAATGTCTACATCTGCTTAGTATGGTTTTGTTAGGGTTGTGAAAGAATAAGTGCTGCTCTATCTCCTAGCTATGAGAAGAAGTCAGTAATGGCGACTGACTGCTACGAAGAAAGGTATACAGACTTCAAGCATACCTTTCAGGCAATGTTTAAGAGTGAAGTAGCCACTGTTGCTTTCAAGTAATATATAAATGATGAACTAAAAGAGCAACTGGCACCAGCATGTAGACAGTAGTCCTGCCTTAAATAACATTGGTCTGCTTGTTAAACTCTTTGAGATTGATGGTGCTCATTCTTCATAACCATGAATTAAAAGGAACAGCAGCCCATGAAGCATTAGCTCAGTACTGCACTAGCTAGTAAGTCATTATGGCCCATCACAAACCTACAGCCATTGTCTAGTTACTTCACCTCCTCCCACAGCTAGCTAAATATTCAACCCTGAGGCTGGGTAACAGTGTCTAACAGTTTAAAGGCTAGGGCTAGTTCAGAAGTTTGCTGGTTCTAATGGCAGTATCTTTTTCATCTTGGTGTCTGGAATGTTTGGTTTGTGTTCCAGAAGCCAGTCACTTTCCAGTTTCCCAACCTCGGAAGCATTGTCCGACATCACAACACTTTCTGCCTTATGGAAGTATTTAGTTGCGGTTGCCACCAGTAACACTCATGTATTTATATGTACTATATTATATTCCACACTTAACGTATTATAGCAGTGCTAAATGGCTTCGGCATTCCCCCTCTCTAATTCCTAGATCAGCCCAGGCTATGTTTTTTCCCCTGTAGCACTATAGCAATTAGGCATGACATGGATCATGTGTGCCTCATATGACTTTTTTGACAGTTAGCTATATAGTATTTAAGTTCAATACCTACAGTGTTACTTTACCATGTATGCCGAAGCATGTTGGCTGGAAACATCAATTCAGTTAGGTGTCATCGGGTAATAGTCATCATTCTAGAGTATATATGGTCACAGATACCATGTGTACAGTATGTGTGGTCATGTGTGATACTATAGTGAGGTACATGTGGCTTGGGTCATGTGAGTGAGTGTACGTTCAGCAGTTCCATATAAGTGGTCATGGGGAAGATATAAAAATGGAAATATTCATTACATAGGGGTGGCTCCGCCAATTTTGAGGTGGTCAGGCCAGGATGTGGGTGTGGTCATAACGTGACAGATTTTTCATTTTCACATTTAAATTAAAATTAAATTGCACAGTTAATAATAGAGATCGATTAAATAAAGGTACCGAATACATGTCTGCGTTCACTTTTAAGGACAAATTCATTGGCAACTTCGTTTAGAACAATTTTGTCCGTAAGATCTTTGTGGACATGCGAATGTCATTAAACTGTTCAATCTCTCCCGAGACATTGTTGAACGCAAATAGGACTTCACACGACGCATTGCACTAAATGACCGTTCACTGGTACTATTCGTAGCAGGCATAACTAGTAGAAGTTTAGCCAAAAGCATTACTTCACTAGTTAATTCCTTCTCAGCAGGTGACAGTTCTTTGAAGTATGACATTTTGTCTGAAATGTTTGATGTTGTTACTTGGTGTACAGTTGCCATGTAACTATGGTTAGCCGTGAGAAGTCCAGCCTTAAAGATGTGTTTACATGGGGGTGTCCTGCGTGTAAAACTGTAAAGTCGATTAGTCATGGTTTGTATGTCTATGTCGATATTTTTAGATATAATAATCGAGATAATAATAATATATCTTATTGAAGGGCAAAGTCAATGCTAAGTTTTCAGACATGGCTTCTTTTAATATATTGGTGGGACAGAGAGTACCAGGTTACTGGCTGCTGCAAGTGAAGAAGGTGCAGTCGACCAACTGCGATTATCAGTGGTTGTGGGAGGTTTGTCAACAGCCCTTTGTAGCTGTCCGATAATCAAAATGTTGAATCCTACTGGAATAGAGTAAGTTATACCGCAATATATACACAGTATATAGATAATTTGATTAATGCAGGCTAAGATAAAGTTTAAAAGGATGAAGGCGGTTCGTCAACTTCCTCCATACCTTGATGAATTTATGAATTATGTGGAGAGGAATGCCCGCACAACTGCTGAGGCTTTTGGCAGCATCCTCTACATGCAATCAAAACACAGTACCCAGTATAAGTTCGCCCTCTGATATTTTGTTTTGTTGTTGTGTTTTGGTCTCAAAGTCGATGCTGCATTGTTGTTTTATGAAGTTGTGTTAATATGAAGTCGTGTTAATTTTTTGTTGTGTTGTGTATTGTGTATTGCTGCTAATGAATATTGTTCTGTCCAGGGGTATTTGTTACTTACTTCGGGTATCCTTTCTTGATGCCTTCTGAATACTCCATCAAAATCAAAGGACTCGCTCTAAATGGTGCACGCATTTAAGATAAGCAGGGAAAAGTGCGTTTTAAAATATGTACCGCGAAAACAATTGACGCGCATGGATTTTTCGACTTCCGGAGTCTTACTCTTTACATGATCCCAATTACCTTGGAGTCCTCTTCACTCATGAGCTTCATCAGTTGAAATAGATTTCCATCACCACGATTGTCATGACCACGTATCCCACATCCCTACCTTGCCAAAAACTTTAGACTGCTCAGAACCTTTAGAAGGCATTGCCGATTTTTGGGCCAAAGTACTAGATCTCACCTACATCTCGTGTAGTTGTTGGCATTGTAATTAATAGCTTCTCAACTGCTATCTTGTAGCACTGACTTTTCTCATGCTGTCAGATACCTAGTGTGGCATCTTTCCAATTTGTAAATCCCTAACTACAATATAAAGCATTCTAAATAAGTGAAGAATACTATAAACTTTAAAAGTTAAGTTAAAAGATCTACGAGGAAGTAGCTAAACTTACAAAAGCAGCATCGGTAGCTCCTGGCTTCACTGTTATATGCTTAGCCTTAACAGCTTTGCAGCAGAACTGGCAGTGCAGAGAATCTCTGGCTTCACTCTAAATGTAGCCAAGACCAGTACGAACCAGCTCGCTTGGCAAGATCTCTCCACTACCTTCTTTTTCCCGAAAGCTCTCTTCGGAAAGGCAAAGGATTCGGACGGTTGACGGGGAACTTCAGGAAGGTTATCGAACACTTCAGAGGCTACACCAAAGCTCGAAGCCATGCCTCAGCCAGACCGTACACACAGGCCGTACACACAGGCAGCTAGTTAATTGGGTAAGGGTCCCAATCGCGCATGACGCAGCATGTTGACCACACCCATTTGCAATCTTTAAAAAGTGGTCCGGCCAACCCGGAGTGGCCGGACTGTCGACGCCGCCACTGAGTTATTATTTATTATTAATTTATTATTTATTATTATATAGCAGGCATGCACATTGTTTAACACAACACACACACACATACACTACACACACTCAATACACACACACACACACAGGAGACTTGTGTATACATGCACACTAGATAGATACATACATAGATAGATGATACATAGATACATTAAAAACACATAATACAGTTAATTATACATAATTAAAGCAGGAAATTCTAAATAATTCCATCCACTCCTGCCGGGAGGAAGGATGGCAACCTAGCCATGAAGTAGCAATACCTCTCCATAGACAGGTAGTCTTTGAAAGAGCTGGTGTAGCTTCAGAAGGATGGATACCTGGTCTCTGGGATTGGAGGCAGCCAATCTCAAACAAAGTCATCTTTATTACATCTACCAATGGATTCAACCACAAGTGGAATGAAGTCAACACTCAAGCAACGGAGTGAGTAGCTCACTTACAATCAACCTGTTTAGTCAGAGCATAACCCTGAGAGCAAACATCCCCATAGACAGTTATGTGTAAATAGCAGTGACCTCCATGGCAGCAGCTCTGCTTCTGATTCAGTTAGGAAGGAAAATATCAGCATGACAACTGCAGGAACCTAGGATAAGGCAGGGATTTTCTTCCTGGGGGGAAGGGCAGCAGACTGTGAAGCAGAGAAGATGGCATCCCTGATGACATCATGATGGTGAATATCATCCCTGTTACCATGACAGCCAAACTTTTCGATGATGGCAGTGAAAGTTGGGTTGAAATCAACCCAAAGGATATCTGGGGACATTATCAGTTTTCAGATCTACTGGATAAACTTTAATTGTGATCTGAACTTTGTTTCCCTAACTATGGAAGTTGGCGCTCGTTTATCTTTGTTTTCTTTCCAGGCATTTTGATTCAAAAGTGTTTCCCTCCCCCCTCCTATAAAGAGCCAGAGGGAAAGGTAAAGGAGGAGGGAAGACAGGTGGTAGATGCCACTCCCATTCTGACCACTGATAATTGTAGGTAGCAACCTCGGTTTAAGCGGGACATTACCAAAGTTCCACTTTTACTTACTGATGTCACACTTTAGTAGCCCAGCTCGTAGTCTGCTGCTATAAAGTCTAAAGCCAGACCTTTAACAGAGGCTGTTAGAAACTTCGGTTTGGTCACATGATCAGTTTTAATGCTATCAGTATATATATACAATATGCATAAATGTGTATGTACATTCGTAATGCCACCTGCATATATATTATATGCCTGCTAAATGATCCTTAGAAACCTGTGGCTAATCATGGAAGTTATGGTCTGTGCTCTTCCTTCTCTGGGTGAAACAGACGTGAGCCATTGCTACAACTATAGCTGTGGTTTGTAGCAACAGCGCTCTCAAGGCAATGGTAGAAAAAATGTTTAGAAAAATCATTACAGATCATCATATTGAAATAGAACAAAGCATTTGATATGTTCTGTAGCATGCAAACTGAACAGAAATTGCGACTGTTTTGAATTGCACGTTCTGCTAAAGTGCCACAATGCAGTACAATAGAGCATGTAGTTCCAAACTATAATTAAGTGTATACTTTTATATCAATGTCCCCTTTTTGGAAGGTTCAAATTTCCTTCTTTTTTTAGGTGTCAAGCAGATTGTCCCTCTTTGTTCTTTGTTCTTTGATTTGATTGACACCTATGTGACCATGTGACTTATGCCATAAATATACCATACTGTTGTTACCATCATCCTTTAGTATGTATTATCCTACTTGGTTGTTCTTGACATTCTTGTGTGGCATGAATGATGGCAAGTATAGAGAGCAAGCTCTCAACTTTCCCACCTTGTAATAGCTTTATTTTAATTTTTACCGACTATAGTTGGGAATGTTTTACAAATAGTTGGAATTGGAAAAATTCAGTTTGTTTGCACTTTTGTCCTGGGAAAGTCTACAGTAATAATCTTAATAGGCTCATTGTGCAAGATGACATAACCTCTTGCGCACATGGATAAGGCAACAGTTCACTGAACAATAGCGAGTGCTACATATTACATCTATTTAATCCTTTATTTTACAGGACTTCCTCAATGTCATCACTGTGTGTAGCAAGTACTCCTATTATTTAAAGTGTGCTCATGTTTAAATAATCGTTGAGGATAGTAGAGTCCTAATGGCCTATATTATTAAGACCAAAGATTGTCTATTTTGATAGCAATGAAATGCTATTTTTCTCTTCTTTCCTTTCATCAGTGATCTGCTAAGTAGAGATTTCAATAATTTGTGTCATGAATACTTGTCATTTGTACTTCCTAAATTTCACCTTGGCAAGTGTAGTAGGAGGCCATTCATCCGAACATGTTGGAACAGGAGAGTGTATGTTCAGATAACTGTACTTCAGGTCTTCAGCTTGTTCTTGCTCCTCATAAAATTGCAAATAATCTACTTTCCAACATCGGATTCTGCCACTGCTCTAGCTAAATATTATTTCATAATATCACAGATTTTGAGCCTAATTTTAACAACAACTTTTTATCTCTTTTGAATGGATCTAGCCATGCTCTCTGCTTTGATATAGAGAGAGAAGAATATGGTGTATGATGAGGTTCCATATTAGGCAAATTGTATATATTCATTGTGCTCATGCTCAAAGGAATTTTCCTCGCAAAATGAAAAAATAAGTACACCAAATGAAGCCAGCATTTCCGCAGGCGTGACTAGCATTACATAGGAGGGGCGTGGATTCTTGTAATGTTTGTGTGACCAGATAACTGGCTCCTACTATACACATTAAATGTCAAGTTTGGTAGCTAGTTATTGGTACGGCTTGACAAGAACTTGGTACTTGAAGAGAGTGTGACTATAATGGCTTATTAACTAATTATTGCCTGTGGAAAGATCATGTTTGCAGTGTTTGTCTAAAGTCTCTCGTTCTGACATACCAATAGAGTAGAAGGTCATAGACATATTATGTATAGTAAATATATAATTTCTGAATAGTTCTTATGGTTATTGCAGTTGTGATGCTGCATGATTTTTATGGAGATATGAATTATATTGCTCAGAAACTCTGTCACTGAAGGAAGCTGAAGCTCAAGACAATGATATGGAGAGCATAGGAGCTGTGGAAAGTGCCGTAAGGAGTGAAATAGCTGATGTGGATGGAACTGATCCAGTAGATCCATCCATTTCAGTGGAACCAGTGACTGTACGAGAACCATTCCCTCATCTCATCTCCAGTGGCCTCTCTCCAGAGGAGAAGGATGTGTATCTCGAGCGACTAATGCTTGAATCCATGGATATTCGATACAAATTCTGCCGACTTGCATCTGACACACAAATCTCACTCCTGTCCAGAAAAGTCAAAATCAAAAGGATCAGCGATGTAGTCAAGGAAATTCATCCTCATTACCATGATACGTTATTCAAATATCGAGCCATTGACACTCCAACAGCCATGGGGTTACTCAGTGACAGCTGGAATTTTATATTTCACAGCATCTTGGAGCAGATTATAGTCAAACTTGGGACATTGGAAGATCAAGTCAATCTGGAAGTCTACAAGAGAAGCCTGTGTGAATATTCCAAGCGAAGATTGTTTGAATGCCCTGATGGTTGCTTTGGTGGCTCAAAGAAGCTAGATGAAGAAGTAATGGTTATGAAAAGGGCCAACAAAGGCACTGCATTATACGACACTACCCTTGGGGATGTGCAGAGGATCGTGAAAGAATTGCAAGATGAGATTAAAGTTGAAGAGTTTGGGATGCGACTGATTGGCATTGGAATTGAAGATCACAATATGGTGTTTTTATTTGCAGTAAACTCATCACTGGTACTCTCTGAGTCGATGTTTATGTTTACCCAGGAGAAGAAAGAGAGGTTGATGCTATGTGGTATCTGGCATGTCAGCTGTAGAGAGTTTATCTTCCAACATGCACCTCAAGTGAGTTAGTGCACAAGCATAAATACTGGTTCACTTAGTAGTTAGGTATATATAATATATATCCACAAACTTGGATATTGTTATAAAAATATATATGTACAGAATGGACTGGAAGTGCTAATATTTATTATATATTTTTTTACCCGCGCATGTCTACTGGATTATTTTCTGGTTAATGGGGTGAGCTAACAAAATGAATAATAATAATGGCTAATGGCATAATGGTCTTCATGAATGGTCTATTCCAGGCTGACTTTTACTCTGTTTCTGGATGTCCTTCTGCTAAGTGCATAGGCAGATCTATTTGCTTGACATCACTTTGAAACCCTTCTGTCTTGAGAAAGGAGGTGCCCCTCGATTGGTTTCTTTGCTAGAAGTTTTTTTTGTAGATATAATGTGACTTCTAATGAGTTTGAAATATTTATCCTTGGGGGAAAAAATGGTGATAATGGTGATTAAAAAATGGTCGGTAATCAATTGGTTAACTACAATACCTTAAAAGCTGGTTGTTAGGCAAATGCATTTATAACACAAATTGATAAGAAAACAACCCCCTTACTAAGAACATGTGCCTAACAAATATATGTAGTTCATACTCAATAACTTGTGAGTAGTATGTCCATCACTTGCTTAGCAAGCTTGTGAGGTCTGTGAAGTATATGGCTCAGAGTGTTGCTCTATATTTATACATAATATTGAATCCCTAATACGTCAGTAACCAGGGTAGCCATGATGTCAAACTCTGACTTACGGTGGCAGCCATGTTCAGCATGAATGAGCTGCTGTCATGTGCTGCAACAGTGACTTCGGCCTATGATAGGATGAATCCAGCTATGATGAAGGAGAGGGGGCCCGTGCTTGCTGAGGGCCAAGAGTTATTTCTCCTCAGGAAGTAGCAGCTCAGAGCAAAGCTGTCACATCTGAGCCTATAGCTAGCAGTAGTAGTCTGTCGATTGGATATTTATCAGTGCTAAGGTCTCTATGGATGCTGAGGAGAACCAAAGAGAGTTCCAAGGTGAGTAGTAAATGTAGATATAAAATAGAGCTTGGAAAATTTAATATTACAAGGATTGCTTGGTAGAGCGTTTTCCTGGATGGTTACTTGGTAGTTCCTGGGTAGTTAGTGGATTTTTTAGATGACTTCGAAAGGGTTAGATGTGGCTATAGCTGGACACTGGCATAGGACTATATGTGCAGGTAAGCCTAGAGGTGCATGAGTCAAAATAATTACCCTTTGATTATAGCTCTTATTTTTTCATGTAAATGCTGGTGAAGTCTTTGGCACTGATAAAGGGGTGCTGAATGCTAGGTATTCCACCCTAGAGTGGTTGCATCCCCTGGTCCTTCTATGTCAGTAGTACCTACCCCAGGCTCTTCTTCGGTGTCTATAGCATCCTTTCCAGGCCCTTCTTCTTCTCTGTCTGTGGCATCCCTCTCAGGCACTTCTATTGTATCATGTTCCATGTCTGTGGCATCTCCCACTACCAAAGGGTGCGAAGTAGCTTCCAGAGCACAACAGACATGAGTCTCAGAACTTGTGCTCTACCTGCCAAGTTCATCTGTGCACAGGCAATGAGCGTAGGTGCTTTGACAAGTACCACAAGCATGTGCATTACTGCCACCTCAGCCCTGCTTTGTTTTGTATACTGTTTTGTTTTGTATACTGACATATTTTTTCCCTTTTACTTACGTGTTGTACTATGTGCATGTTATGTCTATGGCATGCACACATGCACAGTAAATTTATGTAACACTACCCACCTGCCATCATTTGTGTGCCATCGTCCCCAGAGTAGTGTTTGTCTTTCTAACATCCTTTGTGTTGATTGCTATGGTGTGAATATCTGCTTTGTCAAGTGTGTGAGTGTATTGTGCTGCAACCCTGTCAATACTTTTTGGCTGGCTAACATGGCAGGTACATGGCAGGTACATGTCAAATAAATATCATTTTGGCATATTCTTAGTTAAGGCGGAACTAAGGCAGGACTAATCCATTTTTTCAAAAAAAACTTTTAAAAAAGAGATATTTATTCATTGTATACTATAGTTCATGTAGTATTTCTATTTCAAGTTTCAGAGCATTTGAAGGCTTCACTGCAAAGTTATACACACTTTTGTCCATGCTATTGACTACATAAATTCTTCAATTGCTAACCACGACAGTGGAAAAGAACCTCGAAAACCATAGCGAGAAAAGTCTTCAGAGCTCGCCCGAAGAAGTACCGTTATCTCAAAATGAGTTATTTCAAGTTTGTGTGCACATAACTGGGCCATGCTTTGTCCTATATCAACTTTTAATATATCATTTGAAAGCTCTTTTCATACTCTTTCATTTGAATGGAAAGAATCTACCAAAAAATCTATAGGGGAGATATGAGCCCTGGAATGTTGCTAATCATGAGAAAATTACTGACCTTTCTTAAAAATCCATTTTACAAGTTATGATGTTTTCATCCATTCTAAATGCATGTCTGTGGGTTCTCTAAGTGCTGTCAAAATTGTAAGTGGTTTATGTCACATAGGTGTTGAAATAATGTGAAATCACCTTGGTGTCCACAACTCCGACCAGGTCAAAACTAAATATACTATTGGAAAGCTCTCTGAATGAGAAGCATTTTGGTACTAATTTTAACATCATAATAATTATATAGAACAAAAAAGTTACCAAAAAATGTCCCAGAAATGGATTAGCCACGCCTTAATTCAGTATTATATGTATCCATAAATATAATGGTATGTAGAATAGGTTTGTGTAGAAAATGCAGTGAAATTTTTTGCTAACACATTATAATGATACACCATTATGGTTAGATGCTAAGCAACTATTATTGAATGCAAGGTGATCCTCAAAGCAGGGGCTCTCCCATAGACTATGGTTGCTAGGTACTTCATCACAGTTTTGGAAAGTATTTGTAAAACTAGTAAAGAAATAAAAAGAAAAAAAACCTGTGTAAATCTATCCATGAGAGAGTTAAACATGTTTGGCTATGTGAACATTTCTGGTTTAGGTAGCTAGCAATAATTGGCAAAGTAACGGCCCAGTTTTCTTTTTGTTGTTGTTGTTGATGGAAACAAAGGGCACATGGTTTATGAAAAGTTGGTATAGTGTGGCAGTAATATTCTTAGTCCTTTTGTATGTCATTATGCTATATAAGATAACTAATCATTATTAATTTTTAGTATTTTCAATCTGTGTTTATAAGGAGCAGTCTGAAGTGGACATTGCAGGAGTAAGTGACGATGAAGACCAAGCTACAAAAATGGAACCACCCAGAGAACATGGTGGTTACAACAAAGGTTTGTAGCAGTCACAGTACTGCCCACCCCTCCCTCCATCCTGCAGAAAAATTCATGTTTGCAGAAAAATTCATGTTTTTGCACCTATAATTGGAGATGTCAATATCTTTGAATTGACATTATCTTGCAGATGAATACATCCTTTTTAGGAAAAAACTCAATAGTTTCTGGTTGTTCCTTTAACGTGTGCTGCAGAGGAAGCAAGGAAGCATAGGAATGAGATTTTTCACTTACAGGAAGAACAAGAGAAACTCAAACCGTCCAGAATAGTGGAGTAATTGCAGTTCTCACATCGGGTGTAGCTAACCTGTTGCAGTTAACATTGGCACAGTTATTTGTCATTTTTAGACTACATATCAAGCATATAGGGTGAACAATATCTAAGTCATTTGTAGTTACACTGCCTCCATGTTCCAATAACTTACATGAACTAGAGAGGGAGGAAGCTCTCCAACTATGCATAAGATAAGCACACTACATATATATGTGCATGTAAATGGAGGGAAGGAGCTTTAATGGCTAATGCTGTGGTTGGTGCATGATTTAGTATTGGGCAGCTACTTGAGCCTGTTTGCACGTAGTGTGTTAATGACCCTCAGTTGTTGGTATTGTTGTGAAAGAAATACACTCTGTAACTGGGTGTAAGAACTTTCAACTTTTTTTTTTGGATAAGAACAACAACAAAATACACGTGGCCCATATAAGTTAATGCCTAACCCTAGCCCTGGCGCCGCCCCCAACCCTAGCCCCACCCCCAACCCTAGCCGTAGCGCATGGCTGATCAACCGACTAGCTAATACGAGTAATGTGAGATGTTTCCAAACAAACACAAAAAATAGATAGAGAGTGATGGTTGAGAGATAAAACACAGTTACATGTAACTCTAGTCCAAGATAAGTTTTTGGAATAGCTTTTGTACTTAACAAATATCCAATTATCAACAATTACTTGCTCATTTCAGTTACAAAATGTATTGTTAAACTTAGTTTTCTGTTCCCAGACCCAGCTACACTGGAACTGAGAAGGAGTATGAGCTACAAGGACAACGACATTGGTAGCCACACACACCTATCTGTAAACAACATCCGACAGGTGGTAGAAGTCAGCAACGCCTCGGACCCCGATTCACCTTACAAGTCTTACAAGGTTGGCCGGTACCAGAAAGGAGTGCTGGAATGGGTGAGCGGCACCAAAGGAATACGGTATGGAATTGGAAAATATCCGAAGGTGGTCTTGAATGATGAAGGCTATGTGGTTGAAGTTGATGAAGAGGTATCTGGTTATATCTCATCCAGAGTAGGCATTGTCCATCCTAACAATGTAATGCTATGGACAGAGGCCTCTGCAATGACAATGGCTGGCTCCAAACCTTGCATTGCTGTCTGTGGGAAAGCTGTGGTCGTCACTTTCATGAGAAATGGTAATGGATATTACTGTGTGGGTGCTTTAGACACCGGAGGAAGAAATGTGCAGTGGTCGAAAGAAGAGCACAAGTTTATAACTGGTGGTTTAACTGATCTGTGCATTGCCATAAACACAAAGGGCCAAGTTGCTGTAGTCTACATTAAACCAACTTTATCTGCTGCAGTAACACCTTTGTATTTTATCATGGGAACACTGAATCATGCAGACCAGAGAATCTCGTTCTCCATGGAAATAGCATCACAGAGCTTTGCAGAAGCTGGGACATTTCCCCAGGTTGGTCTTAGAGATAACAGTGTATTGGTAGTCTATGCTCAAAAGAAATCAATGGCACCAAAAAAGATCAAGTACAGGATTGGATTAATGGAAAAGACGTCAACAACACACAGTTATAAAGTGAAATGGGCAGTGGGTAAGGATACTTTTGATTTCTCGGGAGAGAGAGCTGCAATGGCTGTGAATAATAAAGGTGTGGTCATCATTAGCCATGCCCAGAACAAAACATACTCTTGCCATATTGGCAGGCTCTACTATGAAACTGTTATTTGAGTTTTGAGTTGGTTGTTGGAGTAAAGAATAATATTTATTTATATCATCATTTTTCCCCGATTTTTTTTGAGAATAAAAAATTTTGGCTTTATTATAATAATATATGTTACAAAAAAACACTAGAGGTGTGAAAGGTCAACTAACTAACTCACACAGAATAGTTAGTATCTGTAGCTATTATTCCAGTGAATGTGGATTTTATTTCACTAAGTGCTGATTATAATTATTCCCATTAACTTGTGTCACATTCTATTCAAAAATACCTACTTCAGATTCCTTACAGAAGGCCTGGGCATAGTTCTCATCCATGGACCTGGGAGCAAGCTTGACAACTAATTTCATATTTTGGACAATTTATATGTATCCACCTCCTTAGGAACAAATTTATAAAAACTCCGCATCTTGTTGCTTGTGCCACATCAGTCACACCGAAGGTAATGACACCCTCCAGCAGATATTATATGGTCTTGCTATATATGTATCTAGTAATCCTGTGTCAGCTTGAAGCATTAACTTTAGAGATGTAAGATGATGATGTGCTAATATTCATCCTGAGTTATCTCTAGTAATATAAATACATGGTGTATGCAGTACCTGTTAATATCATACCCTTTGGACCTATGACAATGTCTATTATCAGGAGTGTTTTTTTTATGCCAAAAATATGGAACGTACATTTAGTTCGCTAAATTAAACTGTGATACAGTGTAGAGTCATGCAACAAGAATAAGTCAGTATCTCCACTTCGTTCTTAACATTGTGCAAGTTAGTTATGTTGCCAACACCCTTCTCAATAAAGTCTCTTTATTGTGCTAACAATTAAGGTAATACAGAAGACGCCCATATGATAGCAGCTCCAAAATCAGCATCTCTTTTCTGTCCATGGTTTTTTAAATATTGATACCATTCCCTAACTTTTCACTTTCAAACCCAGCTGTTTTTTTAGAGCAAGGTTTATCCAGCTTCACAGCCAGTTGGCAAGCGTTCTCTTCCTAATGTGTGCATGCATAGTGGGGAACATCCCTAGCCCTAGCATGTGTACAAAGCTTTTTCTACATTATCTGTTCTTCCTGCATGCCTTCCTTTTTGATTCCCCCTCCAAGAATTTCACCTTTCCATTAAAGGATTTTTGACTAGAGGATTGAGAAAGTTCAGCCTGAGACATCTTTGAAGATTTATAATGTTCAGCTTTTGACTAAAGAATAGATATTTAGGCTTGTGTTTAGTTAAAGGTCAAAACCAGTAAGTCAGGTTCAAACAGTACATGTGCACACAGAAAAGTGGTTGATTTGGAATTGTGCAGCTGCTGGTTTAGCCAGCAGGCAATTGCTTATAGCTATTACTCTTCCTTATAAGGAAAGTGTTTGTTTGATTAATCACTCTTTTTTTAAATGATAATATGACGATAAAGTATGAAATATTTTACATCTGTATAGAAAACGATTTGGGAGTTTGAATACATTTATGCAATTAACAATGATATAAGTGGGACCCACTATACATATAACAGCTTCACCCACAAATTTCTTTAAAGCAGCAATCAAGGTAGATCTCCCTACTCTTTGAAAATAATTAGTAAAATGTAATTCAAGTTTCTAAAAGCTATAACATGTTGATATTCATTAGTTGTCCACCTAAGATCTACAACTGCAATGAGGAGTGTTCAAGAAAGACTCCTACTAGTATGCTAGTATTCCTGACTTTCAGTAAGACCAGTGTGAAGTTTACTACTAGCTATCTAGCTTCTATAACTAGAGTTTTGGTTATTTTGAACTGTGCTATATTATAGTCTAAAGCTAGATTGCTTTTCTTGAAGGTGTTCTAGATTTAGGGTCTGGTGCTAGGTGTCTATACTATAGCTATGAAAATGACCTTTCAATACTGCCTGTGTGAAGGATGTAGCTATGATCTACAGCTATAGCTCTGGCTCTAGCCTGACTTGGTCCAAAGAACGAAGTCCACAGGTTAAAACTTAACCGGTTCACTACCAAATGAAAGTTTTCTACAAGCCACAGCTTAGGCTAGCTAACAACTTCTTGTAGATATGCATTTTCAACAGAGTGCTTGAGTGCCATGCGAAAGCTACAGCTACAAAGCACAGCTGTAGTTTTAGCAGATGAACCTCTCTAGGCATGGTCCAAAGAAGGAAGTTCAAGGGTGAAAACTTATCCGTTATTTACTAGCTAAATTTCTAGAGCCTCAACTTGCACAAATTTGTGTCTTCTGTTTCCCGCAGCTGACAACTAGCTACTGCTGCTGCAAGTGAGCTTTCCCGCAGCTGACAACTACTGCTGCTGCGGTTAGTTCCCACAGCTGACAACTAGATACTGCTGCTGCAATTAGTAGCAATAGCTTTCCCACAGCTGACAACTAGCTACTGCTGCTGAGGTTAGTAGCAATAGCTTGCTACAACTAGCAACTGTTTCTACAGTTAGTAGCAATAGCTTTCCCGCAGCTGACAACTAGCTACTGCTGCTGCAGTTAGTGGCAATAGCTTTCCCACAGCTGCTACAACTAGCTACTTCTACTGCCGTTAGTAGCAATAGCTTTCCCACAGCTGCTACAACTAGCTACTTCTGCTGCAGTTAGTAGCAATAGCAATAGCTTTCCCACATCTGCTACAACTAGCTACTTCTGCTGCAGTTAGTAGCAATAGCTTTCCCACAGCTGCTACAACTAAAGCTATTGATACTAACTGCTGCAGCAGTAGCTAGCAGTAGCTAGTTGTAACAGCTCCGGTGGTGTCAGTTTGGCTTATACATAGACGGAAAATTCTGCTATTTGATTAGTCTGGATAATTTTTGTAGACAACAACCGTCATGGTAAAAATCAAAGACGCATGCATATTTTATAACTACACCTCTACAATTTGAGCTGGAATCGCTGTGGTTCAAGGCTATTACGCTAAGGAAATTTGGGATATCCTAGGATAGCAACTGTAGTGCTCGGTAGAGACAACAACCAGCATGATTTTTTGTTAAGAGTGGGAGTAAAATATGGAAACCAGAAAAGGTCCAAAAGTTTGCTCTCAAAATGGGTATAAAACAGTGTACCTGCAACTAACAGGACATAGTAATCAAAATGGGAAGGCCATCTCTTGAGAATCAAAGAATATTTCTGTATGGTATTCAAAATCATGAAACTAGCTGCTATTTCCTAAGATGTTATTCAATAGGCAGAATAACCCAGCACGATGATATCCCTGTTCCACCAACCATATGCTAAGATGCAGGCATTCAAATTTTATTGTGCCTGACTCTGTCACCTTGTGGGAACAACTTACCGCAAAGACCCATTCACTCATCACTTTCAAACTTACATTGCACCTTTGTTGTTGTTGTCGTACTCATAACCTCGGGTACCTTAATATTAGAAGACTGTGCTATTTGTGTACCCTTTGAATGAATTTTCATGAATTTTTATAATAACAAAATGGACGTACTGATTTGTCTTTTTTTTACAATGAACTTCTCAATTAAATTTTACTCCTTCAACATTTCTGCTAGATGCTTAGCCTTCAGGAATAATGAGATGCTAAGGCTCATATGAGCTTGTTAACCAGATTTGGAAAAATAAAAAAAAGACAATAGAAAGAAAATTAAAACCAATAAGAATATAAATTAATAATAATAGAAACAATAAATACACATGCAATATCGGACCCATTAACACCTAATTAACACCATGCAAATTATTAAAAAAATAATTACTCCATACTTTTTAAATTAGAAGTAACAGATAAAGTAACATACCCAAACACAAATAACCAACAAATATACAAGCAAACAATCTAAGGCAAAGTTCCCAAAATTGCCGCAGCATTACCCCGCTGAACTTCGATGGCCACATGCTGCAGGAGAAAGGACTCTGACCTCGGTTCCTCCAATGGTCCGCGAACTGTTTGCCAAGGTCAGTGAAAAAGGCTGCAGCTGCAGGGCCGAAAAATCCTGACCTCTCAATGGCCATAGGCATAAATAGATAAACAGAGTCCAATCTTTATTCTTGGTCCTCTAGTGGTGCTCAGCTTCAGTGGCCACGCTGCCAGCCTCAACACTAGCCAAAGCCAAATGGGATGGTGCATAGGTGTCTGGTCATGTAACATCCCATACTAGTGATTGACCACACTTCCATGGGAGCAAACTGATGCCGTCTGGCCATTTGCCATCTGATCTAGACACTCCATTGAGTTCGAGTCGAGATGAGATTTTTGCAGCATCCAAACCTCTCTTGACCACCACATTCAGAGAGGCACGCCTTGTAGCGACACTGTCTTCTACGGCAACTCAGACCATGTGTACCTTTAACATCAACCTGTTCACCACAATGGCAACACGAATGGGGTTGAATTAGGGATGTACCTATCCTCAATCCCACTGCAATCCTAAGTACCTTGTCCTCCATCCTTAAACCTAGAGATGCCACTGGGATGGCATCGACACAAGCACCAGATTCTTTCCATGCTGCAGCCAGAAAAATTGCACGAGAAGTTTCAGAATGAGCATCACTTAGCAGCTGATCAAATGTATTCTGAACTAAAAGGGTATCCCGAGCTCTCTGCTGGAATGACTCACTTCCTGCAGGGGGTGAAGCATTATGACTTTGACACCACATACATATCAATGGAATAACGCTGAAAAGTAAACTGCACACCAGGCAATCTTTCCGGAAGGATCTGATGGATAAGATCAGAGCAGGCGGCAGATAGAAGGCAGAAGTTGCCAACTGCACCGCACTTCTGATCCCAAGACCACCCAAAAGCACTGGACTGTGTCCATCAGTCGCTAAATTCAACATTCACTATCTCACTCACTATTCCTTTTTGCAGCCTGTCAAAGTGATGTAGTAATGGAGAAGAGGAAGAAGGAGATGAACGTAAAAGTTTGGGGATGCAAAAGGCATGTTGGAGGAGATGCAATGCATCATGAGCATGAAGATAACTAAGTCTCTCCCCCAAAACACACAATGCATCTATCTTATTCCCAAGGATTGAATCAATGCCTTCTGCTCTACCAATTGAACCCAACAGAGTGGATGTCTCTGGGTTCAGTACCAAAAGACCTGGAATATCTACTAGTAAGGAACCCAGTGTGGTATGGTCTCAGCATTCCATTTCACACTTACTGTGGTTCAAAGAAAGGCCTACAACCTGAGCTAGAAGCTCTACTCTCCGAAAGTCATACTATGTCCTCCCAATTTCCACCAAATGTGATGTCGTCCAGGTAAGAGATGCAAAGTTCTGACTTTAGGTCCTCTACTACTGACACTGGGCCCAAGTTGTTGTACCCCTTCATTTGACTCTATCACACTATCTCAAAAGTAATGGCTTGTTGGAGAACCATATTGAGATTACTAAAGGTAATAGCTGTGGAGCCAAATTCCTGACAGATTGGAACATTTTATCCCTGCGTAAACTATTAAATGCATTTCTGAAGTCCAATTTCAGTAGTGCACTATTGGAGTAAGATTTTGCACATAAATTCTAGCTGTGTGAGTAGCAGCTTCAGCACCCTTGGGCACACCAAATCCTAGCTGTAGGGGGGCTAGTACAGAACTAACAGATGTCTTCACTCGGCACTTAGCAGTTAATCTGCAGAGGGTACAAGCCACAGCTAATACCTCCACCTTGTTTTGATATAGCAATTAGTGATGCACCAAAGAAAAAAGGGATTATGAATGCAGGAGTGTCACCCCAAAGAATGTTGTTGTTGAATGGAGATAAAACTTTAAGCCACCCTCACCAGACGCTGGCCCAGTTATATCCTTCAGATACTGAGGGCGAAGGCTACCTGAGGAACCATTGGGTAATGATTTGATGGCACTAGCTACCTCTTCCCTAGATATTCATATATAGCAGAGTCTAAAACTTCTGAAGGAACATCTGGAATGTTAAGTTGATATATACTGAGAAAAGGGTATTTTTCCTTTAGAATAGCTCGAGTATCATCATTACATTCTATATATTTAAATTAAAAATAATAAATAATTAATGCATTAAATATCTTCCCAATTTAATTATATTAAATAAAACAACAATGATGGTTATAATAGGAGTAATAATAATAGTAGTAGTAGTAGTAATAATAATAATAATAATAATAATAATAATAATAATAATAATAATAATAATAATAATAATAATAATAATTAACAACAATAATAACATAACAACAATATAATAATAATAATAATAATAATAATAATAATAATAATAATAATAATAATAATAATAATAATAATAATAATAATAATAATAATAATAATAATAATAATAATAATAATAATAATAATAATAATAATAGTAATAATAATAGTAATAATAATAATAATAGTAATAATAATAGTCATAATTATAATTAGTAATAATAGTAATAATAATAGTAATAATAATATTCATAATTATAATTAGTAATAATAGTAATAATAATAATAGTAATAATAGTAATAATAATAATAAAATAATAACAATAATAATAATAATAATGATAATAATAATAGTAGTAGTAGTAGTAGTAGCAGCAGCAGCAGCAGCAGCAGCAACAACAACAACAATAATAATAATAATATTATTATTATTATTAATAATAAATAATATAATAATAACAACAACAACAACATAATACCACTTCTTTTCTGTCTCTCCATCACAAGCTCTCTTCTAATTTATGCTCCGAACTCTGTCTCCTCTATCTGGATGATATCTCCATTGGTGGGAAGGTGGAGGATGAATTGGCTGACATTGAGATGGTGAAGAGGGAGGCTGCTAGCATGGGTCTCCAGCTGATGCACAGAAGTTGGAAGTGATATGTGATGATGTTTCCATTAAAGAGTCTCTCCTTCTTTCTTTGCCGGGTGCCCATATTGTTGACCCTTCCAATGCCACCCTTTTGGGTTCCCCTATTGGTGATTTAACCTCCATCTCAGGCTCCCTGGATGAAAAGATCCACCTTTTAAAGAAGGCTGAACCTTCTCAATGCTCAGGATGCTCTCCTCCTCCTCCGTCACTCATTCTCAATACCCAAAGCTCTTCCATATTCTTCGAACTTCACCATGTTTCCTCTCCCCTGGTCTAATGCGCTATGATGACGTCCTCAGATCTGTTGTGAGTGGGATATGCAACATCTCCTTTGATGATGATGATGATGCCACCTGGACACAAGCTACACTCCCTGTGAAGTTCGGTGGTCTTGGGATCCGGAGAGCAGTATAGCTTGCACCCTCTGCCTTCTTGGCTTCTGCTGCTGGCTCTTCGGACCTTATTAACCACATTGTCCCTTCTCGTCTCCATGATATACCTATTCCCAACTGGGATGATGCAGTTTCCCACTGGTCCCAGGGCCATGATCATCAATCCCCACCTATCGGCCAGGCTTCACATCGCCAAAAGATCTGGGATTCAGTCAAGGATCTGTAATACCAGCCTGCTTGCAAATGCTCCCAACCCTGTTTCTAAAGCTCGTTTGCTAGCTGCCTCTACAAAACAATCAGGGTTATGGTTGTCTGCTCCTTCCATCTCATCTCTAGTCCTTCGCATGGACGACAACACCATCCGTATTACTGTGGGTCTTTGCCTAGGCACTCCTTTGTGTAGGCCACATGCGTGTCAGCACTGTCATGCTGCCATCAATGACATTGTGCACAGGTCTTTAGCTTCAGCAAAGATACCCTCGAAACTGGGGCCTTCTGGCCTCTACAGAAATGATGGGAAGCACCCGGATGGCATCACGTTGGTTCCGTGGGAGTGTGGGAAATTGTTGGTGTGGGATACCACTTGCATTGACACTTTCTCTCCCTCCTACATTGGTAGTGCCTCCACAGTGGCAGGAGCAGTAGCGGCTTTGGCTGAGGAAAGAAAGAGACAATAAAAACCACTCTTTTGTTCCTGTAGCAATTGAAACTTCAGGTGTGTTTGGACCACAGAGTTTATTCGGATTTAGGGCAGCGTCTCTTTCAAGCGACTGGAGAGAAGAACTCCCTTCACCACCTCCTGCAGAGGCTTTCTGTTGTGGTGCAGAGAGGTAATGCAGTTTCGGTTGCAGGGACCACAGATAACTTTGATTTGGACTCTGATGACATTTTCTTTTAATTATTAATATAATAATAATAATAATAAATAATAATAATAATAATAATAATAGTAGTAGTAGTAGTAGTAGTAATAATAATAATAATAATAATAATAATAATAATAATAATAATAATAATAATAATAATAATAATAATAATAATAATAATAATAATAATAATAATAATAATAATAATAATAATAATAATAAAATATTAAAGAAATAAAAACAAATAATAATAATAATGATGATGATGATGATGACGATGATGATGATGATGACGACGACGACGATGATGACCACTTATTTATTATGTTATCTTTATTTTATTTTATCACATCCGGTTCCCGTACCAGGTGCGTATGCCAGGGTGTGGTTTGTATCTCATTGTGAATAGGTACATAACAAAACTCACATGAGTCTCAGCAGCACATTCCTGCCGATTAAAATTAGGAAAGTCATTGTAATTCATTATGTCAACTGAGAGTTCATTGAAGGTGTTTTTTCCCGTATTCCTTTTTTAAAGGTGGAATGTCAATCTTACAGAAAATAAATTTCAAGTCACTTGTGAGCCTGTGTTCATAATCACATGAAGGGTCACCAGACCTTTGTTGATCTCTAGTTGATGGGTTTCTCAGGCTGTCTCTCTGTATGCTCCATTGAGATCGGGCTCCCCTAATGTGTACATGATTCAGGTGCGAAGTCGAGAGAAGGATAGCTGACACCTTATCCAACCCATTACTTGTCTATCTTTGTGCTGATGAGTAATGCTAGTCACTTGTAAGTGTAGATTGCAGCATGACCTAGGCCACCTGCAGGGATAGAATAACAGTGGTGAAGGTTCCATATTCTTCCTCACATATCATATTATGCTCTCTTCTTTATATTCTCGAGCTTCTGATAACAAGAGACCAATTAGGTTTGCTTATTCGAGGGTGCGAATGGGTTAATAACTCTAACGTCCAAAAAATGCTCTTCCAAAAGTCATCTGCTGCCACATTCAACCTTGCTCCATCTTGGATACTGGCAGAGACATGTGTTGATCGTCACATTCTCTATTTTTATGGTTTGATACATTGCATTGTTATATATAGGTGCTGGACAGGCCTTATTAATTAAAGTTGGGAAAACGGAAGAAATTGCAAGATATCTAATCCAGTAAAGATGCTGAAAGTATGTTCAAATATAATGAGAAGACCTGAGTCCCCAAATAGTCATATTATGGTGTTTTCTCCCCTTTGAAGTGGAGAGGGCTCGATCGCGAGTACCCCCTTAATGTGGAAAAACCACTATAGTGGCTTTAACTGAGTAATTATTGCAAGCTAAGCAATTTTTGTAATAATTGTCAACCATTTTGTTGAGTAACTCAAGCTGACCTTAGTGGACTTTGGTTCACTGCTTGTGGACCTTGCTATTCCAAGTTATAGGCTAGAAGACGAACAAACGTTTGGAACTGATTCAAAGAAAAAAAGCTCATATTATACAGTTATACGTTAATTTCGTTATATGTAGAAAGTGTGTGCATCTGGTGTTAAACTGTTTGAATCTTTATGAAACTTGGTCATTGATGTATTCTTATGGTAAGGATTAAATAGTGTGGAGGAGGAAAATCACAAAAAAAATAATAATGTTCGTCCACATCCAGTAGACAAGCCACTATAGTGGCTTTTACACATCAAAGGGTTAATTAAAGAGAGTCTGACTATGTGGTTTTTGTTATGAAGTATCATACTTTGCATCCAATGGCATAGTCTTGATTAAGCATTGTCCATTTAATATGATAATTTTTGTTTTGCTTTTCTTTAGGTTGGAATATAAAGTTAATCACCAACAAACTTTTTCACTTTTCTATTTTCCAGCTTCCAGCATCAAGTCTTGAGTGGCTATAATAATTGGATATATAGCTAGAGCAATACAAACACTAGAGAATGAGGTGTTTTTTTAATACATCCATTCGTATACTAAATAAAATAATATGAACACCTTGTGGTTACAAAGTTTGTAACTCCATAGATTCAGCACACTTCTCTGAATGAACTTGATGTAGACCTCTGTGCTCCCTTTTAGATATTACTATATATGCCTGCCAAAGTGGAGGTATCAAAATATCCGAATGGCTGCAGACTTCTTATCTTTTAACAACCCAGCTGATGTGTACTCCTTAGTCTAAACTGCAACCGTACACCTTCCTGACCTTACATTGACCTCACATACCTCTCCACCCCCTGAACCATTCTTTGCCATTTATCCAACTTCTGCATACTCTTGCTGTTTACTTCCTCCTCCCAATCCTTCTCATTTCTCACCTTCACTATTCCATTCAACTTACGTACTGAAATGTTGTTAAGCTCATTTTCTCCTAAAGATCTCATATTCTTCCAACCATCCAATTCCTCCATCCACAGCAATCTGCTCTGTTCCAACACCTCCAATCTTTTACCAAACAAAACCTTTATCTCTCCCCTCCTCTCTTCCAGCTTCCTCCACCCCATATCTCCCCGTATTGCCACTCCTGCTGTATTACTTGCTCCCAACAACCTTCTACCCACACTCATCTGTGCTGATTCCAACTTCTTGCAAGCATTATGTCCTCCTGCACATACTTTGACTGCATACACCGTACTACGTCTCACTAGAAGCTCCCATGCCATCCTTCCTCTGTCTACTTTCATCTGCCCATTTACTCTATCATCACCTTCCCACCCCACTCTTCTGCCTTCTTTGCCATCTTGTTTAACTGATCATGACCCCATTAGCTTCCTATCAAACCATACTCCCAAGTACTTGAATTCTTCGACCTCTTCCAATATCTCCTTGCTAATTCTCCAATTCACACCTGTTACCTTCTTCCCTACTACCATGACTTTGCTCTTCTTACTATTAAACTTCATCTTCCACCTCAACACATGATCACATCTGGCATAGGTTGAAGCTCCACCCCTGATTACACAAAAAGACCGTTGTCTGCAAACATAAGTGGCCCACACCAACACCCTTCCATCTTAACCCCTGGCTCAGCTCTCTCGAGCTCCTCTGCCATTCCCATCAAATATGTATTGAAAAGAAGTGGAGACAAAGGATCTCCCTGCTCATGTCCGTTCTCCACAGTAAACTACCTTGACCTCCTTCTGCACTGGCGTTTCTACCCCACTATACAACCCTACACATATCCTCGCAAGTTTATCCTCCATATTACCTCAACTTGTGCCACAGTCCCTTCCTCACACTCTCATATGCCTTGCTTATTTCCAGGAAGGCTAGATATGAAATCCTCTTCTGCCTCTTCCTCACTTCACAAACTCCTCTTAACACCAACCACTGGTCCGAACTTCTCCTCCGACTCCTAAACCCTCCCTGTACTTTCATTGAAATCCTATCATCAGCAAACCCTTTAAACCCCCTCGCCAACACTCTTACAAACACTTTCACCACACTACAAACTAATGCTACTTTGTCCTCATCGTCATCCTTGTGGAGAGGTATCTTCAAGTCCACTGGGCAGCACTCAATCCTCATCACCATGTTCATCACTTGCACCATCACCTCCAACACCTTTCTACCTACATATACCAGCATCTCATTCAATATTCCATCAGGGCCTGGTGCCTTTCCTCTCCTCAAACAGTTCTTTATCTTCCCAACTTACTTCCTCACGCAACCCATGCCCACTCACATCTCTTACCGCACTATAGCATCGTCTTTTTTCCTCCTCATCTCTTCCCAGTAGTTTACAATCACCTGCAACACTTTGTCTTCCTCCTGCACTATCCTTCCCTGATTATCTTTCACTTCTTTTGTCCTTCTCTCCTTCCTTTTTGCTCTTAAATCGTTCCAAAACAGTTCCCACCCAGCTCTCTAATAATTCTTTTCCTCAATTCCATCTTCTCTTTCCTGAAGTCTTTTTCACTTTCTTTCTTCTTCTCTATAGTCATCCCATATTTGTCCCAACGTAGCCTCCCCCTCCCCTCTCTCCCTTGCTTCCCTCAACCTCCTACATTTCTTCTTCCTATCACCAATTAACCTCTCCACAACCTCTGACCACCATCTCACAATCTTCTTCCTTCCAATTCTTTACGCTGCAGTCAAAACTTTCTCCTTTCATCTACTCCACATCTCTTCAACCTAACTCTTGCTAAGCTTTCTCACCTTCTCTTCCCACCTTATGAACATTTCCTCCACTACCTCCTGATACTGCTCCCAGTCTAGTCTACTGTCAACTCTCCATTTATATACGTCTCTTCTCACTTGTAGATACCTCTCTCCTACCACACATATTTCCCCCCCATATAAGGTTATGGTCCGACCCCACATCCAACTTGCGCATGAGTATTTAATTTTTAAAAAGAAAAATTATCAGTTTCACACTATCATAATTATAACTATTTGGAAACATGAATGAATAGAAATGAGTGATGGAGTACACTGTAGGACAACGTTCTGCGAATTCAGTGCTACATTTGTGCTTCCCAGTCAGTATATATGTTTGGATTAATATGCTCAAGGTGATTTCTTTGTCATTGTGAGTCATGGGATATAATGATTTGATGAGCCTTGGCATGAGCTACCATAAATCAGCGGACACAAGAATTTGTATACACTATACACAGTCAGTTTAAGGGGGGAATAATGTCAAATTTATGTTAACTTTCACTTTTTTTAACAACTATTTTAAATGGTGTCTCTGCTCATATAGAAATCATATTCCAAGTTTCAGAAAATTTGAAGATTCTATGATGCAGTTACGACAGCTTTTGCACTCACTATTTTCATTAGAAACCCAGCAAGTGTGAAGAAGAATCGCGTCGCATTAGATTAGAAGAATTTCCACATATTTCCACAAATTTCTCCCTAATTTCTCACCCAAACTCCATAATTTATATATCACCAGAATGCTCATTGTGTGCTCTTTAACCTAAATTATTTTATTTTCACTGTTATGAGAATGTGTTGGGTATAGACCAGCATATCTGCATGTGGTTTGTACAAAAGTTAAATACATCATTAAATAGCTTATCTTCTAAGCTACATTTTGGTATACAAATTATGTTGATAGAGGATAGTGGGTGGAAGTTATGATTGGTATTGTCGAGGTGTATTTTTTTGACATTATTCCCCCCTTAAGCCATATTATGCCCATGCGCACCACCAAATTATGGTAATCTGAGACAGGAGTAATCTGAGAGGCATATCCAAGATAGAACTCATCAAGCTTGTTGGAGCTGAAAATCAATTCCCTCCACTTCCCCAATGCTCACCCTTGACCTGGTAGTCATAATGGCTTCCTCCTGGCTCTAGCCTAGTCTAAGATGGTGATTTCCTCCCACAAAATAGGATCAGACCAGGAGACAGAAAGAACTTCTAATGAAGGAGGCATGCACATCAGCCAAGAGCCAAAGTGTAAGCAATTCACGTTGAATAGACTTGTCTGGCGGCTGGGGGAGTATATACTCTCAAGAGCCTGCTTGAAATGACCATCATATTTTTTTCTGTACTCAGTTATTATTGATGTTTTAATATCAAGCATGTCTTTTTATTTTCTATTAATTTTATTTATTTATTATAAGAATTTACTAATGTATATATACACAACAACAAAAAAATAAAAAGAACTAGGATTATCAAATATATTTATAACTAATTATTAAAAATAACTAGGATTACCAAATATATTTATAACTAATTAACAATATAATTAACAATATAATATATAATATTAGTTAAATAATCCTAGTTATTTATATTTTGTTTGTTTATATAACTAGAATACATAACTAATAAATACATAAATAAGCAACTAAAACGCTAACGACACGTTCAACTCTCGACTGACCCCAATAAAGATAAGGCATTTCCTCTCTGGACTGCCAACGAGAGATGATGAAGGAGGTGAGCATGGGCATCCACTTCCTCAGTTCTTTGCCTTATCGTGAGGCTGAGCTCCTTCAGGAAAGCTGTCGACCTGGCCCCAATGACCCGCAAAGCTCAATGTCCATGGATACAAAAAGGTGGCACATATAATTATAATTATATAGACTGGCATATACTTGGAGACTTCCTTCTCCTTGGCCATAGCAACCACAGCTCCAGCACTACTCACTGCCGCACCCCAATATGATTGGGCAGAGGTATCTGGACAGGTAACATCCCACACCAGTTGTTTGCCATTTTTCCATGGAACCATGGTTACCCTATCAGGCCTTTTTCAGTCAGAACAAAAGAGACCCGACAATTACAGCCAAGGGGCACCTGCAGATGACAATGCTCGGAAGAGAATGTTGTTTATGGTGGTATGACAGGTAGAAATATCCCACTCCTCTTGCAGCTAAGACTATGCATAGCGAGACGATCCACTTCAGCCCCACAGTGCTAGCAGTAATGAAGATGACACAAAGTGGGGCCCAAGAGGAGACCCACACTAACCCTGATGGTATTGTCATTGATAGGGTCGAGATGGGGATGGCATTTAGGATTCTTTTGCTAAAATAGCCAAAACCTGGTCATCAAGTGCATTCTGCAACAAAGATTCCAAGGACTCTGCTGCATCCCAGGACTTCTGAGAACATGCTGCATGACCAGTTGGTGGGGGGTTGCCATGATCCATAGGCCATTCTGAACAGGTGCCATCCACAAAAGGGACAGGGAGTGAAACGTAGTTAGGTTGTAGGACGACTTGCACCACGTCATGAGTTACAGCATCTGAGTCAAGAAGGCAGATGGAGCAGCAAGCTGCACTTCACTCCTGATTTCAAGACACCCTACCCCAACAGGGAGCATGGCCTGCAACCAAGAAGGGACATCCTCAGAGATTAGTAATCCTGCTCACAATTGACTTGAGAACCACGTCATAATCTATCAGGGCAGGAGAGAGAAAACATGGAGAAATCCTGAGTGTCTACAGCAGCTAATATAGGGAGAGGAAATGAATTATGCTGCATGATTAAGGCATCCTGAGTAGAGATGAATTTGAACCTGTCCCCCATGAGTTCTAGGGCACTGAGAACAGCTAAGGCAGAATCCAAGCTACCCAGGAGAACCCAAGGGACAGGCATCAGAGGAATCAACCACATGAGCTCCTGGGAGAGAGCATAATATGATGGTTCCTCTCGAACCTGTGTCATGGCAAATGATCTCAGACTTGTCGTTGTTCAAAATTAACCCAATCTCCTTGATCTCAAGATCATGAATTATATTTTCCATTGAGCCCCCAGAGTGATGTCATCTAGAAACATTACACACAACTCCGATGACAACTGAGCGTAGTTAAGATGGATTGAGTCAGAAAAGGAGAGGGCCAAGAAGATCTCCATGCTGCACCACTTTGGCTGATTGCAAGGACTTGTCATCAGAAGAGTACACAGAATGAACAAAAGGGTAGATTACAGGTGCTAAGTTAAAGATGGCTTCCAACATATTGTCTCTGTGCAAAGTCATTCTTGAGGTCAAGCTTTACTATTGCATGGTTGGGTTGCAGATTGTTGAGAGACTACCTGGTGCCATGGACCGCTATTCCTTCCCCCCACCCCCCGTTCCCAACACCCAGCTGCATGGGTGCTAGCAGGTATGCCATGTCCTCGCTGACCATGTTAGCTACCCTGGCCACTTGCCGACGAAGGGTGTATCCTTGCTATGGGTCTGACATCACCCTCTTTCTTCTCTCGAGTCAATAGAGTAGCCTCAATAAAGAAGGGACGGATGGAGGAAACCTCTAGGAGGTAGAGAAGGCAGCTAAAGACTGAGAGTAGGGAGGATACTTCATTGGGATGCTTCAGTATGTCCTTCAGATGTTGTGGTCTTCAACCATCAGGACCACCAGCTGACCCACAGGGGAAGGATCTGGTTGCTCGAGCAACATCCCCTTCTGAAACAGTAAATGATAAGGGAGAGATATTAGGGGTGGATGGGATGGATGCATCAGGATAAGGAGAGGGATGCTTCTGTCTGAGGGCAGAAAAGGTAGCTTCACACCTCTCAGCCATGGAAACTTCCAAGGAAGCCAAGTGAACAGCTCCTTTAAGATCTCCCTCTTGCAGGTTCTCACACACTCGGTGACCCAGTGACTCCAAAGGATCTGGAGCAGTATATAGCTAAGGGAGGTTCACCGCAAACTCGACATCGCTCGCGTAAACATTAATTAAAAATTATGCAAGTAATTTTTTACCAGGGGGTGCGCAGTTTTAAACGATAAAAATACACCAATCAAAGAAAAATTCCAGGTAGCACGTGATTCCGAACTGGTCCCGGTGTCATAACGGATAACGTCCCCTATCGGTATACGTCCTAGGGACGTAATATTTCGTCCGCTAGGACGTTAACCGATGAGCATAAGCGTCCGGGGGCGAGGAATTACGTCCCAGCAGACAAATTTATGTTGTAAAGATGGCAGAAAAATTCTCTTTCTCTGAAGTATTTGAATTTATTCATTCTGGAAACTATCACACACAACTATAAAAGAAACTTGAGAAGAAAGGCAAATAACTTCAATGTCCATGAAGGTCGGTTATATTATATCGGTAACCAAGAGAAAAGGCTTGTGGTAGAAACTGCGGAAGAAAAGCAGAGACTATTGAAAGCAATACATGAAGATGGACACCTAGGTTGGTGCAGCTAACTGTAACAAAGCTATATCCTGTATAATTTCCATAATTGTAATTTTAACATAATTCTATTGTCTTCATATTATATACTAGGCTGTGCAGGCAAAAGGACCTCTGAAGAGAAGTGGTAAGCAGTATGCCAACCTACACAAAAAAAGTCTGAATGCCATTACATAACAATTTTCCTTCATAGAATTGGTAATGGGATTGAGGAACAAACTGCCATCACAGAAGCATGCGAGAGGTCAGGAGACTGCCACTTCACCCAGCCCAGGAAAAGAAGCAAGACCCTAACATTTTCAAAAAGCATTAGGGAAGACCTCAAGAGAGGGAAACAGCTCACTGATGAACATGTGAACCTTGCACAAAGAATCCTCAAAGAGCAATTTCGATCCCTGGGTGGTTTGCAAAATTGTCTTTTTTCACAGAATTATGGATTTGTCAAAACCAAGAATCCATACAGATACATTATGTGGATGGAAACCACTGGTGTGTTACATCATGAAGGGAGATCAAGTCAGGATCTATGACAGCCAATATTTGACTGGTCATCTTAGCTCTTCATTGAGTCACCAAATTGCCCAATGTACAACCCAATACCACCATTGTACAACCCAATACCACCATTGTACGACCCAATACCACCATTGTACAACCCAATTATACCGTCCCTTGGTAGACACTGGTAACGACGATGAGATGATTGTCTTTATGGCCGATGTGCAACAGCAAAGTTATTATATTATTACACTTATATGGATGCAAATGAAAGTCTATTCAATTTGTATATTATATGTGACAGGCTCTGCGAAAAGGGCCCACTTCGCGCAAGATATAAAATTTGAGTTATTGGCACTAAGATATAGCACACCTTATTACCTTCAAAATGGTCTAAGAAGCGTCACCATAGCTAGTTGGTTTGCTGAGCTACGACCGATCTAACACAGCTAAGTACAAGGCCATAATTCCATGAAAACGGTCTTTCAATGTTTACTTACGGGGAATTTTTCTATTTCCGTAATCTTCCGCGTTACGCGTTTTGAGGTAGCACGTGATTCTACAAGATACGCCCTTCATAGTTCGTGGAGAAGTCACACACTTCTTGGAGGAGCTTTTCTTCGCTTCCACGGCGCAGCCAAGGACTTAGAACACCACTAGAGCCCCCCAAAACTTCGTGCCTCCATGAATCAAGCAGCTATTCTTGGGAGGAAAAGCAGGTGAGAGATAGTACTAGCCCACCAACTGTAACTTTTTTGTTTAACTTGTTCTCTAGCTCACAGTTGGCCTTTGTTTAACTTGTTTTCTAAAAAGCCCACAGTTAGCCTTTGTTTAACTTGATTTCTATCCTACAGTTAGCCTTTGTTCACAGGTAGCCTTTGTTTAACTCGTTTTCTAGCCCACAGTTAGCCTTTATTTAACCTGTTTTCTAGCCCATAGTTAGCCTTTATTTAACTTGTTTTCTAGCCCACAGTTAGCCTTTATTTAACTTGTTTTCTAGCCCACAGTTAGCCTTTATTGAACTTCTTTTCTAACCCACAGTTAGCCTTTGTTTAACTTGTTTTCTAGCCCACAGTTAGCCTTTGTTTAACTTGATTTCTATCCTACAGTTAGCCTTTGTTCACAGGTAGCCTTTGTTTAACTCGTTTTCTAGCCCACAGTTAACCTTTATTTAACCTGTTTTCTAGCCCATAGTTAGCCTTTATTTAACTTGTTTTCTAGCCCACAGTTAGCCTTTATTGAACTTCTTTTCTAACCCACAGTTAGCCTTTGTTTAACTTGTTTTCTAGCCCACAGTTAGCCTTTATTTAACTTGTTTTCTAGCCCACAGTTAGCCTTTATTTAACTTGTTTTCTAGCCCACAGTTAGCCTTTGTTCACAGGTAGCCTTTGTTTAACTTGTTTTCTAGCCCACAGTTAACCTTTATTTATTTAGCCCATAGTTAGTGTTTAGTTTCTAGCCCATAGTTAACTTGTTTCTAGCCTACAGTTAGTGTTTATTAAACTTAGTTTCAGGTCAGCAGTAAGCCGGCTACTTGTCCTAACCCAGTTTTCTCTCTTTTGTTGTTGTTAGAACAAACTATTATTAGATAAAAAGTAGGACAAGAATAATTATTATTATACAGTGTTACAACAACATTGGTTAAAGACTTATTGTTGCTGATCTACTGTTATGTCCCTCCTTTCTGCAGATCATACAAGTGCGTTTCTTGGCAGAGGGAAGATAATCCTCTTTATTCTGATTACCAGTTGGTGAGGAGGGAGTGCTGGAAGGCTTGGGGACAGCTGGCAAAGGACAGGAACTATCCTTCTCATCTTCAGGTGAAGTACTCCCGGACTTCTCGCCAGCACTCGTCACAGGTGGTTTTGTAGAACGACCTTTCCAGCTGCACAATTTGAAGGTGCTCTTCTGCTGCTTTTATAGTAGCACATTTCTCACAGTTAGCAGCTCGGAGGATAGCTGTACTGTTCTGTTGGCATTGCCAGCACAAGTCAGACATAGGTTTCATAATAATAATGGATGGAAGCAGTGACTGCCAGAGCTTATTGAAGGTGGAGTATGCAGCAGGACATGCACAGGGTGTGGAGTTAGCAGCAGGACATGCACAGGGTGTGGAGTTAGCAGCTTCACAATACACCCTCCGGATCCCTCTCTTGGACACGCTAGAAGGTAGCAGCTTGATGTCAGATCTGCTATAACCTGGTATGCGACCAGGAAGGAGCAGGCCATTCTGATCAGCAGAGTTTAGTAAGAATCTGACAATAAACTCTACCTAAGCAAACGCAAGGGCATTGTGAGGAAGACGCCTGGTGTTTCCATGGACACGTGGTGCAAGCCCATTGTCCTTGAAGTGTGTCACCAAGTTCTTCATTCGTTTCTCGCCAACAGTGTGAAGGTAACGAAACATGGAAGGACACACTGGTTGCCCCTGATGGTAATATTTTGTGTACTTTTTCTGTCGACTCAACAGTGAATGCCGAACCATCTCCATCGAATTTGAGGTAGCCATGAGCTGCCCAAGCAAGATGTCCAACACATTGTGTGTCTGGGAATTGCAGTGTGAGCGAAATCAAAGACATGCTGTCAAGGAAAATGAGAGAGAGAAACTTCCCCCATCACGAAGACGACAACCACATCCAGCATCCAAGAAATCTCCAACTTGCTTATTTTCCTCGATGTCGGAAAGAGTTGGTTCGATGCCATCAATCATGTGAAGATTCTCCAGGGCTTCACTCACTTGCTCATCACGGTCCAAATCTTCCTCCTCAATTTCTTAATTTCTTCATCCTCACTGATCTCCTCCTCCACACCCATCTCGCCAACCTCTACCACTCTGCTATTGCACAAAAGTTCTGTCTCTGTAAATAGTATGCACACAGATGTACTATAATTCCAACACATTACTCCTAAATACAAATTTTTGTCAATACAGTGTATATTTTGCTATTCAGCTATTCAGTAGATGATATATTTTTTTGGCTATGGACACCTATGTCTTCACTAAACTTACCATGATTTGCTGCTCCAGTCACATCATCACTGTCCATTTCTCCTTCAAAAGGAGTGTTGAAGTAGTCTTGTAAGATATCCAGCAAGGGTTGTTGGTCTTTCTCACAAAAGTGAAGCAAACCATTCACAGCTCTAGCAGCTTCTCTAGCACTAGTTTGAAAAGTCATTCTGCAGCTGTTGTTACTGTGGTAACGAGTTATAAAGACGCGCGGGTAACTCCCATACTTCCGTGTGCACGTAGTATTCTTCCGCCGGCAGTTAAACTTCAATCTCGGTTACGCGTAGAGAAGAATTGAGTCCGAGTTTTCTAAGGCTACGCTCGGCAAGAAGCAGACGCTTTTAGGTCATCAAACTTCACAGAAAGTTAGCTAAAAGATAATAGATACTTATAAGCTAATAAAATGGATTTTATAAATTTTTGGCCTAGGCATTGTTTTAGGTTGTATCTCAATTTCAATATCTGCGCGAAGTGGGCCCTTTTCCCAGAGCCCGTCACATATGGATATATCTACACTTATAATGGATGCAAAGAAAGTCTATTGGCACTGAAAATGAAAGTCTTGCTGGGCGGACGCTATTCGATAGGGTAGGACGCTTTCCAACGCGCATTTACTTTATCTGTATACGTCCCCCGGACGCTTTAACGTCCGGCCGGACGCTTTTTCTAAATAATAACGTCCGGGTAGGACGTAAATCTACTAGGACGCAATTCGATATGACACCTGTAACAAAAATATATTAATCTTTTTGAAAATGATGACTTTACTTGACTGTGACCGTCCCGATAGCTTCTGGAGGCTCTTCTTCGGTGGAAAGCTGCAGAGCCATCTACTGCAGACTCGCTATCAATCAAACTCTTATGGAGTAGAGGAAAACAGTTGCTCCTGGATGGATATCTGTTGTTAGTGACTTTTTTTTACTGTTGTAGACATAGAGATTCGTAACTTTTGTTTGCCTGCTTCAATAGAGCTGATTCATATATCAAGTTATAGCTCTTTCAATTTGCAATCGAATGATATTATTTGTTTCAAAATTTAATAGTCACAAAAAAAGTTATGAAATTCAAAAATATTTAAAAAAATAAAAATAAAAGGTGTTTGGCTAAAGTTGGCGGTGAAAGAGTTAACCCCAGATGGCAAGGACCAACTCTGACCACACCTTGGGGGCACTCTACATCAGCCATTTTTATTTTTAATACAATTGTTTTATTATTATTATTGTTGTTGTTGTTATTACTATTATTATTATTATTATTGTACTATATATACAACTCCTGCAAACAGGTCTTTCAGTTGTTGGATAAGCGCGAGGATCTAGAGGCAGCTGCTGAAATTACTTTCAGGAAACAGTAGCTAAACCATTTCTTTCTTACTGACCTGACAAGCACATCAAAACATTTTCTCTCTCATGATGTAGACCCCTATAAGTATCATCCTTTAGCATATTTGATAGGAAACATCCACACTTTGATCAAGATTATGCAACATGTGGAAAAGACTGGAAAAGACATGGTTGCTAAGGCGAAGAGTTCACAAAAAGTGCTTGGATTTCATTGAATACACAATAGGCGTAACTGCATCACTAAGCAGCAAAAGAATACAGAAGCAGCTAACAGAACTGTGAACACTTTGTCAGATATATATTATATCTGCCTGTACATTCCTGTTGGGACTGCATCAGTCGAAAGAAGTTTCTCAGAAATACAAGTTAGAGTGAGAAACCAGCTGGGCGAGTGTAGCATCTCATCCTTAATGTGGATCCCCCCCCCCCCCCCCCCCCCCCAAAAAAATATCCCATGATGATATTATTGGGGTATTAAAAAAATTGCTGTATTTGTTACTATATAGCATTCCATTGAAAATAAGTTATGTTGGGTGTTTCTCTAGTCAGTATGTCTTCTTTTGGTTGCTTGGACACCCTTATTTGTTATGTGGATTCCAGGGAGAGGGGGAAAAATGCCCCCCCCCCCTCCACCCTTGAAAGAAACCCTGACATTGGCAGACAACCAGTGGAAGTTCACCTCATGATAATCTTCCACAGCATCTTATTATCATGTAATGTAGTACTCATTGGCCCACACTATTCTGTGTATGGAGTCATGTTTCGGAGCTGTGGCAAATCAGGTATATACCTCCTAAACATTTCTTGGAGCTATATATATAGATGCTGCTGCTATATAGCTACTCCAATAGTGGTCCCAACAATGTAAGAGGATAAACGATACGCAAAACAAAACAAAAATTCTATTACATTAAAATAATAGTAAGATTTGGTTACAGGGTAGCCACCCACCTACTTACTTTGGTACATGAACGAGTTAAAGTGCCTTTATTCATATAGTTTATAGAACCCCCTCCCCTCAAGTTCAAATGTTCAAGTGATGACTAGGGAAATGGCTCGTCCCCAACCCTGATGGCAAAGATCCCATTACTGAGGCACGCTGCACAGCCACAGAAACCCGTTGAAGAAGATGTTGATGGGAGTTCTCTTCATAATTCACTGACCTCAGGCGGGCGTACTTCTCACCCTTCAATATCCGCCTGGACTGCCACTGCACCAGCCTCAGTGACTGCAGCCAAAAGGTTGGATGGGGCAAAGGTGTCACTGCAGGTTGCATCCCATACCAAGAGTCTACCACTTGACCATGGAATGATGGACATGCCATCAGGTCTGTTTCCATTGGACCGAAGCAGACCTGAGGGCAGGGAGATATTTGCAGCAGTTAACCGATTAAGCGCCGGTACCCGCGGTAAAATAATTAACAATTTAATTACCCCTCGAGCTTCTTATAGGACGTCAGCACAGGAAACCTCGTTCACATGGAAGTCTACATCCTGATTTTTGAATGAAACCCAAGGACCAAATATCCAGCATTTGGCTACCTTTTCAAAATTGAACCAACATTTATATACCATATATTTTGGCATATTCATATAATTTGACACAGAATCAAGACAATAACAATCCTAAAACATCCTAAGACAAAACATTTTTAACAGACAATAATTATATGAATCAAATATTTGAATAGAAAAAGTATGTGTGTGTGGGTAGAATGTGGGTGGGTAATTTGATGAAGAATGAAGGAGAGTGAGAGAGTAGCATTGTAATACATGTTGTGTGTGTGTGTGTAGAAGGGCAAGACGAGGCTCTATCAACACTTCCCAGGCATCTAGAACACAAAGACACAACAATAGAGAAAAATGCATTATTAGACACATCCACACTTTACCAAGAGGCACACACATACACCATACACAACTTACATTTAATGGTCACGAGAAGCAAGAGAATACATGCAACACTAATATTCCACCAATGTATGATACTATGATACGGTCAGATCCAATGCACAAATGAACCTACAGTAACCACACTCATTTAGGCATTCATGCCTCGAACCATTTTTATGCACACCAAACAGTGGCCCTTAGAAGTAGAAGGGGTGAAATGACCTAGTTACAAATTGAGACGTTCTAGCTGAGATGTAGGCAATATACGAGGTAAGTAGAATGGGGGAAATGACATAGTTGCAAATTGAGACACTCTAGCTGAAATGTACAAGGCCTATACGCCAGCAAGAAGAATAGGAACCAATCAATGTTTTTACTAAGCTAATCCGAAGATCTAAATAACTATCCTGCCTCTTATGTAGAGAAGTGTTTGAAAAAGAAAACAGATAAAGGCATTCAATAAAGGCATTCAAAAAAAAACTTCTACCAAATATGCAAACACTTCCACCATCTCTTTGATTTTCTACCCAAATTGTAGTAGCCCATTCTTTGGTCTGCTCTGTCGACACCCCTCATGAATGATTTTAATCAGGTAAACAGGGAGGGGGGCAAGACACATACAGTCGAGAACCATCAAGCTGATGATGTTTCACAGTTGGTTGTTGTCCTTGCCCCACAGCTGCATGCATATTAGTCATCATGTCAATCACACGCTTGTCTACCCACTAAAGCCAGGAGTGAACTATTTGATCTGTAATCATATTTTCCTCTATTCTTCCTACTGGACTTTGTAAGTATATAACTCCTTAGGAAAGTTTTTCCTATTAGGCCTACACAGCACCAATCCCTCTAATAGTCAGTGTGTGAAATAAATTAGGACTTGTATAAAAATTATCCATGTATACCTGAAAGTTCTTGTGCTCAAATCCCTCCAACAAATCTAACACTACACGACTACACAAACCTCCTGATTCCACATTCTTCCCAGTATAAATTTGTGTAATCGATAAATATAACCATTCCTTGCATCCAAAAGCACAAATACTTTTATGCCCCATTTCGTAGGCTTATCCTTCATTTATTGCTTGAAGCCAAGCCTCCCTTGATAGGGAATCATGGCTTCATCAATGCTAAGCTCCTGATGCAAACAATACTCGCTTTCAAAGCTTATACAGCCTATCATAATTGATTACCAGATGTTACCTGTGAGCTAGCAATGGAGTTGACATGCATGTAGCGCATCAACTGCCTAAACCTCCAAAGGGGCATTACTCTACTCACCAAACTACATGACAAATCAGGATACTCACAAGATCAGTACATGTCTAAATGGGGAAGTTTTGAAATGCCCATAACAATCAAAAGTCCTATAAAAGCCTTCATTTCTTCTTCACATGTATCATGCCAATTATGGGGGAGCCCCACCCTAGAAACATACATATTAGTCTCTCTCACACATGGAGGTCCCACACGTCAACAGTAAAAAAAAGAATAAAAAGCATCTAGTAACGAACTTGTTACACCGAGCAAAGCCAAGTTTGGGCCAGAAATTGTCTCTTTTTCCCCCCAGCGACCTTCGACTGGTATTATCCGCTAACTGGTGCTAGATGAGCGAGCCTTACTACTACACCATTGGGACTGGGCCTGCCTATTATCAGTACCTTGTGGTGGTGGACTACTAGTACTACATGAACCTCTACTTCTCGAGCGGACTTCTCGGCAACCTCTCTCACCACGTCCTCTTTCACTAAATCCTCTAGCACCACACCTCACATTCCCTGCTCACATTCCCTGTAACACATAAATATATATACAAACAAAATTCAAATATCAATTTTGATAACTTACTTATTCCAGAAGAGTCCCCTGTAGCAGATTGTAAGGACGGAGGGTCAGTAGATGGTAAGGATGGAGGGTCAATAGATGGTAAGGATGGAGGGTCAGTAGATGGTAGTAAGGATAGAGGGTCAGTAGATGGTAAAGAAGGAGTGTTCAAATGGTAACTCTCTTCTTCAGAGGCTGAAAGGAAATACTACCTCTACAAAATTTCCTTGTACCAACCTACACTAAGTCCAGAGCTCCTACAAGCAGATGGTAACAATGGATCACCTTCATATCCAGGGACTGCCAAGAAAGAAAAGTTGACAACATAAACTTATACATAAACGTTTTTTTTGAAAATTCAAATTCAAATTGATAAGTAATAAAAAAAGTTCAACCTACATTTATAGCTTTAACTAATCTTCAACTGCTACGTTAGAAATATTTATATCATCAAAAAACACAAGAATAGGCTAGAGTTTGGTTAATTTTGGTTAGCGAATTATCTCAGAAGATTGTGGAATACAATGGCAACCAAGCGAAACAAACTTACCATCGAGAAATCCTTCCACCCGAGCATCTTGACTTAGAGCCAGGGGATCCAGGGTACAACCATGGTAGGCATATATCTCTGGCCTTCTTTCCCACCAGAATCCAAGTCAGAGCCGCTAGTGTCGTCGTCAATGTTACTTCGTCATTTTCGCCATCTGACTAAAAGCGGGGCGCGGCCGGCAGCACGTGTAAATGACGTTTTTAGAATGATTCAGCATTCTTTTGGGCACCAAGCTTAGTCCAAATTGTTTTTTTTATATAATTTTTTTCGCGAGCCTTTAATAGGCGCGCGCTTAATTGGTTAATGACCGATGAATGATGTCATTTAAAGCACCATGTCGCTCTGACTGTGCCTGCAGCTCAATCCATGCGTGCCAAACTGGTTGACATCCGATTCACAGTAACTACAAGAGTGTGGCTGGCACAGGGGTGCTCCAAGACGTAGCCCAACTGCTATTCGAACTACATCATCCATCGCTCATTCGGGAAACCCAGTGAGGAGATTGGCAGGGCATTAAGCCAGGCGCCTGACTCACAGGCGAGCTGGTTTTGGGGTCACTCGACCGCAAAAGTGACTCTGCCCTTTCCAAAATACGAGGGATGTCCCACGACTTCTGCTGATTGGAAGCAGGCGGAGCTGGAGGAGGCAAGACAAGTTCATCACCCCAGAGTGAAAGGGCAACCTCAATCTCAGTGTACTGGACAGCACTAAACCGTGGGGGGAGGATATGGTGAATGAGATTGGACGATACATCAGCAGAAGCCAAAAAGGCAGAGGGAGCAAGATGAACCTCACTCCTAATTCCAATTCCCCCATGGTTCACTGGAAGGGTGGCCTGTGGCCAAGAAGGGTCATTGTTCTGTTAGTGATATTGCTGAGGATCGACTTGATAAGGTGGTCATAGGCTGGGAGATGACTGGAAGAGAAACAGGGAGCAGAGCGGAGAATGTGTATCATCTTAGGGATCGCAAATGAGTGATGCAACAATGTGATTGCAAATGACAAAGTCTATCACCCATCAACTGCAGCAGCTCTGTCTTCTCTCTTACACATGTATCCACTGATTGTAACCCTCCAATAGGAGAGCCCAAGAGATTGGCATTCTCTGGGGTTAATGATGCTAACTCCTGGAAGAGCAATGGGGACAATCCCTCGAGAGGTAGGATCCTTACAGATCAATTCTGTCTCTCCTCTGTTTAGCTCGAGGCCCAGAGCACCTGCTTCAACCCCAATGGTCTTGAGATCACGAATTAGATCTTCCCGGTTGCCTCCCAGTTCCATCATCCAGGGGAAAAAACAGAACTCTGACCTCAGCTTTGCACACAGTTTCTGAATAGTCAGGAAAAAGAGGAGGGGTCCCAGCGGGTCGCCCTGCTGAACCGCTTCTGAAGACAGCACCACTTCATCATCCCATGAGAGTAAAGATGGCGAGCAGTATGGGAGAAGCTCAGGAATGTACTCGTCTACAGCACCCAACATCTTGTCCCGGCGAATAATGTTGAAGGCATTTCTGAAGTCCACTTTCATGATCACTTGGTCTTCCTTGAGGTTCTGGAGGTAGATGTGAGCAGCATGCACTGCCGCTTCAAAACCTAACTGCCGAGGGGCCAGGAAATTAGGCTAATTCTTGTCAAAATTGACACATTAGCTTCCTTTTCAACGTATTAAAACTGCAAACAATTCCTCCTTTTTAAAAAAAATCATTATATTTTTTTAGCTTAAGAGAGAGAGTGTTCTTCTTGTGGATAAGAAGTTACAGGACCACATTTCAATACAACAAAAGTAAATGCATGATTATATATTATTATATACATATATATATTCAGATTGCTATATATGAAGCAGCAACATTCAAAAACAGCAATATGGTTTCGAGAGCAGCTTCAGCCTCAGGTGATGCCAGCAGCTCTCTACAGATGTCATTCCTAAGTTTTGAGTGAGGCATGATTGCTAGAGATCGGATGCAGCTCTCCCCAAGACAGAAACATTGGTGAAGCTGAGAAAAGTTAAACATGGCTACAATGTTTGCTGGTAAAAGGTATTTGACAGCAACATGTTCACATAGAGTCATTAACTTTGGGAGGAGAAACCGACCAGCACAAACAAGTACTCGTAGACAAGACTCGGCTTCTTCGGCCACTTTTTTACTCCAAGGATACATGATGTAATTAAGTAGCTGCCCCGAAGCTTCGTAAGTGACATCCGATGAGCATTCTCCTGAAGTAATATCCATGCCTGTCTGGACCATTTCGGAGACCTGTGAGCGTACAGACCTACATGGCCATCCACATCCATAGATAAAGTGTATCAATGAAAGGAATCCATGTAAGGAAACACCGTGTATGTGTATTTCTCTGCTGGATGATTCCTTGTAATGCCCGCTCAGCATGACTCGAAACACATCAGATTCTTCAGCTAGTGTAGACCTGTGAACTTGGAGATTGAGACGTTCTCCATTGGGAGTGTGAACGACGAGGGTCAGATCAAATGGAAAGTGGTCAGTATCTATGAATCTGCAGTGGTTAGATGTTTTGGAACATTGACCAGTAGCAACTTGAGATGTACAACATTCTGTTTCAGTCAGTGAAAGGTCTTGGAATGAACAGTCCAAAAATGGGAATTTTATTGGAAAAGAGATGGATCGGCTAGACTGGAAATGAGCATGAGATCGTTTTTCTCCTAGTCTTCTTTCCAACATGTTTTGGCCAAGAGTCAATAAAGAGTCCAGAGCCATATCGTGAAATTGGTGCTGAGCATCTTTTGAAAGGTTACATAGTAACTGAAAAGCTCCACAATCCACCATTAATCTCTGGCAGAAACGGGGAGATCTGTAAATATATAATAAAATACACATACACATCCATATATATATACACACTCCCAATAAGCTACATTAAGGTACATCTTTAAAATTAAAAAAGGGGGGGAGGGGGGAGCAGGGGGCAGGAGTTGGGGGAGGGGGAAAGCAAAGAGTAATAAATAATAATAATCTGACTATATAAATGGGAAATTCGATGAGAATGTTTGTCCGTCTATTTTCCTGTTTGCTTCGGTACTCGGCTACTGGTTGGATTCCAGGCAGAATCATTGTTCACTCCAACCCCCTCGACTTCCCACCCCCTCGACCCCACCCCTTCCTTTTTTTTCCTCCACCCGGTACTACACAACATATTTTAATAGCTAGGTTAATATTTTAGTGAGTTTAACATTCACTAGTTTAACATTCACTAACACTATTATCCCTCTAACAATTTATTTCCATGACCTTTGAATTTCATGTGGACCTTGACTGACCGTGGTGTAGAGATGTTTTGGTGCAGTATTTTAATCTACTACTAGCCTAGTATTCGTCTCTCCTCTGTTACTTCAAAAATGCAAGCCTCAGCGGCTACTACCCACACAGAAAACAGATTAGTCTAGCACATGTCTCTCCTCAATTACTTCAAGAGCCTCAGAGACTACTACCCACACCAAGAATAGATTAGGCTAGCATACATCTCTCCTCTGTTACTTCAAGAAAAGCAAGGCCTCAGCGGCTACTACCCATACCAAGAACAGATTAGCTTAGCATAAAGAACAGATTAGCCTAGCATACGTCTCTCCTCTGTTACTTCAAGAAAAGCAACCCTCAGAGGCTACTACACACACCAAGAACAGATTAGCATACGTCTCTCTTCTGTTACTTCAAGAAAGGTGAGCCTCAGAGGCTACTACCCATAAAGAGCAGATACTAAAAAGACTGTGGCACAAGCTATATCTTTGATCTCTGGCACTGTGAGAAAGCCAAGGAAGAGAAGGAGTACTTACCATGTGTATGATCAAGAACTGAGAGCTAAATTTAGCAACTATTTACATGCTATCATTTCAAAATTATTAAAGGTCCCCCGTTTCATCCTGGGTGGAATCATTTCCTTCTCCCCCCCCCCCCCCCCCCCCCCCCCCCCCCCCCCGCCCCCATCAACAATGGGAACACACATGCACACCATACATAACACACAAAACAAACACAAAGTAACCCATTGGATAGCTACATATATCTGTCAAAATATGTATATGGTATTCAAGATCCCAATTTCGAAGCCAGGTAGACAATTCAATTCTTTTTTCCTTTGCCAAATTTTGTGGGATAGCTTCGACCAAAAAGAAAAACAAAAAATCTGTGACCATAATGGAGAGCAATATCTGTCTCCATATGTATATTTGTGTGTCCTTAGAGACCACTGGATGTCACAGCAGCTTGAAATCTCTCCCTCAACTGAGTGGGGTATCTCATCTTACTATATAAAAAGGGAAATCCTGTGGGTTTGTCCATTGATTTTGTACTCAAGGTCCATGGTTTATGTCAATACGTGCCTAGAGTGTTTAGTGTAATTCGGCACAATAGAACTCACTGTGAGCTGGAGCATATAGTTACTAGCACAAATATTGGTAGATAGCACATACCTGCATAACAGTGGCATGGAGAGACAGCTGGCTTGCTTCTCTTTCTCGCTTCCTCTGAGAAGCAAATGTTCCAGTACCCCCTCACCGTACAAAGATTCGGCATTCTTTGACAAGCACTCCATGAGTTCCTGACACATTGTTACCAATTTTGAGTTTGGCTTGTGATCAACTTCAACTATTTCTGTTAACGGGAACTCCTGACTCAAAAAGGTCGACTTGCGAAGAAAAACTTGAATCTTGGATGGGACAAGACATGTGATACAGTTTTGGAAACAGTGAGGGTTCATCACAATTCTTGTGAGCACTTTGAAAATGTGCACATTAGGATCTCCATCTGAAGCAAAGTAATTGAGGATGGAGAGTAGAGTCTCTGGGTAGGAGAGAGTGTGTAAGCAGTCTCGCAAATGTGATATCCGTGAGACCATGAGCACCACCTGAGCCTCTAATCCAGACCCAGAGTCTCCCAATATCAGAGACTCCAAAGGCCGTCGGACAGTACAGCTGCTACTCTTGTACGGACTCGGAGAAGAAAGAAGAGAGTCCAGTAAAGTTGTGGAAGATGCACAGGAATGTTCTTCTCCCTGTCCATCTGCCAGGCGTATCCTTTTGCTTGACGGAGGACCTTCCCTGCCTGATGATTCATCTGTTTGGCATTCTTCAGTTTTGGGGTCCATGATTTCTGAAGCGGTGGAAGATAATTTGATTTCTTCTTGTCTATGACAGGCATAACTCTGATTTGTGGTATCAGAAACCTTTTGGACATTCATACATTCCTCCTCTACACTCTGTGCAGGGCTTATAGAATCATCCATTTCTCGTGATATCTGCTCATCAGAAATAGTGGCTGGTTCACACACCCTTTTAGACATTTCCTTGAGGTGGTAGTTTAACGTGTGCAACAACCCCATCTTTGTGACCATCTGCTTGAGAGTGACGTCATCAAAGTAGTAAAACACCAACGCAGACATGATGTTCCCATGAAGAGCAATGTAGTCCTGTTCTGCAAGCATGGCAATAAGTCTCTCCAAGCCTCCGCAATCCCTCAGCCTCTGACGACTGTTCACATCATGACAGCACATGCAAACTGCATAAACAATCTTCCGGAGCGTAACACTGTTCTTATCGGACTCCTCCTCCATCAATGACACCAGCATTTCCACACCTCCAGCACCGCTGAGTGCAATTCGGCTTTCCACTACCTTAACTGAGTTTAGAAGAATCCCCAAGGCTCCTCTTTTGACCTTCGTTTTGCTGTGTGAGCAGAATTTTATGAGACATTGCATAATCTCTTTGTCACAGAGAGAGCGGAGGATCTCTTGGTCTCCATCTGAGCTGATAACTTCGACAGCCTGGACAGCACCGATAGCCAGATCCACATGCTCAGATCTCATGCAGTTCACCAATGCTGCTACACCATCACTCCATTTCAACTCATCACGACACTCGGAGGCTGTGCAGAGTATTCGCAGAGCTCTCACTACACTTATTTTGCAGGCAAGATCTACATCAGCTTGAGTCAAAAGTAGGGAGAACTGGCTCACTATTGCATGGGCGTGTAAAGTCTTGATGTTAGCATAATCTAGCCCCAGATTAGCAAGAACACGAACAATAGTACTGAGAACATCAGAACTAGTGTATTCCTTCAGGTAGCCAACTAAACAAGAAAGAGAAAATATGAAGTAAGATATGATTCCCTCCACCTTATTGCAATTAGCAGATAGTACCTATCTTTTCCAAGTAATCACTCATGACCTATAAAGAAGAAGAAAAATGTCATGTAGATATGTGCAGAAATAAACAAAAGAAGAGAGCATGCACATCTATGATTTTACAATAACCTTCTCAATAATCAAATTGAAATTGTACTCACTCGATGTTTCGACTAGATTCTCTAGCCTTCATCAAGCCGGTACATAGTAGGCTGACCAAGCGAGTCTTAGCATCTCATTAATTCCTACTGAAGGCTAGAGCATCTAGTCAAAATGTCGAGAGAGTACAATTTCAAGTTGTTTATTGCGAAAGTTATTGTAATGTTATTATATCAACTGAGAGTTCATTGAGACATCTATGATTGTCAAAAAGTACACCATAACTTTTTGCAAACCCTAGATTCACAATTTGGACTAATATAAACATAAGAGGAGTTTAACCAAAAAAGTGTTTGTGAATTGATCCATCAACTGGCATCTATCAACTGTTAGGCACAACTTTTTGTTGTTGTTGAGAATCGTCTTTGTTCGTCTTTGTTAAGGGGGGGGGGGTACTACACCTGGATTTTTTTATTAATTTTTTTAATCAGTTCAAACTGTTGCTGTACATATCTACTAGAGTTTTAGAGCTATTGGATGCTCCATTTCAAAGTTATGATGGTTTTTGTCCATGCAATTTCTCATATTGATTCAAAAATTTGAAGAGGAACCAACAAGGAACACTAAAGGGGGAGGTGGACAGCAGCATTTTTTTATTAATAAAAAAACAACTTGTGGTTACCACTTTATAGCTCCGTAGATTCTGTAAACTTCATGGTGTAGACTTGGTATATAGCTCAAAAGATAGGTCTCTCTGTGTGCTCTCTTTTGATACTAAAATATTTTTCATGGGTATAGCTATAGCCAAGTTACTAGACCTGAAGTGGAGGGAACTTCAAAACCTGTATGCCTGAATTGGCCGCATAAATATCTCCAGATTGCAAAGTGCTAAAGATTTGAAATTAGCACCAGTGGCTAGAGGAAGCCCTACTCTTGTTTTCATAAGGAGCTAAAATGTAAGTACGTGGTCAGCGCGCGGGTGGAAAATGAGTTTTATGGATTATTAACGAAATTCATTTTCCACCTGTGCGCTTGACCACGTACTTAGATTTTAACGCCTAATAAAACACTTATTGAATAGAGTAGAGCTTCCTCTAGCCACTGGTGCTAATTTCAACTCTATAGCACTTGGCAATCTGGAGATGCCAGTTCAGGCATTCAGGTTTTTGAGGTTCTCTCCACTTGTAGCTCCTGTAACTTGGCTATAGTTATACTTATGAAAAATATTTTAGTATCAACAGAGAGCACAAAGAGAGACCTATCTTTTGAGCTATATATCAAGTCCATACCGTGAAGTTTACGGAATCTATGGAGTTTTAAAGTGGTAACCTCAAGAAGAAAAAAGGGGAAAAATACATGTGGGTCACTCCCCCAAAAATGCAACTGTCCCTCCTTCCCCTCCTTCAACACATATTCCCAGGAATTTTGAAAATCTATTTTGTTCTGATTTTGCGGCGAACATGTAACTTTGCCACACTTGACTCGATTTATTTATTTGAGGGTTCATTTGAGAGCTCTTTAGTGATCTGTGATATAACAGTTTCAATTCTTTTTTTACTTGAAGCATTGCCGAGTTATGGTGATTATAAGAGGTGACCGTCACAGATTTTGCATGTATTTTGCGTGGTTGGAAATGAAATGCCTTAGAACTAATGAACATGAGATGTGTTGAAAAATATGCCTCCGTTATATCACAGCTAAATGTCTTGGTTACAAACCAAATTTGGGCATCTGTAGACCAGGCACTTGGGAATTATCCTCGCCGCAGTTTGGGGGGTGCAATTTTTGGAGTGACCCTTGCCTTTTAGGATGTATCTTCTAAGAAAAGGTGCCTATAGAGACATTTCACATATCATCTTAAAGCACACAGAATGAGCAACAAGTTAGTATCAAAAGTATCTCCACAGAAGAAAGGGGGGGGGGGAAGTTATGATGGCTACAAAAATGCATTCAAATTTCGGTGGTTTCAGGTGTAGTCCACATTTCATCTCATGTTATCTCTGTGAAATGCTTGTCTTGAAGTGTATTGGCTCTGTGCATGCACAATAGAGGCAACATTCGAAGAACATGTGTGAGAGTAACTGCTGTTCGTACTTGCGATTTATCTGGGGGAAAGTTCGAGAGATAGTGTGTCATAACTTGAGGCCAATGCAGCACAGCAGATGGTAGTTCGAGAGGTTCTGGGCTCCCTTTTCTTTCTGGCTCGTTCTTTCTGGCTCGTGTAACAGCTCCTCCCCTTTCTACTATGCCTAAAAAATAATGCTCGTAATCCACTAGAAGAGTGAATGGGTGTCCGTCATTTAGAAACTGTTTTGCAAGCCACTATTCATTGTTTTCTCACAAGTCTGGACATACGTAAACAACCAGATTTCATGGTAATTTTTAATGCCTATATTAACCAGTCAAATTAGTTCACAATTCTAATTGCATCCTTATAATTATAAGCATAGATATTGTTCTTTTATGAAGATAGAGGTGCAAAACAATACAACTTTGAGAACAGTCATGTCCATTGGTGCACATGCACAGTATTTCTGCTACAGGTTGAGTAAAGATTCCAATATATATGTGGGTAAGAACTTTGGAAAATTTCAAGTAAGTAAATAGTGGTCCCCTCTTTTTATCAGCGGGATTGACTGCCAATTATTTGTGCATGCACTTATTATAATATATATAGCTCCAATTCAAGAATAAGCTATTCATATCAATAGAATGTAAATACAATAAGCTGCAAAATGAAGAATCAGCTCCATTGAGGATTGCAAACAAAAGCTCCTTCACTCTGTTTCTATAACAAAACTTACAGCAAGGAAGCAACATGTTTCTCAAAAGCAAGGATTCAAAACAACTAAGTTTGTAGCTTTTCTCTGAAGAAACGTTTATAGAAATAGCAGTAAAGGCCTGTTCTTGATGGAAGTTGCAATCACCATTTCTCAATTTTGCTCGCTCTCCCCTCCCATTCTCTCCTGTACCTCCCCATGTCACACTGCATGTAAAGTTTTACTTATATGTAATAGGATCTGAGAATTCCCCCCAAATAAAAAACTGCATTATTGGCATGAGGTTAAAGTGCAAGGTTAGTTAGCTAAGTGGAATGGTACTGGAATTGTGCCTTGATCAAATGCCATTCCAAAGCACAGTTTTGCTTCCATTCTTAACAATACCCTCAAACGAGAAAACGCGTATTTAAATTTCCCTTGTGTTGTTTTACGTGAAACTCCACGTCACGCATTGATGCCATCATGTTTTCAATTGCCACGATGTTTATTTAGGTTGCTACGCAAACTGAAAGGTCATTCTCGCGTGCCCGTATTTTCATTCTGTATATATATGCGGTAGCTTCCCGTGGCTTCTCTAATTTTTATCTAACTGCTCGCTTGGATGGAAGGAAGCACTTCTTGGCCTTGAAACTTTGTAGAAAGATAGAGCAATGACCCAAGATGCCTCTGAAGTAATTTATGAAAATAAGTTGATTCATAACCTTGGTAGCTATTTCACGTCCTAGTGCAAAATCAGTTTTGGGGTGAAGTGGGCCCTTTTCTCAGATCGTATCACATATTAATAGAGCAGTCTACTGGCACATGCAGATTTTTAAAAAACGTGTGTTTTAGCCCAAAGCATTAAAAAAAAATTATTATTTATTTCAAACGATGTCTAAGTTTAAACGGTCAATAGTAGTACTAGTAGTAACAAATGCAAGGCATTGAGTGAGTAGCAAAAGTGTGATGGAGAGGATTAGAAGAGAAAAAACAAATATATATATATATTTTACAACGACCTTCAACTCGAACTTTACTCTCTCGATGTTTCAACTAGATACTCTTAAGGCCAGCGTTGCCCATTATTTTGAATTTTTTGACAATATTTTGGGGGGGGCTTATATCCTTTCTAAACATCTGTACAAACTGTCTTTCAAATTTGAAAACATTTTGATGCACAAGTCTCTAGTTATGGTGGATTTTATCCAGGCTCTCACTTACAACTTACATTCAAAGTACTTACAAGTGGTGGCCCTATATAGTAGTAGCCCAACTTCAATAGCGATTTCTCAGAAACATGTTTTTTTGAAGGTCAAGACAGATATCTCAAGGAAAAATGTATGTATACCTGCTTCATTATATATCATTTTGTAGCTCTATCTTTGCTCTACGATTGTAGCGCAGAGTTTTTCAATTTGGAAGTGCTAGTCCAATTATATAGTCATGTGTATATACCCTAATATGCCCATATTATTGTTGACCTTGTCATGAAAACTCCGTTAGTGTTGAGGTTAAAAAATTTCGCTGGAATCAAGCTTTAGTGGTTCCTCTACTACATCCATAAAAGGGAAGTGTGTATAGGGCATACCTTAGGAGAGGGACATTTTATTGTGACTCTGGTCAGAATTTTTCCAAACCTCTATACTTTACTGAAACTTCTTATAAAGCACATCATTAGAAAGCTCTTGCAGAGAGCTGTATTCTGGTACCAAAATAAAATGTAGGGCAACAAAGTTATGGACGTTTACATAAACTATGATAAAATTGGCAACGCTGGTAGTAAACCATTTTTCTGAATATCTGTGTTCCAAATTTGTATCGTTCATAACTTTTTTGTTTTTCATCCTTTACAGATACTTTTTAGATCAAAAGAAAGACTGGTTCAATATCTTTAAAATATCATATTACATGAAGGCTACTAATGCATTTTCATGTTTGTACATTTGCCACAGATAGACGCCCTTAGAACCTTACCCTTGTCACTCGACAAAAATCTTAAAAATCACAGATTGTCAGTGACCACTTCCCATTCACAGTTTGTGTAACATATCCACATACGTAAAGTATGATAGAGACAGTTTTGCCACCATGTACTTGGAAGTGATTTGGGAGGTCAATGAAAATTCGTAATGAAAAAGCATGAAATCTGTGTCGAACATCAATGCATAACTCAAGACCAGTACACAAAATAAGAAAAAGGATTCTATCAAACTTTAGAGCATAGAAAGAGCTATAAAATGGTATATTATGGAATTGTTCTAGATAAATATTCACGGAGATAGATTTTTTGAAAGTCCAAAAAAACACCTTTTTCATAATACTCATAATACAGCTTTGAAGGGGAGACAGTTGCATTTTGGGGGGGCACATGCTTTTTTTGTGTGTGATATATAACCACTATATAACTCCATAGATTCCGTAACTTCATGGTATGGACTTGATATATAGCTCAAAAGATAGGTCTCTCTATGTGCTCTCTGTTGATACTAAAATATTTTTCACAAGTATAACTATTATGGATTTTTAAAGAAATTCATTTTCTACCCGCACGCTTGACCACGTACTTAAATTTTAACGCCTAATAAAAACACTCATTACATAGAATAGGGCTTCCTCTAGCCACGTGTGCTAATTTTTTTAATTTTTAGCACTTAGGTTATTTATGTGGAGGTTGCAGGCATTCCCTCCACTTGTAGCTCCCCTTGTAGCTCCCCTAACTTGGTAAAACTCATTTTCCACCCGCGCGCTTGACCACGTACTTAAATTTTAACGCTAATGAAAACATAGAGTAGGGCCCACGCGTGCTAATTATAAATTTTTAGCACTTAGCAATCTGGAGTTATTTATGTGGGCATTCAGGTTTTTAGGTCCCTCCACTTTAGGTCTAGTAACTTGCCTATAGTTATACCTATGAAAAATATTTTAGTATCAAAAGAGAGCACACAGACAGACCTATCTTTTGAGCTATATATCAAGTCCATACCATGAAGTTTGCAGAATCTACGGAGCTCTAAAGTGATAACCATAAGTTTTGGGGGGGGAAATAAAAAAATGCCCCCTGAAGTTGGCATCATGGACTATGTTATTAGGAAAAAAATTCATGCTCAGATGTCATCTCCAATTCTTTTTAGTGCATGTCCAAAAGAAAGAGTGATGCAACTCCTCCTGCTCCCTTGTCCCTTGACCTCAGGACGTCCCGTAATGTACTATAACACAGACATCTTTTACACACCCCATGCAGTACAGGTGTGTACAAAATGCATGCATGAAATCCTCCATAACTTTTTTTCTGAACCAGAACAGCCTTCCAAGTTTTGTACTCAGCTCATGCAGAGCTATAGGTAGGATATAAAAGGAAGAATTTTTTTAAAGAAAATTTTCAGAAAAACACCCCCTTAGACTCACATGAGCTTGTTCACGTGATACAAACCACACCCAGGCACATGCATCCAGCATGTGAACTACACGTGAACAAGATGTGGAAAAAAGGGGGAAAATAAAATAAAATAAAATAAAACAACAATAATAATAAACAATAATAATAATAGTAATAAATAATACTAATAATGCCACCAACAATAATAATAATAACAACAATTTGTTTATTCATATTTTATTTGTTGTTATTATTATTATTATTATTATTATTATTATTATTATTATTATTATTATTATTATTATTATTATTATTATATATTAGTATTATTATTATTAGTAGTAGTATTAGTATTATTAATTTATTTATTTATTATTATTTATATATACATTATTTAAAAAAATATTAATTTTTACTTGTTTATTTTTTTGGTTAATTTTTAATTCATTTATTTATTATTATTATTACATTTATTATATTCATTTATTATATTTATCTATTATTTATATATTTATATACACATTTTTATATTTTTTATTTTTTATTTAGTTATAATAATTTAGTTATAATAATAATAATAATAATAATAATAACAACAACAATAATAATATTATTATTACTATTACACATATGATAAACAGGCAATATCCGAGTCCATTCACACCCAATTAAGTCATGTGAATCATGATAATAATAATGATAGTAATAATTATAATAATAAGTTTAAAGTAGTCTGAGGTTTCCTGCACCCGAGATGTTCCCAGCACAGCAGCAGCGTTTCCACACTGTATTGCTACTGACAAACGTTGGAGCAAGCAGAAATGGGCTATATCCTCCCTAGTCTCCTCCTTAATTCTCCTGCCCAACTCCTTAATAAAGGACATGGCCTCACCAAACACCCGTGGTCTCGAATAATATTATTATTTTATTATATATATATATATGTTATATTCCCCCCCCCCCCTTCCGCATCTGCTTTACGTGCTAGACACATGTGCCAGTTCACGTGTAGACGCGTATGCCGAGGTATAGTTTTGTAGCATGTGGTGAATAGGTATATAGCAGGCTTACGCGAGTCTCAGCGTCTCATGATGAAGGCTAGAGCATCTAGTCGAAACGTCAACATCGAGAGAATACAATTTCAAGTTGATTATTGAGAAGGTTGTTGTAATTATCATGTTTATTATTATTAGCTATTATTATCTTAATATAATAATTATTATTATTGTGTTGTTGTTGCTATTATTATTATTATTATTACATATATTTCACATCCGGTTCACGTGTTGGATGTGTGTGGTTTGTATCACGTGGTGAATAGCTAGCTACTGACCATTATATAACAAGTTCACGTGGGTCTTGTCATCTGATAAAGGCTAGAGCATCTAGTCGAAACGACGAGAGAGTAAAAATTCAAGTTGTTCATTGAGAAGGTTATTGTAACTTCGTTATGTCAACTGGGAGTTCGTTGAGAATATATATTTCAGTTTGATGTTCTAGTATTATAGATTGCATTACTTCAGCCACTGCCCTAGCCTTGGCATAGCTGAATACATACAGTACTAATCAGTATGATCTGGTACTGCTTGGATTGTGAGTAGCCAAAATTGTACCTTCCTTAAAGATTCCGAGTAAAAGGTTGAAGATGCCTGCAACATTATGGGATGGCAATTTCTGAAACAGAAGTATATATGTGGAAGTATGGCTGCGAGAGAAGTTTTGTTAAGAGTACTTGGAAGCAGCTTTCTATGAAGATATGGGTAGCAGCTTTCTGTGAAGATATGGGAAGCATATTACACTAAGAATAAGCTTATCAGGAAGTGCTTCAGCAGGAATTCTCAAGAGTACAAAAGGGAAGGAGCTGACAAAAAAACTAATAGTTTGCACCTTGACACTATTTAGTGTGTTCAGTAGGATCTCTAGTATCATTAGCACATCTCTCATTTATTGACTACAGTAGAACCTCGATTATCCAGACCCCCCCCTCTCCCTCCTGAAACTCTGAGATTATTCACATGGCTAATTGTATGCCCATGCAAAGGGCTACCTAACAATTACATTACCTGTAGCTTCTATATAAGTGAAGCTCTAGGAAGTCTTAGCAGATGCTATTGGTAGCCTTAACAACCACAGACCAAGACCACTGACGAAAACTTACATATTAGCAACTAGCTTGGTATGGATGCAAGTATAAGGAGTGATTACCCATGTTTCAGCTAATGAACCAAAAGAGGTAATTAAATTCATGGCCTAGTTATGAATAATAATGAACCTCAGTTATCAGTTATCCCAACCTACATAGTTAGTCCCTAGTCTTCTGGATAATTGAGGTTCTACTATATATATATATGCCAGTTCTCTGTCCATCAAGAGCGGCAGTACGTGTGTTTACCTTAACAAGATTGATACTAGTTTCTGTATCATAATAACAAAATTGGTGTATCAAGGTTTCATTTAGGGGGGCCGGGAGGGGGGGGGGGGGGGGGGGCTGCCCTCCTTGGAACTTTTTGCCCCCCCCCCCTGGAAATTGTATTATTAAAATTCATTCGAACTTTGTCACATCTTTAACCATCGTGCCCTCCCCTTAAAATCCAGATTCCTCCAGTTGCCCCCCCCCCTTGGACAATTTTCTAAATGAATCCCTGTGTATCCCATATCCATGGTTGTAACATTTGATGCATTGAGTATATGTGTTTGAATTAAACCCCGGCATCCTTTCTTGTTGTCTATTAACCATGTAGCCATTCTCACTTGCCTGTGTAGACAGTTATCTTTCCTCTAGCTTCGAATCTGCTGCTGTTTTCACAACCTTTCTCTTCACTATCAGTTTACATAAGTCTGCTTTATAAAAGGCGACTGATGGTTAATATACTTTTATGGGTGAATGTACCATGAATACAATCATACATGGAAAGGTAGATAGATATGCCATGGGTGTCTCACTTTGCTCGCTAATGAATACTATGCTTTGGCTCTCTTCACAATATTTCTCCACCCAGGAGAAGAGCAAAGCACATTAATTGAAACTAGACAAGCCACCCATTGATGTAGTAATTGATAGTTGTCATTCTAATTGATAGTTGTCATTCAAAATCTCAAGCATTCATGAATCACATGTTGACATTAATGAACATTTCACTAAGCATGGTCATAGGCCAGGAGCCAATATGTTGCAATTTTTCTTTTTAAGAGATACTATATACATGTTTAAGAGATACTATATGATATGGAGTGATATTTCTCAGTGGATTAAAATATACATAGTTTTCGCACTTGAATCCAACCCATGAATAAGTATGGCAGAGAGAGCAGCAGACCATCTGTAATACAGTATCTAATGCATAGTTATTTTCTGTGTGAACACTCAGGTTCACAATGTGATCCGATACGTCACATCGCGGCATCACATTGCTTCAGTCTATTGAAGACGAACTTTCCCTCCGAATTACGAACTATATATACCGATTAATTAATGGACCTTCAATCTCTAAATGACTAGCGATATACTAGGAATGTTCGTTATTGCCTCTGACAACCTTTCCTCATTCATTTCTTCCCGAGGAAAAACATTCTTTATATGTGTGGAAACACAAATGAAGCACCCAAACACGTTTCAACTGATGCATGTGACCAGAACTAGAAGAGACATCGAGCGACTTCACATACACAATATCGCAGAATTGTCGTGTTGCGTTGCTTCGTGTTGCTAATTAAGTGACATTTTGTGTGTGAACTGGCCATTAGGCTCTATTTCCAAAAATATCCTAATTTGACTGGGCATGCCCTTGGAGCTATCCTTTATATAGGTATATATGGCGATGCGTTTCACTTAAACTATGGTGGGGTCCAAAGGCGCCAATAGGTGCAAACTCAGATATCATTTACCAAAAAAAATTATCTCGCAAATGCTGAATGAACACTGGATCATTTTAACTGCACATGCTCAGTAAGGCAATTGTGAAAATCTACCCCATCAGAAGAAAGGGAAAAGAAAATGAACGGTCAACTGTCATCTCTTCCAGAACCTTACCGCTACTTCTAGAAGTTTGGGGGTTCTTCTGCTGAGAAATGCTTCACAAGCACCTATACTTAGCAGAAATCACTCTGAATTTCTTCACTCTTGAGAAAGGAGGTGTTTGCCTTGCCATTTTTTTTTCCTCACGAGGAGTTCACCACAGTGTTGGGTAGCTTTTGTTTGCTTAGCCCACTTATACTAAATGCAGCTCATTGCATGTGCATTTTAATGGCATGAACAGTTTGAAGTTATCTGATTAAAAAAACACCCAACAAACAACAAAATACAAACAAACAACAAACAACTGTAAAAGTAAAAACTCTACCCAATAACTCGTGAGGCGCATCTCGATTACAACGCAGAGGAGCAGATGGGGAACCACTGCCACTGTATGGACCAGTTAATTATAATCACGCGTTAAAAAGAAAACAACAAATGAATGTCCAGCTAGGGTTAACTGCATTTTAACACATTGGTTAACTATTTTACGAATGATGTGAGTTTGCTAATATACATGGTCAATGGTTAACTTGAGAATATGTTCATTAGAGACCAATTCTCTGAGAGGAACAGAAATGAGACAGTTTAGACAGAGAGATAGCACACAGTGCACACCTGACACCTGTACAGAGTGAGATAGAATAATTGGGAAAGGGTTGGCTTCCAAACATCCGTTTTACTACCATACTTACAATTATCCTGGGTTCAGAGCCCAATGCACAGAGGTTCCCAACGGTGCCCAGAACTAACACAAGGTCCCGATCAGCACCCCTTTCACAGACCTTCAGCAACTCCAACAGTATGCGCATGCTATTGTCCATCGGCAAACAGAATGCGTGGGCGTCGTTTGAATGACGTAATTTCTTGGACTTCAAAGTACAGATCAAATCTCTTAGTTCCGTGGATAAACCGGGTCCGGAGTTCTTTCTCACGAGCGTCTTCAGCAATTCAGCTAGTTCTTCGATGTCGAAGTCCTTGTATTTGTCCATGGTGGGGGTACTACTTTAAAAAAAGGGAGCGTACTACTTCAGTGGTTGAATTGGCTTGACAGGATGTTCGTTTAAAAAAAAAATCACGTGATAGCATCACCTGAACGGCTTAATTTCTCCTGCCACTGAGGGCTGGGCAGGATTTCATTTTGTTGACGGAGCCGGGAAGGGGAAAGGGTTGTGTAAAAGCGGGAGTGAAGTGTACAGTCTCAGGCGTTTGATTTCGTTTGATTTCGTAGCTTGCTTCCCATCTTCGTGATGGCATTTCAATTGAATGGGCAACCTGAATCTTAGTAAACAAAAAGATAAAATTAAGAGTTCCTACTCTCGACTTTTACCCAACTTGTAATGCCTTAATGATGTCACATGTTTCGTCTCCAGGATATGACTCCCACCCCATCCACAAGGGCAAGCCTCCTAGTTTCCTAGTTAGACAACACAACCAAGAATATTATGTCTGGGCTTAAGATATTTAATCTGTATGCAAAGTGCCCTAGTCCTAGCCCAATCCAAGTTTGAGCCCTAGCTGGAAGGTGGGGGGGAGGAGGATGGGGCCAGGTCATCTTCACACTACATTTGCTGATGTTGCAAGCTTAGTTCAGGTCCACTTTCCACTCATAATGGCTAAAATTAATAGCAATACCTCTCGGACGTTTATGGAGGTAACAGTAATGGTTGGTGATCTGATAAGATGCATGTAGCTATCCAAGCATGAAGGGTACATTAGAGAAATTAGGACTGGCAATGAAATGGGAATATACGAGTGCAAAAAAACTGATGAAGGCTACAACAATATCAGGAGGGACTGTCGGTAAGTTATTTTGCAATGTCAAATTCTGAGAGTGACAGGAAAATTGTGTTATAGTGGAGATAATGGATATATTTATATTTTAGCAAGTCGGGGGAGGATATTACAATTGACAACTTAGAATCCAAGATGAACTAGAGGATGCAGTTGGTTGGATTCCAGGAGATGTACACTATTGTGAAGGGGTTGAAGAGGGAGATGGTTCCTGATCCTGATGGTATAATTAATGAGATGTTGACAATAATTATGATGGTGGAAGTGTTGTATTCTCTTGCTAATCTGATGATAGAGTCAAAAGTATTTCCAGATGATTTGATTATAATTATTGTGCCACTCTTTAAAGCTGGAGATTAGTAGGTGGCTGGTATTTACAGGGGGGTAGCTCTGGGTAGTTGTGTGGCAAAATAATTGTTGGTAGGTTTGCAGAGAAGCATTTAGTAACAGATAGTTGGGGTTGATTTAGTCCAGGGAGAGGATGTGCTCACCAGCTTCTAGTATTGAGAGGTGTGTAGGACATTATGAGATTATGGGGATAACAGACATTTCAGGTGTTTCTATAAAGATTGTGGATGAGATCAGAGGGTATGGAATTCAGGAAGAGTTTGTCAATGTGTGTAAAGGCTTGTATGAAGGAAAGGAATTCGGTCGAGTGTTATTGAGTGGAGAGAGTTCTAGGTGAAGTGGAGGCCTGGCTGGGACATGGTACCATTAGCTCTTGATAGTGTGTATGTGTGGGATTCTTCAAGAATTTGGAGGGGAAAGGGCTAAGGATTGAAGTGAAAGGAGCATGATCTGATGGGTTGCTGTCTTTTCCAAGAAATCAGATTGAGTGACAAGTGATATTGGATCTGTTCCGGAAGTATGCAATGATAGTTAGATTTGATAGAGAGAAGAATAAGAAATCAGGTTGAGTGACAAGTGATATTGGATCTGTTCCAGAAGTATGCAATGAAGTGGAGATTTAGATTTAATAGAGAGAAGAATAAGACAATGGCGATGGGATAGAAAATTTAATTGAGGCAAGTGGAACATTAATGGAGGGATGCAGAATGTGAAAGTTTTCAGGTATGGTTTGACAGGGATATGGAGAAGATAAGGGGAAAAGGCAGAGAAATTGAAGGCAAGAATTGGTTAAATGAGCCGAGTGAAGGAGAAATTGAGGTGGAAAGAGGTAAATTAATGTCGGAGTTACTAGGCCATGTCTAGAACATGCATCTGAAACAGGAGGGAAGGTAGCAGCAAGAATTTCGAAAGAATTCAAGAACGTATGTAGGGAACTGGTGGGGAGGGAGTAATACAGTCCAGTGGTAGCAGTAAGGTGACCTTGCCTGGAGGAAACTCAAAGAGAGAAGGAACTGTCATTTAGATGGATGTTAGTTAAAAGTTGTCCATGTTGGTGGCAGAGTTTTATGAGCTGAAAACGAAGTTTAGGATGGAAGGAAAGCTGGAGATAGTGTAGGCTGATGTGCAATGTACAGGAATTGCAAGATGAGGAAGGGTAGCGGAAAGAGGTAGGAGGGAAATCTATTGTGGTAAAGTGAATTAAGGAAGAGTTCGGACAGCAAAGATATGTGAGAGGTATAAGTAGCAAGAGAGAAGTGAGATTGAGGTTTAAGTGGACATTATCAAACAGGACTCTTTTCCCCCTCATTCCAATCCCAAAACTCTCTCTTTTCCACTCTCTTTGTCCATAATATTACTAATGTAAAACTCTTGTAGTTCACTATAAAAGCTGTTGAGTGGATAAAGAAATCTTTCTATGCTAGTCGAATATCTGTGAAGATGAAAAGATCTGAAGACAGTGATTCACTGCTTGAAGGATGATAAGAGTAGCAGTTTTAGCTGTTCCAGCCATTGCTGAAGCTACTTGTTCTGCTGCTGGAAGAGATTGACAGTGATAGAGAAGATACATACTCCTCACTGGAGGAGGAGGACGAAGAAGAGATTGAAGTGATTGACTCGTTGACAATAATAGCAACCAGGTATTCAGTAACTGACTGCATGGTCGCTATTACTGTAAACAGGGATTCTTTTAGTTCAATCTCTTCTTCATTCTCCTCCTCCATGGAGGAGAATGGACCTTCTCCATCACTGTCATTAAATCTGTGGTGTTTGTACTCCAATCCAATGAATCAGTATTAAAAAAAGAGGGAAAATCACACCTACTAAATGCCCTTAATTCAGCAGATCAGACAGTTTTTCCCCCCTTTTGGGGGGAAGGGGGTGGGGGGGGGGGGAACACTGTGCTAGTGGTATACCCGGACAATTTTGTTGTCATTTCCAACCTACAGATATTTGGCTAGATGGAACTCACCATCTATTCGAGTGAATATGGTATTTATTAGAAATAAAGTAGTGAAATAAAGTAGTGAATGAATATTTTTTCTTCATCACTTATTTCTTCTACGTATCTAGTGATTGCCTATCTCAAGGCTCAACTCCTAATTACTGCTGGAAATGACACTCAGTTCATTTTCCTTTGGGAGGATGGGGGGGGGGGGGGGGGTCACCGGTGGGGGGTTGAGGGTGGTGGGCAAACGCCTTTCTCAGGGATTTGGCAATCCTTATCCAGCAGTGGTCTCCTTAACTCATACTGGCTAAACAAGTTGAAGACCTTAACAAATGTCTGCAACAGTTATAATTTTTGCAAGACTAGTGGACTCACCAAAGCCAAGATTATCAGAAGCCAAATGTACTCTTAAAGAAAGATAACACTGAGTGGAGGGTTTCATTTAAAGCAAGAATTGGAAGCAGTTCTAGATAACTGCTTGGTAAAAGAGAAATTCAATTACTGACATGCTTCATTTTATTATTATTATTTATATTTTAATCGTGGGGAGGGGGGGGATGGTATTTTTATCACTTGTGGATGATTACTGACAAATTTGTTGTTGTTTTTTCAGTGTTTTTTTTCTTCCGTGGTAAGCCATAATCACATGTACATATATAATACTATATAAAACCATAAAAGTATGTCGTTATAAATATGAAAGCTAAACAACAATAACCAGAAAGACAATAACTGAAACCTTAAATTTCATTAGCGTCAGAATGAGTGATGATTAACCCAGCACCTTAGTAGTTGTAATGGTTAAGATGAGGCTGAATGAAGGCTTTGGGACTATACACAACCGACATTATGATCCATTCATAATAGATGTGGGAGTGTACTTAGTAGGGATAGTTCTGTCTAAGAACCACAGCGGAGTGGATATACCTAGATTCAGACCTAAGGAAGCTTGTATTCCTCTGTTGGATGTACAATAATGTCAATTTTAGAAACTCTGTTTCACAACTTATGTTTGAACTTCCACCAATGCTAGGTATCTCCATTTGCTTATTGCTGATGCCCAGGCAGGGATGAATCCTTTGGCATACCATATTCTATTCTCTAGGACTTAATTATTTGCAGCAGTTAGGCTATTATGTCATGTATGATAATATTATGTTTGCACAATGATGAAATGACTATTCTCCCTTAAAAATAATATAGCAGAAAAGTACTGAGGCCCTGAGATTCCGTTATTACCAAATAATTTGCCCGTGTAGATTTGTCTTCTATAATTAAGCTCTTCTCGAAAGCTCTGTGGGCATAATTATTATATTGTCTGTCTTGGACAAAATGACCAATCTGGTGAGTCACTTCTTGTTCACTTTCCACTCATATGCTATGGCTCTGGAGTCATTATAGGGTTCTGGAATCAAGTGCGCACTGGTGTTTTGGCATTAGACCCAATGCATTTCAATGTTATTGGGTGCATTTAGAATAGGTGGGTTCTGTGAAATGGTGATCAGCCTGTGACTGAAACTTAACTTAAATGCAGTGGAAGCGGGATAATTCACTAAACTGAATGTGTGGATAGAATGATTATTTCGTTCAGAAGGTGCTTCATATACATGATAGAGTCACTGATATTCAGCTGAGGACACAAAATGCAATAGTCATCTATCAATATCACCATCTACCATCTCCCGCTGAACTCTTTGAGGACTGTTTTCAATTTGGGTAATTAAATTATGTGTTAAACTTATATGAATAGCAACAGAACAAAAACAACAATAATATGGTAATAATAACAATTCCACTTAAAAATATTAGATAGTATAATATAATAAGAACAACAATAATAATAATTTAATTTTGTACTACTACTACTAATAATAATAATAAGGAGGAGGAGGAGGAGGAGGGGGAAGGGAGAGAAGGAGGAGTCTAATCTTACTACTCTACTACTACTACTATTAATACTACTATAATTATACTACTAATAATAATAACACCACAATAATTATAATCTTACTACTACAATAATAGTAATAATAATAATAATAATAATAATTACGAGAACTTGGACGTCGCCTCAAGACAGCCACTGAAGATATAGACTCATTTCAGTATATACCTGCTACAGAGGATCTCAGTCACAATTCAGAGGGAAAATGCAAGTTCTGTTTTGGGGACAATGGGACAGCAGATGGGATTGATGGACATCATTTAGATTGTACCTATACATGTATATACCTATATAATAATAAATAATATATAATATTTTAAAAAAATAAAAAATAATAAAAATAAAAAATAAAAATAAAATAATAATAATAATAATAATAATAATAATAATAATAATAATAATAATAATAATAATAATAATAATAATAATAATAATAATAATAATAATAATAATAATAATAATAATAATAATAATAATAATAATAATAATAATAATAATAATAATAATAATAATAATAATAATAATAATAATAATAATAATAATAATAATAATAATAATAATAATAATAATAATAATAATAATAATAATAATAATAATAATAATAATAATAATAATAATAATAATAATAATAATAATAATAATAATAATAATAATAATAATAATAATAATAATAATAATAATAATAATAATAATAATAATAATAATAATAATAATAATAATAATAATAATAATAATAGTAATAGTAGTAGTAGTAGTAGTAGTAGTAGTAGTAGTAGTAGTAGTAGTAGTAGTAGTAGTAGTAGTAGTAGTAGTAGTAGTAGTAGTAGTAGTAGTAGTAGTAGTAGTAGTAGTAATAATAATAATAATAATAATAATAATAATAATAATAATAATAATAATAATAATAATAATAATAATAATAATAATAATAATAATAATAATAATAATAATAATAATAATAATAATAATAATAATAATAATAATAATAATAATAATAATAATAATAATAATAATAATAATAATAATAATAATAATAATAATAATAATAATAATAATAATAATAATAATAATAATAATAATAATAATAATAATAATAATAATAATAATAATAATAATAATAATAATAATAATAATAATAATAATAATAATAATAATAATAATAATAATAATAATAATAATAATAATAATAATAATAATAATAATAATAGTAATAATAGTAATAGTAATAGTAATAGTAATAATAGTAATAGTAATAATAGTAATAGTAATAATAATAATAGTAATAATAGTATATTAATAATAGTAATAGTAATAATAGTAATAGTAATAATAGTAATAGTAATAATAGTAATAGTAATAATAGTAATAGTAGTAATAGTGTAATAGTAATAATAGTAATAGTAATAATAGTAATAGTAATAATAGTAATAGTAATAATAGTAATAGTAATAATAGTAATAGTAATAACAGTAATAGTAATAACAGTAATAGTAATAACAGTAATAGTAATAACAGTAATAGTAATAGTAATAACAGTAATAGTAATAACAGTAATAGTAATAACAGTAATAGTAATAACAGTAATAGTAATAACAGTAATAGTAATAACAGTAATAGTAATAACAGTAATAGTAATAACAGTAATAGTAATAACAGTAATAGTAATAACAGTAATAGTAATAACAGTAATAGTAATAACAGTAATGGTAATAACAGTAATAGTAATAACAGTAATAGTAATAACAGTAATAGTAATATCAGTAATAGTAATAACTGTAATAGTAATAACCGTAGTAGTAATAACAGTAGTAGTAATAACAGTAGTCGTAATAACAGTAGTCGTAATCACAGTAGTCGTAATAACAGTAGTCGTAATAACAGTAGTCGTAATAACACTAGTCGTAATAACACTAGTCGTAATAACACTAGTCGTAATAACACTAGTCGTAATAACACTAGTAGTAATAACACTAGTAGTAATAACACTAGTAGTAATAAACACTAGTCGTAATAACACTAGTCGTAATAACACTAGTCGTAATAACACTAGTCATAATAACACTAGTAGTGATAACACTAGTCGTAATAACACTAGTCATAATAACACTAGTAGTGATAACACTAGTAGTAATAACACTAGTCGTAATAACACTAGTCATAATAACACTAGTAGTGATAACACTAGTCGTAATAACACTAGTCATAATAACACTAGTAGTGATAACACTAGTAGTAATAACACTAGTAGTAATAACAATAGTAGTAATAACAATAGTAGTAATAACACTAAATAGTAGTAATAACACTAGTAGTAATAACACTAGTAGTAATAACAATAGTAGTAATAACAATAGTAGTAATAACAATAGTAGTAATAACAATAGTAGTAATAACAATAGTAGTAATAACAATAGTATAATAACAATAGTAGTAATAACAATAATAGTTATAACAATAGCAGTAATAACAATAGCAGTAATAACAATAGCAGTGATAACAATAGCAATAATAACAATAGCAATAATAACAATAGCAATAATAACAATAGCAATAATAACAATAGCAATAATAACAATAGCAATAATAACAATAGCAATAATAACAATAGCAATAATAACAATAGCAATAATAACAATAGCAATAATAAAATAGCAATAATAACAATAGCAATAATAACAATAGCAATAATAACAATATATAGCAATAATAACAATAGCAATAATAACAATAGCAATAATAACAATAGCAATAATAACAATAGCAATAATAACAATAGCAATAATAACAATAGCAATAATAACAATAGCAATAATAACAATAGCAATAATAACAATAGCAATAATAACAATAGCAATAATAACAATAGCAATAATAACAATAGCAATAATAACAATAGCAATAATAACAATAGCAATAATAACAATAGCAATAATAACAATAGCAATAATAACAATAGCAATAATAACAATAGCAATAATAACAATAGCAATAATAACAACAACAATAACAACAACAACAATAACAACAACAACAATAACGACGACAACAATAACAACAACAACGATAACAACAACAACAATAACAACAATAACAATAATCTAAACCGACTACAACTAACAATAGTAATATATAATAAGGTTGAGAAAACCATCCCATCTGCAGAGGGATGAATATCACCCATCTTCAAATGGTTTGGTCGAACTATTTGTCATGACATTCTAAGAAGCATTGAAGGCTAACTAGTTTTCCACTTTTGCATCGATTACAGCATTTTCTCTTCACTTCTTGAACCACTCCAATGCCAGTACCAAGGAGGCACCCTGTTCTCTCTTCTTAAGAAGATGTCTTGGCATCAAACTGGACGTCTTCGGACTTAACCTCCAGGAGACTGTGACAAAAAGGCAGGGTATTCTAAAATCACATGACCTGCATACCCGAAAATGAGAGATTAAGTTTGGACAGGCTGTCATACTTCAAAATCTGTGTCAAGCAAAGGCATGGATTCCAGTGTCATTGTCAGGAAACTTGGTCTAGTGAGCTATATATTTCATGTGGGAGAGGGGAAAGTGTGGAAAGGACACATTGGCCACTTAAATCACATGGACTTAACAGCACTTGATTCTGCTGTTACAAACAATACACCATCAGAAGTCATGCAGCCGACTGCTGGTGATGCAGCCTTTCATGAGGATCTGAACATCATCGTAACCTGCTAGAAACTTTGTACCAAGAGAGGGTCCTACACCTCCTCTGACTGTTACTGCGCAAATGACAAGGATTAACCTGATTTCAGCAGGCTCATTTGAGAGAACCATATCAACTCGGAATTGCATACCAGACTTGTTTTAGACCACTTGAATTGATTATTGGAGTAGACTTTATTTGTGTTACATTTGCTAAACTTCAACAAGTACATGCTGCTGTACCAATTATCTGGGCTTCTTCTGCAACTCATTTGCCAAAGTCTGTATAAAAAAAAACCCTGCAACTGCAAGACCAAAAGCTTCTGCTGTCTCAATGGCTAGAGGCATAAAAACATCACTGTACTTTGTCCTTTTATGATATTCAGCTTCAGTGGCCACACTGCCAGCCTCAATACCAGCTAGGGATGGTGTATAGGTGTCTGGGCATATAACATCCACCACCAATGATCGACCACACTTCTATGGGACCAAACTAATGCTATCTGGCAAGTTGCCATCTGATCTAAACACCATGGATCATTGTAGAATACAAACTTCTCTTGACAACCACATTCAGAAAAGCATACCTTGGGTAGCAACCCTGGCTTCTTCTACAACTGGCCATGTGTTAGCTTAACATCAACCTGTTTACGTTAATATTTTATTAATTATATATTTTTTTAAAATATATTATTCTTAAATTTTATTGCCTCATCTAGTTCACATACAGCATATATACACGTGTCCAGATTTAGATCACATGGTAGATTACTAGCCACTGGAATAATTATATCTAGCTCACATGAGTCTCAGCATCTCGGCTGTAGGATCTAGCCGAAATGTCAAGAGAGTAAATTTCAAATTGTAATTCATAATGTGACTGTGAGAGTTTGGCCAGAAGACAGAAGGAACTGCTGGAGAAGGAGGCATTGCACATCGGCCTAACACAAAAGTGTGAGCAGTTCAATGGAGACTGTGGAATAGGCCTTGACCAATTATGCTAGCATAATTTTCAGAATAATGGGTAGCCAAAAGAACTGAGAATTATGCTAGAATAATAGGCTAACATTCAGACCCAAAAAATAATAATAGGTAGCTACTTCTCCTATATATATTTTTGGCTGTTCCTCTTGTTTTTTCCTCTTGTTTTCTTGAGTTTGCTCCACACTGCATTGCGATTAGGTAAAGGGTTTGGAAACGGTTTTATATTCTTCAAGCATAATAAGAATAATAGGTGAAAGAAAAAGTATAATAGGTGAAATAATAGGTGAATAATAACGAGAATATAAGAAAAGAAAAATAGGTAAATAATTGGTCAAGGCCTACTGTGGAATGGACTTGCCTGGCTGCTGGGGAGTTGCTCTGAAGAGCCTGAACTTGAACCCACGACCACCATAATTACATTTTTTATTTATTTATTATTTTTTATTTATTTGTTTATTATTATTTTTTTATTTTTTTATTTAATATTTAATATTATTATGGAGCCCTCTGGGATCTGTCGCTCAGATGGCAAACATCCAGATGGGGCTTACATATTTCCCTGGAGGAATGGCCAAGTTCTTGTGTGGGATACTACATGTATGTACACATTGGCTCCTTCATATGCCACTATGTTACCTGATGGTCCAGGGTGCATTGCTGACAGGGTCGAGTTTCAGAAGAAGCAAATATAAAGGCTACTCATTATTTTGTACCTATTGGTATCGAGACCTCTGGAGTATTTGTGTCTGAGGCAAAGAGTTTCGTCCAAGAGCTATGTGCACGCCTCAAAACTGAGTCTGGTGATCCTTGTGCCTACCATTTCCTGCTGCAAAGAATTGCAGTTGCAGAAACACTACTGCAGTGCTTGGATCCAGCTCAGTACCTGACGATTATTATTTCTTAAATTAAATTTATGCTGTATTCCATGTATTGTAGCTTATCATTAAAAATGTATTATTATTATTATTATTATTATTATTATTATTATTATTATTATTATTATTATTATTATTATTATTATTATTATTATTATTATTATTATTATTATTATTATTATTATTATTATTATTATTATTATTATTATTATTATTATTATTATTATTATTATTATTATTATTATTATTATTATTATTATTATTATTATTATTATTATTATTATTATTATTATTATTATTATTATTATTATTATTATTATTATTATTATTATTATTATTATTATTATTATTATTATTATTATTATTATTATTATTATTATTATTATTATTATTATTATTATTATTATTATTATTATTATTATTATTATTATTATTATTATTATTATTATTATTATTATTATTATTATTATTATTATCATCATCATCATCATCATCATTATTATTATTATTATTATTATTATTATTATTATTATTATTATTATTATTATTATTATTATTATTATTATTATTATTATTATTATTATTATTATTATTATTATTATTATTATTATTATTTATTATTATTATTATTATTATTATTATTACTATTATATCTGTATGTGTAATTGTTGTTTTATTTATTTGTTTATTATTTATGTACATTTTATTTCATTTTATTTATTGATTGATTTATTTTTATTTTTATTTATTTATTTATTATTATTATTATATTAAAAAAAAATTAACATCCGGTGGTGCGTGTACTGGCATATGGTGGCTAGCTACCAGTATATAACATGAGCCTTAGCATCTTATTATTCCTGATGAAGAGTAGAGCATCTACTCGAAACGTCGAGTGAATAAAAATTTAAGTTGATTATTGAGAAGGTTATTTTAATGTGATGTTATTATTGTTGGAGACTTTAGAATACCTGATCCATACTTTCAGCTCATTCTCCCTTCTATTCTTCTCTCTGTGACTTCATTTTCACCTCATATACTTTCATAAGTTATTACAGAGCATACACATTCATGTCGAAACATTTTATTAAACAGACATAAAGAATAACCTTTATCCCAGTACAGTATATACAAGGTTAAAAAAAGCCCATAACTTCAAGGTAGTCCAGTATTTTCCTTGACTATTATAGGTTAAAATACTCAGCACACTTTCTATCACCAGATTAGTTATTACAAAAATAATTTGGCTGGTTGCTATGTAAACTTGAAAATGAAATTCTAAATAAAGCCCAATGAAATTGAAATCATTATTTTAGGACCAGTTCTTGGTCAGTTAGTAGCTCTAAAATATTACAAAATGCCACCAAAGAGGATAAAGCTTAACTTAATGAATGCCAGGAGAGTAAAGGAACAGAGGTTGGATAATCAGGCTTCTGTAACACCAGCTATAATTTCACCTGACAGCCAAGAAGATTCTTCTCATCTTATAGACATGCCTGCCTCTTCCTCTAATTCTTCTAACCAAGCAAACACCTATACAGGTGGTTCTGCCACAACTGACCATTCAGACAATCAAATCAGTGAAGAAAAGCTATTGGAGGAGCACATATTGGATTGGACAAGCTCTTTATCCAGAGATGACCTTATGTCCCTAGCCATGACCTTTCACTATTCACTAGTAATTAAAAGTGATATGAAGGCCTCTGAAGCTGCTTAATGTGTTGGTGGTTTGATCGGGAAAAATTAGCGGACGGTGAGAGAATGGAGAAACCTTTTCCTCTCTAATAATGGTAACTTTCCAGATAGTTTACAAGGGAAGTATCAGAGGGAGGACTTACTTTGGAAAAATGAGGAACTTAATGATGCATCTAATGATTATATTCGAGCGAATGTTGTTGTGAAGCAAGCCAAATATGACAGCAGTCAGTTTTTGTCAGCGGTTTAATGAAAATCTCCTCCCTAACAGCATTCTCGATCCTGGTTTTCCTCGAAGTATTGTGTACAAACGGCTAGAAGTTGGCTTCATGAGCTGGGATATGAAGTTTTGGATAAGAAGAAAGGTGTTTACATCGATGGCCATGAGCGTCCTGATGATGTACAACATCGAAGACGCTTTCTACGTCAGTTGATTGCTGGTGGGTTCTTGACAAAGGAATTAGCACCAAGTGATGAAGTAATTGCAGCATTTCCTGGTGATCTTGAGCCTGCTCGTTGTGAAAAAAATATCTTACTTTTAATGCAAATGGACGATGAGTCCTTGCAGTGGGTTAGGCCAGATAGTCAAATTATTCGACCAAAAAAACCGAGGATCTGGCATTATGGTGTCAGATTTTACTCAGAAAAAGATAGCTATCTCTGCCTTACACAAGAGCAATATGATGCTGCAAAGGTCAGCAATCCAAACATAGCAATGGCTCCTAGACTGTTTTTGGAATATGGAGAGGCACGTGATGGATATTGGACAGGAGCAAAATTCATGAAGCAGATGGCTAGTGCAGTGAAGATTGCTGAAGCAAAATACCCCAAAGAAGATGGATACCGAATATTTTGAGTGTTTGACCAAAGTGGGTGCCATATGGCTTATGCTGAAGATTCACTGAATGTTAACCGGATGGTAAGCAAGCTCTAATACATTTGAGGGAAAGCCGATATCTATGACCAAACTTGTATGCAACTGTACTGGTAATACAATCAGAATTGCCCGGGGAATGGTTGATGTCTTGAAGCAGATGGGATGCTACATGCATACGGTGAAGGTGGATGATATGAGAGAGGAGTTATCCAAGCACCATGATTTTCCAGATGAAAAAACCCAGCTGGAACATTTTATCCATAGTTGTAGTCATGCTTGCATATTCATACCAAAATTTCACTGTGAAGTCAATCCTATTGAAGGCTGCTAGGCACAGGCTAAACGCTACACCAGAGCTACTATAATAACGTAGGACTTCGTCGCAATGTTGGACCAGGACTTGACAGTGTCTCTAAGGAAAACATTCAGAACTATTTTAGAAGAGCCAGAAATTATATGTATGGTTACCTAGCAGGACACAATGCAGGAATAGAGTTGGAAAACTTAATCCAGAAATACTCTTAAGGAAATCAAATCTCATCGCCGCATATCTAATAACAATTAGTTAATAATGATCTAATTTTTTGGTCCTGCTTTCAGTTTTGTTAAAATATATTTCTATAGATATGAAGTGCTGCTATTTAATATTGAGTTTCTCTACTTACAAGTTCATCTGGCCAACCCTCCTATAGATCTAATATTTGTGGTCAAGCTTATGTAAATTCCATGAACACAACATATCTCACCCACAGTTGTTAACAGCCTCATTTTCACTCTACAGAACTGTCTGGTTTCACTAGTGGATCCTTCCCTCAAAATTGGAAGTCTATAGCTCTATTTGTGTGGTAAGAGTTCTATTCTTTTTTTGTAAAAAAGGAGGCATGGCAGCTTAATAGCGTCCTATCAGCAACTACATTTGAGTTACCATGGAAACAAAATAGAGAAAAAGTTTTATTATGTATCAGACTAGTTCTGTGCAAAATATAAAAACTTAAATAACCATGTGTGTACAGAGATAATGATTTCACAGACAACTTTTGTTAACTAGATTTTTTTCCGGGTGTCTATGCCTTTGTGCGCACCGTAGACTGCAGTTTGTGCTCATCTCTTTCAGATCATCTATATAGTACTGATTAACCTTATGTTAAATGTGACTCAAAAATATTAAAACCCATGACCATATTGAATAATGCTAGATCTCATATCTAGACTTCTAAATAGTGTCTTCCCTTGGAAAAATATACTTAAGGTATCTATTTCTAGAACTATATCTATCAATTGCTCTAACATAATCTACAAGCTATATACTTCACCAGAATCCTATAGGATTTGGCCTTATCTACCATAATTCCTCTCACTTTTGTCATTAAATTAAATTTGAACCAAATCCTACAAAATAATAATAGTAATAATAGTAAAAATAATAATTTTATAATGGTAACTACTACTACCACTACTTCCACTACTAGTCCTACTACTAGTATTATACTAACATTTGCATGTCTGTGTTTGTTGAAGCTTAACTGTGAGAGAGCAAGTAGGAGAACTCTGATCTCTATTATCATGTAAGGGATTGGCCCTACACTAGTTGCGCTACAAATGAGATGTGGATAGCTCTATTGAAGAATGGCGATATCATGACAGAAGTATTGGAAAAATGATATCCTTCAGATTAGATATCTGGATTGAGTTACAGTTATGTTCATGTGCTTCACTCGCCAACCATCTGGCAATAATATGAGAGGATTGTGTACTTGAAACCTGGTCTGAGAGGTCTAAATGCTATCAAGAGGTGGAAAAAGAGGCTCCTAGACATGGAATTCAGAGACTAGCCTTATCCAATATGGTGGTCTTGAGGTCTACAAGTACTTCAACTACATTTGTAAGAGGAGCAGCGCCACTTATCTGCATGATCAGTGAGTAAGAAAGGAGAGGAATGCTGACTAAATGAAATGGAGAGGAAGAATCTTTTATGATATATAACAACTCGTGAAGTGTGGATGTCATCAATGTTCCAAATTTAACCTGTTATTATCCCGAAGGGACTAAATTCACCAACTTTTGACACTCCTCCACATGAGAGCTCATGATTAGCTATAGTTCATATAATGTAAATGCCTATATATGCTAGTATGTTTAAGGAACTTTAAAGATCTATGCCATGATTATATCAAAGTTTTGATGGCTTGTGTTTTTGAGCCCAAGAGTCAGTTGACTACAAAGTATTTAACTGTTACAGTTGAAGTAGTTTGTGCAACATAATAAATTACAACCACTTATACTTCCACCCCCCTCTACTTAGATCTCCCATTTTCTACTTTTATTCTCATTTCATAACAGCTCCTGATAATAACTTGTGTAGTTATAGGTGTAAATTATTGTATCGAGTTTCTCATACTTAGATACCGTCCTGAAAGGACTACCCTTTCAACTGCCTCCACAACAAAGGTGACGGCTCAATGTTATAGCTAAAAGCGTGTCAATGCAGCCAATTATATAAAGCTGTTCTGAAGGAACTTCAAACAGCTCTGCAGATTAGTCTTGCATTTTGATGGTTTATGTATTCAGCCTAAAAGTCTGTAGAAAACAGCTTTACAGTTGTAATAAAATTATGAGTGTTTGGTGCCACAACGTAAAACATATTTACCAATTATTTCCCCCTTACTGTTGCCCACCTATTACAGTGTTCTTTTTCCACATTTAAAAATAGGCACTAAAATATCATACATATTCCAGAATTATTACACTCCAAAGTCACAGAAACTACTCTCTATGTACTTTTTTGAGATATCTGTGCTACTTTATGGAAGGTAACTTTACAGCTGTAGATGGTACTAAAATGTATACCATAATAAACTTCTACATATATGTTGTAGGTAAATATACAGTACTGCTCAGAAGAAGCTCACTCAGCTAAGCTAGCTGTGATAACTATGTGATTTTCTCTTAAATCATTGCTGGGAAATGCAAAAATAAGCTGTATTTATTTAATAGTGGTGGTCATGTTGATAATAATGCAAAAGTCAGGTAATTATCGTATCATCAGCAAATACCATCTTTCTAGCTAATGTAGTATCATAACCTTATATATTGCTTGGGTATTGAATGGGAAAATCATATTTTGTGGTATGTTTGATAACTTTTCTAGTTTTTTAGGTTTAATTATGTTTAAATTTGTGACTACCCTCATTTGTAGTTAAATTGATTTGTCTATTTATTTTTATAAGTAGAGGTATGTCATTTCTTTCTTTAATATTAAGAGTACTGAATATGCGATTCAATTGTATCACTTGAATCCAGAGTTAGTCTGAGGGAGGCTATTTGTATGGCAAGAGTTAGCAGAAGAAGCAGAAAAATATCCTAGACACTGAAGTCAAAGACTAGCCTTCTTCAATATGGTAGTCTAGAGTTCCACAAGTGCTTAACCCACTTTTGTAAGAGGAGCAATGTTTCTACGCCTGATCAGCGAGGAAGAAAGTGATGTAAACTAAAGCAAAATGGAGATAAAGAATTTGTTCTGTTAAAAATTGTACCATATGGAGTTTGACACTGTGATGATACAATTGTAGTTTGGAACAACTCTGATATAACAACTGTGTGCATGTAGTCATGTACCAACTTTTACCTTGTCTTCCTCCACTAAACACACAAACCTTTGACTCTCTCCACATCAAAGTCGAGAACTATGTTTATAATCGCACAATGTCAAGGCCTATATATGCAGGTAATCTAAATAACTTGAAACAACTATGCAATGATTCTCTTGCTCTTTGAAAGCTTGTGTTTTGGAGCCAAAAAGTAAGTGGACTACAATATTATGTTGATATCTAAAATGTTGCAGTGTGTATTTGGTGACACATGGTAGGGCTATCAATTTACCACCCAATTATACTCCCAATCCCTACCATTTAAATATTACTTAAATTCTCATTTGATAATAATTTGTGTGTATTGTACCCATACCTTTGAAATGTCCCCACAACAGAGTGAGCAATCATGCATGCAGCTAAAACAGTGACAATGCCTATTATGTAAAGCGGTTCTGAGGAACGAACAGCTCTACTGTGTTACCATTAAACAGCTCTCCTGTGTTACTCAGTACTTATATATTCACCAAGTCTGTGCATTACTACTAATTTACAGTTTAGTAATAACATTTAGAATGGTAGTACTGTTTGGTGCCACAATTTTCAATTATATTTCCCTTTCCATTCACCCACCTCTTATGTTCCTCCTATGTCACATTTTAATTTTCATCAAAAGTCAACTAGCATGATATTATATGCACGACTACAAACCAACTAGAGTGGGATTATCCCCAAAAAAATTCAGCCCACACATTATCGCCAAGGCTATATTTATACATAAAATATGTGTGTGGATGGAATATGTGCCATGCTTCACTCATAATGATAGTTAGTTCAGTTTTTACTGCATTTACAACATATGCTCAAGTTGGGATCCTCTCATTTTGGACACAGTATACAAAGTAATGCACCTATTCTCTTACATAAAATCAGTTCAAATTTTCCTTTTCCTGCTTCTTTCAACTCCTGCTTGGGAATTACTCTCATGGACTGTATCATTCTAATAGCCCTGCAGAAAAATATATCTCCCTGAGGGAGATGGAAGGTTTCCGTTTTACTAAAACAACTGGCAGATTTTAACTTGATGTTGCAGGAATCTTTGATCTCCAGATATATGTTTGATTTCCGGTCACCTGTTGTTATACCTTGAGAACTGTTAACATGTCGAGTTGTACCCATGAATATTTAAGTCCAAACCCAGTTTAAGAATAGGTTGTATCGGTATCACAACTATCTCCACAAATCTGTGATATACGGTGGACATAGAACATTAGGAAAGAAGGATAGTAAATATACAGTCATTTTGGAAGGCAAAAATCTGCACACAACGTACGGCATGCAATAATGTCCAGATGTAGCACCTGTCTGAGGGAGAGACTATTTGTTGGCAGGAGTTAGTTGAAGAGGCAGAAAAATTACTTAGTCACTGAAGTCATAGACTAGCCTTCTCCTATATGGTGGACTGAAGTATTACTTCAACACAAAATTCAAGCACATAAATGCAAGTGGGAATCTTAAAAAAATATTCTCATAAAACATTTAAATCTATATATATCCCTATACAGATCAAGCATCAACTCACAGAAACATTCAGTTGAAAAGTGCAATAAATCTGAAACCTCCCATCAGATATTTTTCTGTGGGACCATTTGAAAGATACATCTATGTTGCAAGTATACTGACAATCGAGGAGTTAAATGAAGCTATCACATCTTTATAGAAGTCAAGAATTTTTTTTTGAAGAAGGCAGGCCTATAGCACGCGTGCCTACTGTCTTCTCTGTTACCACCAGCTGGCAAATAGCTTCCCTCAGACCAGGTACTAATTCTGAACAATGTTAGATTCAAGTTAGTACACAACCTTCTCATTCATGTCCAATACCAGATGGGATTAATTGGGTCTGGTGAAACACAATGTAGCAGACATGAACTCGACTGTGAGTCAATATAGATGTCCTTCCAGTCTGAAGGAAGTCGTTTGCCCTACCGTCATAAAACTATGTAATCATGGTGTTCTTCAGGAGGATTATCTACTTATGGTACTCTTTTCACTATCATTTGTGGGCAAGCAATAGTGTGAGTAGAATTCATGAACTGGCGTCACTAGCAGCACTTCTCCAAGAGAGCACATCTTCTAGTTTGCAGCGGGAGGGAAGTACTTTTGTCTATAATGTCCATGCAACAACTCCAAACATCATGTGTCATATAGCTACTGTCTTCACAACTGCATTTGCTGGGGCCCACTTTTACTGTGAGACTGCAAGTAAGGGAGATTATGATGTAAATCACTAATATCTGCTGGAACCATGGCAATGGTTGTGGGCCATCATCTACATGCTGTGAAGCAGCCAGAAAGTCATGATTCAAGCGCTCTTTAGCCATATTACTAGTGATTTGGAAGAGTGTGTGTGCACAGATGAATCCAGATCAAAGAAAATATTCCCATTGAACAAATCTTTACTGTCGTCGTAAAGATGTTTATGATCTCATGTGGCATTATAGAAATATGTGATTGTCATGAATTTATCCCACTATAGCTTCATAAATTTGTACCTGTAGTCAAAACTGATTTAAGATCTTGGCAAGCAGATATATGTAGCTGTGAAGAATATAACTACCATAAGGAACTCTAACTTTTTTGAGGTGAAATTCCACTGAGCTAATTATTCAATAGTGAAATATTATCCATGGGAATGTGTACACTAAAAATGAGTAATTCCTAGCTATCGCTACCTCTCAGTCAGGTTAGATTGCCAAATGCTCCACTCTCTGCTGTATTCTTCTTCTTCTGGCATGTGCCTTTAAACTTGTAACTCGGTTGAGGCGAGCCAAACCAATGTCTCATCGTCCAGATCCATCAGTCCACGTTTGCCATGAGGTGGTCTGTAGATCGGGCAGCGGGATGTGATGTGCTCCACCGTCTATTTCTGGTCACCGCAGTTTCAGGCAGCATTGGTAGCGAGGCCCCAGGTCTTCATAGAGGCCCCGAAACGTCCAACCCCAGTTCTGAGGCGATTGAGGGTCGTCCACTGCCTCCGGGGAAGGTTTAAGCCAGGGACCTCAAGGGGATCTTCAATGAAATGGTGTAATCTGGATGGTTCTTTTGCCGACCACTGGTCCCTCCATTTTATCCTGGTCCAGGTGGCCTTCGTCACGTCTGGCAGTGTGGCTAGAAGCTCGTGAGCGTGCACAGCAAACAGGTGTCGGGACTTCAGTCGAGCGCGTCGAGGCCGCTCAGTGACTACCTGGTGGAGGAGGTGGAGTTCACTCATTTGTGCCTTTTGGGAGTGGGCCAGTGTGGCAGCTTCGCGTCTGATGGCTGCTGGCGCGATGCCAGCGAGGATGGGCAGCTGGCTGGATATGGTCCGCAGGCCACTGTTGAGTGCGACGTCTAGCTTCTGGCTTTGGCACCAGAGAGGAGCGCAGTACTCCGCGGTAGAGAACACCAGGGCCTGTGTGGAGATCATCAGGGTCTTGGTCGCAGATCCCTCACTCCTAGGTATGTTGGGACGGACTGGAACTGCAGTCTGCTGTTGTTCACCAGGACATTCATTTCACACTTTGCTTCCTTGTTATTAAGATGGAACATGGATGACATCGTCTTGGCTATGCTGAGCTTGAGGCACCAGTTCTCCAGGTATGTCGATAGGATATTCATGTCATCGGTGAGACCCTCTTCTGCTTCTTCCCAGGATGGCTTGCTGAGTAGGATGGCCAGGTTGTCTGCATAGCCATACTTCCTAGACTGGATTGTGGGCAGGTCATGGATGTAGATATTGAATAGCATCGGAGCCAGCACCGAACCTTGTGGTACGCCATTCTTTAGTAGTCTTACCTTGCTCCGTTCCGTTGCTGGTGTGTAGTTGGAACCTTCGGTTGCTAAGCAGCTCCATTATGAAACTCACCATGTGCTTGTCTGGGATGGTCTCCAGAAGCTTCATGTGTAGTCCTCGCAACCAGACGGTGTCGTATGCAGCTGTGTGCTCCAGGAAAGCAGCATCAGTCTTCTTTCCATCTTGGAAGCTGTCCTCGATGTCTTGGCACAAGAGTGTCACCTGATCTGCTGTTGAGTTACCCTTGCAGAAACCAGCTTGCTCCTTGGGCAGCTGAGGGTCGATCACTGGCTCGAGACGCGCATGGATGAGACGCTCCATGATCTTGTATGGAATGCAGAGAAGCGAGATGGGCCGATATCCTTTAGGGTCACATCTGCTGGCTTGTTTGGCTTTGGCAGGGCAATCACCTTGGCACGGCGCCAGATCTTTGGTAGCTTCGAGCAGCGGAAGCACACAGAGAGGAAGGAATGCAGCCATTCAGTTGCCTTCTTGCCTTGGTATTTAATGTACTCCGGGTGGATACTGTCGATGCCTGGTGCTTTACCTGTCTTTAGACGTTGGATAGCCAGTTCCATTTCCTGCATGCTGAAGTCACCTGAGAGGTTCGAGTCATACCCAGGGGTCCAACGCAGCTCTTGGACTCTTGCAGATGTTGCTCTTGTGAAGTTTTTGTCTACTTTGGGGAAACGGCTATTGCTCAGCAGCTGTGACGCGATGGAGTTTGCGGTGATAGGACACTGTGATGGCTTTGTAGACCTACCCGTCAGCTTGTTGATGACTTGCCAGGCCCGACAGCTTGAGTGCGTGAAGTCGACTGCTTCCACAGTCTCTGTCCATCTCTGCTGGCACTTCTCATTCAACCTACAAAGAAGAATGGTCCCTGCATTGTCCCTGGCCTCATTGGTATTGGCTTCTTTGTGGGTGAGAAAAGGTCGTCGCATTCATCATCCCAGCAAGGAATGTAGGCCTTTCGGACGCCAAGTAGGATGTTCTTCTTGGCTGTGGATGTTGGCAGTGCTCGGGACCAGGAGACCATCAGTTGCGCAGTCAATTTCATGGCTATCTGCTCTACTCCTTTGTAGATTTGCTGCAGAGTAGTAGTATTAAAGCGGATATTCTGGGCTACTTTTTGAAAGTGGCTGTTCATAAACACTTTTATAAAGATGTTATGAAATCCATGCATTACAGCATTAATTGGTATACCCAGTAACTATCCACAGAGGCACAATTCAGACATATGACCACTTTATCGACTTTAGGAGATACTTTGTCCCACTGGAAAAAAGAACATTGCTATTCTATTTATCTTGCTTGGCATGCCATCCTGCATCTTTGCACACTATGTCTACAACAAAACTTAAAGCAAAGAAATACAGCTACTTCTCATGAGCAAAGTGATTGTGAGTGATTGCTGGGTAGCATGGATGGCTCTCTAGTTTTGGATACAACATAAAGTGCTGGAGTTGGCGTGTTGGATGGATGTCATTATCTTTGTTTAGAACCACTTTTGTAAAAGGAGCTACTTCTTTGCAACCATCATAGAAGAAGAAGAAAGATGCTGACTAAAGTGAAATGCAAAGAATCTGTTTTTAATGTGCTGGTGTCAATCAGTGTAACAAGTTTTCCCTCGTGCTCTGTCTGAAGGCTCTAAATGCATGACGTTCCTCCACATCAGAAGTGAGAGTTGGTGGATATTGTTCATATATATGTGTGTTTAAGAAACTTCAAGCAGCTATGCAGTTATTCCCTTGCAGTTGAAGGTGTTTGTTTAAAAAAAATGGTGTACTACAATGTATTTAGCTACATCATCGAAAGCTGTAAACAATAGTGCCACATAATAGTAATAATAATAACTTGTGTAAAAGTGTAAATTATTGTACAACCCACATATCTCTTACTTTGATATCATCCTGAAAGAACTACATTCACAAACCTTTGAAAAGCCTCCACAACAGATGTGAGGCTCATGGCTACAGCTAAAAGAGTATCTTGGCCAATTAGTTCTGGAATATGTATGATGCTTTATGTATTCAGCCTAAAAGTCTGTAGAAAACAACATATTTACAGAGTTGTATTAAAATTATGAGTGTTTGGTGCCACAATGTAAAAGTGTTTTATTGACTAATAATTCCCTCTACTGTTGCCCACCTCTTACAGAGTTCTTTTTCCACACTCAATCCAGATATTTTTCTAATCTGAAGGATATCATTCTTCCAATACGTCTGTCATGATATCGCCATTCTTCAATATAATGGTATCCACATCTCATTTGTAGCACAACTAGTATAGGGCCAATCCCTTACAATCCCATACAGGATAGTGGTAATAGAGATCAGAGTTCTCCTACTTGCTCTCTCACAGTTTAAGCTTCAACAAACACAGACATGCAGATGTTAGTATTACTAGTACTAGTAGTAGGATTAGTAGTGGAAGTAGTAGTGGTAGTAGTAGTTAACATTATAATATTATACTATTATTTTGGTAGTATTTAGTTCAAATTTAATTTAATGACAAAGGTGAGAGGAATTATGGTTGATAAGGCCAAATCCTATAGGATTCTGGTGAAGTATCTTGTAGATTATGTTAGAGCAATTGATTGATATAGTTGTAGAAATAGATACCTTAAGTATTATTTTCCAAGGGAATACACTATTTAGAAGTCTAGATATGAATTAATATAATTATGATCTAGTATTATTCAATATGGTCATGGGTTTTAATATTTTTTAGTTCACATTTAACATTAGGTTAATCAGTACTAGATGTTCTGAAAGAGATGAGCACAAACTGCGGGATAAAGGTTATTCTTCATGTCTGCTTGATAAAATGTTTCGACATGAATGAGTATGCTCGGTAATAGTATATGAAGTGAAAATGAAGTCAGAGAGAGAAGAATAGAGGGGAGAACGAGCTGAAAGTATGGATCAGTTGATATCTGGTATGCTAAAGTCTCCAACAATAACAACATCACATTAAAATCACCTTCTCAGTCATCACTCGATGTTTCGAGTAGATGCTCTAGCCTTCAGTCAGGAATAATGATATGCTATGGCTCAGGTGAGCCTGTTATATACTGGTAGCTAGCCACCACATGCCACTACACGCACCTAGCATGTGCACCGGATGTTAAAAAAATAATTAAAAAAATTAAATATAAAAATAAAAATAAATCAATAAATCAATCAATAAATAAAATTAAATGAAAAATAAAAATAAAAATTATTAATTAAACATAGATAATAATAATTAAAAAAAAATATTTAAAAAAATATATAAATTTTTTTTTTTAATAATAATAATAACGACGACAGTAAACGACGACGACAGCAACGACGACGACAGCAACAACGACGACAGCGACAACAACAGCAGTGACAACAACAGCAGCGACCACAACAGCAGTGGCCACAACAACAGCGACCACAACACAAGCGACAACAACACCAGCGACCACAGCAGTGACCACAACAACAGCGACCACAACACAAGCGACAACAACACCAGCGACCACAGCAGTGACCACAACAACAGCGACCACAACACAAGTGACAACAACAGCAGCGACCACAACACCAGTGACAACAACAGCAGCGACCACAACAACAGCGACCACAACAGCAACGACAACAACAGCAACGACAACAACAGCAACGACAACAACAGCAACGACAACAACAGCAACGACAACAACAGCAATGACAACAACAGCAGCAGCTACAGCAGCAGCAGCAGCAGCAACAACAACAGCAGCAACAACAGCAGCAGCAACAACAGAAGCAACAACAACAGCAGCAGCAACAACATCAGCAGCAACAACAGAAACAACAACAACAACAATAACAATAACAACAACAATAACAATAACAAAAATAACAACAATAACAATAACAATAACAACAACAATAACAACGATAACAATAATAACAATAATAACAGTAATAACAATAATAACAATCCCGTTCTCTTAGCTTATTTAAACATTACATACAAACAATTTCATAACATTCATAATGTATTTCATGTGTTGTGTGTATCGTGTGGTCTTTGCATTAGCCAGTGGCTATTGAGCATGTTTTTGGAAATAAATAAAAAGAAGAAGAAAAAAGGGGGGAAAATAACAATAATATATAATAACAATAATAACAATAATAACTTAATAACAATAATAACAATAATAACAATAATAACAATAATAACAATAATAACAATAATAACAATAATAACAATAATAACAATAATAATAATAATAATAATAATAATAATAATAATAATAATAATAATAATAATAATAATAATAATAATAATAATAATAATAATAATAATAATAATAATAATAATAATAATAATAATAATAATAATAGAGGGAGATCTATTGGGTCTGTGGGCCGAAGTTTTGGTGGAGGAGGTCAGGCTCAAGCGCAGGAGGAAACACAAGGTCTCCCAGGATTCTCTGCAGGAGGATAATGTCCGTCGTGCACGTCAGGCTATCGAGGATGGCCAATATAAAAAGCCATCCAGGCCTTGGCGTCTAATGGCCTGGCTCAAGCAACTGAGTCCGTACGAGCTGAGATGTTGCTGAAACATCCCCAGGCCCCACCTCCCAAGACACATTCCCTCCCCGTACCCCCTTGTAGTGGTCTTCAAGGCTTTGAGATCCTTTCCAGCTGGAACCACGCCCGGTCCTTCCAATTTAACGGCAAATCACCTCAAGGAGGCGGTGTTCTGTCCTTCCCCTAACCGAGCAAACTCCATCCTTAACTCTCTGACAAGTCTTGTCAATTTACTTAGTTCTGGAAAGGTTCCCCCAGATGTCGCTGCTCTTTTATGTGGTGCCTATCTGTACGCTTGTAAAAAAAAAAGGAGGTGGCCTGCGCCCCATTGCTGTAGGAGAAGTTCTCCGCAGACTGATGACTTCTAAGTGCCTATCCAGGGTGGTTCAGTCTGAGGCTATCAAGGGCTTGACACCTCTACAGGTAGGGGTTGGCATCCCCTTGGGATGTGAGGCAATAATACATGCTATGCGCTAGGGTGCAGGAGGACCACAACATCCATTCAGATGATAAATGGTCTCTCCAACTAGGCTTTTCCAGTGCATTCAACAGTATTGATCGTGGGAAATTGTTTGAAGAGGTTCGCGCTAAGATTCCCTCTCTGTCAGCTTGGTTTGAATGCTGCTATGGGACCCAACCCATTCTGCGACTTGGTGACCACTCCATTCATAGCTGCTGTGGAGTCCAGTAGGGTGACCCCCTAGGTCCTCTTGGCTTTGCTCTCGCCCTCCAACCACTTCTGTTGAAGATCCAAAGCGAAGTTCCTGGTCTCCGTACCACGTGTGGCCAAGCAATAGTGCAGGTAGAATTCATGAACTGGCATCACAGCAGCCCTTCTCCAAGAGAGCACAACTGCTTATTTGCAGTAGGAGGGAAGGACTTTTGTCCATAATGATCATGCAGCAACTTCAAACGTCATGTGTCACATAGCTACTGACTGCACTGCTGTGTTTGTTTGGGCTCACTTTTACTGTGAGACTGCAAGTGAGGGAGATTATGATGTAAACCACTAATAACTGCAGGAACCGTGGCAAGGGATGAGGCCATCATCTACAATAATTCTACATTATGTGACGCAGCCAGAAAGTCAGCTCTTTGGCCATACTACTAGTGATTTGGAAGTGCATGTGTGCGCAGCTGAGCTAGATCAAAGATAATATTCTAATTGAACAAATCTTTACTGTTGTCATGAAGAATTATAGAAAAATGTGATTGTCATGAATTTATCCCACTATAGCTTCATACATTTCTACCTGTAGTTAGACAAAATTGATTTAAGATCTTGCAAGCACTGTGAAGAGTATAGTTATCATAAGGAACTCTAACTTTTTGATGTGGCTAGATTTAATATTCCACTGAGCTAATTATTCTCTAGTCAAATATTATCCATGGGACTTGTGTACACTAAAAAGGACTAATTGCTATCACTCAGTGGAAAATTTAAGTTCTTGCTAAAAATAAAATGACTCCCACTACACCTTGCCAACTGCTCCTCTCTCTACTGGCAATTTCATGGCTCTCTGTTCTGCTCCTTTGTAGATTTGCAGCAGAGTAGTAGTATTCAGAGTGGGTATTCTGGAAAACTTTTTGAAAGTGGTAGTTCGTAAACACTTTTATAAAGACATTCTGAAATCCATGTATTACAGCATTAATTGCAACTATCCACACAAGCACCATGCAGACATGTGACCACTTTGTCGACTTTAGGAGATACTATGGACATCCCACTGGAAAAAAGAAAATTGTGATTCTATTTCTCTTGCTTGGCATGCCATCCTGCATCTTACACTATGTTTACAACAAAACTTAAAGAAAAAAATACAGCTACTTCTCACGAACAAAGAGATTGTGAGTAATTGCTGGGTAGCATGCGGATGACCCTGTATTCTTTCAAAGAGAGGATTTCATAAATGGAAGTCAAGGTCATGGAGAGACCATTGTGGGGCTGATATATACTATACTGGATATATAGCAGAGCAAGAAACCAATAGATGCAACATAAAGTGCAGCAATTGGCAGTGTCAGATTGACATCATTATCTTTTTATTCATTTTTTGACCAACTATTCTAGGATATAGTGATAGATTCTTCTAAGTGCTCACAGATGCCATGACCAATATTTGAATACTAGTAGTATAGTTTAAATGGAATATTAAGTGTATCACATCAAAAATTTACATTTCCTTACAGTAGCAATACTAAACACAGGAATATGTAACTGTTTGTAAAATCTATTCACTACAAATACAATATATACAAGGCTAGGGGAATAAATTCTTGACCATCACATTTTGCAACAGTACCACAACATAATGAATATCTTCGTAGCAGTAACATGATTACTGCACAAGAAGAACCATTTGTTCGATCAGAATATCTTCATTTTCTCTAGTCTCATCTCTACACACCCGCACTTCCACATCGCTAGTGACAAGGCCAGAGAGTTCCTTCTTAAACCATGGCCTCCCGACTCCTTCACAGCAGCTAGAGTTTGGTCCACATCCCTTACCATCCCATAAAGGGTCGTCCTCATAGAAGGTGCTTGCGGTAAAGCGTGTCCTAGTTGCAGTCTCACAGTAAAAGTCGGCACCAACAAACGGAGGCAGTGCGACAGACACAGGTTCATGTTGCTTGGAGTTGCTACATGGACAGCGAGATATTGGACCCTCACTAAGCGCATCTACTCCTGCTGCAAGTGTCCAGATATGCTCTCTTGGATGACTGCTATGACTGATAAGAACACCATCAGCATAGGGATCATCAACGGTACGAGATGTGTCCACAATATAAGGAGCAAAGGCATCTGGACTTGTGAATTGGTAGCCAATCACTTGCCCACACACCTTAGTGAAGGATACACCAAAGGTAGAAAACATCACTGATGAACAGCCTGTATCAGCAGTTTTGCGACATACAGGTCTAGTTTCGGTAATTTTTTCCAGACCCATAGGACACCTAGCTTGTGGGACAGTCATGTTCACGTTGGCTACTCTCATCCACATGCCTTCACCACATTCACTTACAAACTGGCAGAACACACGAGTAGGACAGCAAGTGTCGCCAGGTGACTGCCGATTTCCTTGAATCCAAAAAAGTCCAGACTTGACATCTGGTCTAAGGGAGAAGATTTGCTGGCAGGATGAAGCAGGAGAAGTCGGAAAGTCACCTATAGCTTCGATATCTATGTTGTCGAACCCAAACTGTGCATCCATGAAGGAGAATGCATGTGCAGATATAAGCAAAATGCTGAAAAAGAATTTGTTGTTCATGTTGAGAAGTAGCACTTGAACTTGATGTTGGTATGGTATTAAGAGAATTGTCTTCTTTTATAACTGACTTTGACACTATTTGGTGTGTGGGTGTCCTTACCACAGTTTGAGCATTGGTTGAAGCCATCCCTATACAACCACATTAAAAACACTGAAACTCTTTCATGGTAAATCCACATCATTGATCTCATTAACACTAATACAAATAGTGATGTGGAACCAATGCCCAAATATCAAGGCCATTTTACTAATCTATGCGGCAATATACTACTTCAACAATATAACCATTGAGAATACGGAATATTTGGTAGTGTGAATCACACGCTTTGACAGGTCCTCCTCATCATCTTAGAAATGCACTGCTGCAAAGTTTGAAGATGGCTGTGTGCTCCAAATCACTTAAATGGTGATCCCATTATTCAAAATGTATATCTGCATAAAATTATATGGTAGCATGACAAATCATGTCAGAATGGTCTGTAATTATTTCTATCTGGTCAAAATTCAATTCCTCCTTTTCCATATTTTAATCTTCCTGTATCGTCCTGAAAGTCAACTAGCATGACACTGTATGCAGGACTAGGAAAACCAACAACTGTGAAACTCTCCAGATAATACAAACCTACATTGTTCAAATGGTTAGTATCTTGATTTATAAAATATGTGGCTGTGTGTGTGGATGATATATGAGCCATTCTTCATTGATAATGTTTAGCTATTTACAGTATTTATAATTATTCTCAAAGTGGCATCCACTCCTTTGCTGGCATACTTGGATACATTGTGCGAAGTTATTCACCTGTAATTTTATAAATAGCCTAATTTTCCTTGTTATTGCTTCTTTTAACATCTGGATAGTCTGGGAACTTGCCACATAGGCTGTATTCTTCAAATTCTCCCACAGTAGAATATCTAGAAGGAGGATTCAGATTTGTTAAATTGCCTGCACATTTCAACTCAATGTTACATTATGCAATCTGTAAATTTATTCTTAATCTCTTGCCTATAGGGATATTGTTGTTAATAATTCTTCTTAAAGATTCCTTCTATATCTATGATCTTGATTTTTTGTTGCAGTTATTTTCCCGGGCTCTGACTTATGCTCTCACTGGCTGCTGCTAATGGCTCTGCTGTGTGTGTTTGTGTGTGCTGGTTTTGGAGATTTAAAATTGTGTCTCTGCATGTTGTTTGGCATTTATATTTGAATATGCCTCTTTCCTAAATTTATTTGTCCACCTTTACATGATGAATATATGAGAACAATTGCGATGATAATGAAACCTGTTCCTAGACTGCATTTGAGCTTATTAATTCTTAAGATGTTTTTCTACTATTCCCAAGGCAGGCCTACAAATGCCTGCAAATATTTGAAGTAGGCAGGGACCTACTTCCCTATATTAAAAGTGAATTAATCCTCTTGTTAGGCGACTCTATAAATAATCTCCTGGTGCTACACAGGAAATGGCCTACTTGATTGAAAATGTCCTTAGATCATATGCAGGTCTACATTTTAAATATGAATACATAATTTAAAGCAGATCATTAGTCAAGACATGTTGACAAGTCTGAAGACCTCAGGTTTATGATTGCTACCAATGACAAGTCTTGTGATGGCTAATCTTACTAACCTAAAAGTTCTAACGTTCATCATCACGAATAGACAACTTTATTGTAGTATGCGGATGATTAAACTCTAAGATGTTAAATTATAACATTTAAACTCTATTGTGAATGATGTAAGAGAATGCCTTACAGAGTTCAGCCATCCTAGTCATTATGCATCTAAAGCTTAGTGAAGGCGATACCATCCGCTCTGTTTTTTATATATTCGAAACAGAAGAGCTACAAAACATCATTGAGTAGTATATGTTGTAAATGCAGTAAAAACTGAATTAATTATCATTATGAGTGAAGCATGGCACATATTTTATCCATACAGATGCTAGCCTTGGCGATAATGTGTGAGCCGAATTTTTTTTTGGATAATCCCATTATAATAAGGTTTTTAGTAATATCATGCTAGCTGACTTTTGATGGAAATTAAAATGTGATAAAGGAGGAACATAAAGGTGGGGGAATGGAAAGGGAAGAATAATGCACATATTTCGTTAATCCTTCTAAATTGTGGCACCAAACAGCACTACCATTGTAAATATTATTCCTACTCTGGACTTGGTAAATGTATAAACAATGAGAACACAACAGAGTTATTTCATGGTAACACAGCAGAGTTGTTTCATGGTTCCTCAGAACAGCTTTACATAATAGATCTTGACACTGTTTTAGCTGCAGCCATGAGTGCTCACTCTGGTGTGGGGGGCATTTCAAAGGTTTGGGAAAACCTAGTACAAACTCAAATTATTATGAAATGAGAATATAAGCGACATGTAAATGGAATGGGTTGGGAGTATAATTGGGTGCTAAATTTATAGACCTTACCATGTGTCACCAAATACACACTGCAACTTTTTAGATGTCAACATATTGTAGCAAACTCATTTTCTGGCTCCAAAACACAAACTTTTAAAGAGCAAGATAATCGCTGCATAGTTGTTTGAAGTCATTTAGAATACCTGCATATATAGGCCTTGACATTGTATCACTATTAACATAGCTCTCAACTCTGATGTGGAGATAGCTAAAGGTTTGTGTGTTTTGCAGAGGAAGACAAGGTAAATATTGTTACACAAACTACATGTTATTATCAGAGTTGTTCCAAACTATAATTGTATCTTCACTCCATATGCTACAATTTTTAAAAGAACAAAATCTTTCTCTCTATTTTGCTTTATAGTTAACATCACTTTCTTCCTTGCTGATCATGCATAGAAACAATGCTCCTCTTACACAAGTCGCTTATGTACTTGTGGAACTCTAGACAAGAATATTGGAAAAGGCTAGTAATTGACTTCAGTGTCTAGGAGATTTTTCTGCTTCTTCTGCTAACTACTGCCAAAGAAATAGCCCCCCTTGGACTGGTGCTAAGTCTGGATTCAATGTAGGAAATCACACTCTCATATATTTGACAATGAGTTTGACTAATTATGATGAAGCATATCTCAAGTACAAATCAAATATTAAAAAATGCACTTGAAATGATGCGATTAAAAATCCACTACTTTACGGACGCAGAGTAGAAATCATATATTATTCTAAATTCAATTACTGAGAAAAATTCACTTGAAATGATGTAATTAGAAAACCAAACAAAACACTCTTTATTTATTTTATTTTTCAGATTCATACGTATCGGCATTCTCAATGATGATCTACATTCTACATTCAAGTTAGCCATGGATATTCTATTATGAAGCATTGGAATGTAAAAAGCACTCTAATTTCCTTTTCAAAAGCAACTCAAAGTTTTTCCTAATGCTTCTTCCATGGAGTCCTCTTCCAACAAAAGGAAATGAGAGTGACACAAGAACTGCAGTTTATGCAGAGCCTGAAGCATCAAGAATGAAGTTTTACAGAAGAAAATTCCACCTCTTCAAGTTTCACCTCTGCCCATGGATGTAAGCGCTTTTTCAACGACACTCACAATAAATTGTTTGTTGCTATCAGCAAGAAGATAAGAGCCAGCTATCCCACTCCCAAGAAACAGAACACCATTTCTTGGTGTAAATCTGTTAATATTGCACTACAAACATGATATACCCAGTCCTTCATCTGTATTATCCTGTCATGTTAATAATAATAAGATAGTACGCCAGAGTTTCGCAGGTGATGTATGCACAATAATAAAACAATGATATAATTTTCCTTTCATAAACTCAGACTTAGTGGCTTTGCCAGAAAGTACCTGATGCACACCGTAACTTCCTATTCTGCCAAGAATGCATCACATTCTCACATTTGCATCTATAGAGTCACCAAATAGTATCAGTCATAAGGTTGGATGTCCCACCTTCCATGCCCATACCTAACATTACCATACAACTCAAACTAACTCAATTAAGTCATCATACCATAAATTACTTGCCACAACTCTAATTTCTCAAACCAGCCATTTCAAAGCTAATTCAAATTGAACTGTTATGCTTTACTTAGTTTGTTATTTAGGTCTGTTATACTCAACAGCCTTTGACAAGGCTATACTCTTACATGATTCTTTTCATAGAAATAGCTTTGTAGTTTAGAGTAGGGATGACCAATACAGAAGAATCCCATTTAATGCTCATCACTCTAACTCTAAACTCTCGCTGTCAATGGTATAACAAAAAATCACTCTGATCTACTTCAAGTCAGTTCCAGTGTCCTGCTCGGTCCATTATATTTTTGATCTTATTACTTATTAACGACTTTCTAACTGCCATTTCTTCATCTTCTCTATTCTTATATGCAGATAATACCAAATGTTTTAAAGGTCAGTTTCTGATGTATCCCTTCTTCAAAATTATTCATCCTCACTTGCAAATTGGTTGACTGGTTCACATGTCTCTTTTAACACCACAAAGTGTTGCCTTTTGAGGATTTTGTCAAAAGTGCTTGCTGTTGACTCTGGATGGCATTTGTATTAAAACCAAAAATAATGTTAAAGAGCTAGGTGTATTTATTTCAAGTGACCTAAAATGGAATTTTCATATATCAAACATCCTCTCAAAAGTGTATGGCACATTGAACCTTCTATATCGCCCTTTCTATCATTGTGACGCGATTAGAGACTTTTCATGTCTCTTGTAAATATCAACTCACCTGTTATTATTATTATTATTATTATTATTATTATTATTATTATTATTATTATTATTATTATTATTATTATTATTATTATTATTATTATTATTATTATTATTATTATTATTATTATTATTATTATTATTATTATTATTATTATTATTATTATTATTATTATTATTATTATTATTATTATTATTATTATTATTATTATTATTATTATTATTATTACTACTACTATTATTAATATTATTATTATCATAATAATAATAATAATAATAATTATTATTATTATTATTATTATTATTATTATTATTATTATTATTATTATTATTATTATTATTATTATTATTATTATTATTATTATTATTATTATTATTATTATTATTATTATTATTATTATTATTATTATTATTATTATTATTATTATTATTATTATTATTATTATTATATTATTTTTTTATATTTTTTTAAAATTTTTTTTAATATTTTATATTTTATTATTATAGTATTTTTATTATTATTATTATTATTACAATGTCATGTATTATTATTATTATTGTTAATAATCTGTATGTGTAATTGTTGTTTTATTTTATTTATGTACATTTTTATTTTTCATTTCATTTTATTTATTGATTGATTATTTTTGTTTGTTTATTTTTAACATCCGGTGCACATGCTAGGTGCATGTACTGGCATGTGGTCGCTAGCTATATACTGGCATCTCATTATTCCTGATGAAGACTAGAGCATCTACTCGAAATGTCGAGTGAATAAAAATTGAAGTTGATTATTGAGAAGGTGATTTTAATGTGATGTTGTTATTGTTGGAGACTTTAGCATACCAGATATCAACTGATACATACTTTCAGCTCATTCTACCCTCTATTCTTCTCTCTGTGACTTCATTTTCACCTCATATACTTTCATATGTTATTACAGAGCATACACATTCATGTCGAAACATTTTATCAAAGAATAACCTTTATCCCAGTACGGTACAAGGTCCCAAAAAAGATTTTATAACACCCACCTATTCCTTCCATAACTTCAAGGTAGTCCAATATTTTCCTTGAATACCATAGGTTCAAATACTCAGCATACTTTAAATCACCAAATTAGTTATTACCAAAAACAATTTGGCTGGTTGCTATGTAAACTTGAAAATGCAATTCTAAATAAAGCCCCACAAAATTGAAATCAGTATTTTAGGTCGAGTTCTTGGTCAGTTAGTAGCTCTAAAATATTACAAAATGTCACCAAAGAGGATAAAGCTTCACTTATTTAATGAATCAAATCAGGGAAGAAAAGCTATTGGAGGAGCACATATTGGATTGGACAAGCTCTTTATCCAGAGATGACCTTATGTCCCTAGTCATGAGACCCTTCACTTTTCACGTAATATCAAGGCCTCTGAAGCTGCTCTATGTATTGGTGGTTTGATCCAAAAAAATTAGCGGACGGTGAGAGAATGGAGAAACCTCTTCTTCTCTAATAATGGCAGATAGTTTATAAAGGAAGTATCAGAGGGAGGGCTTATTTTGGAACTTAATGATGCATCTAATGATTATATTCGAGCGAATGTAGTTGTGAAGCAAGCCAAATATGAGAGCAGTCAGTTTTTGTCAATGGGTTAATGAAAATCTCCTCCCTAACAGCATTCTCGATCGTGGTTTTCCTCGAAGTATTAGTGTAAAAATAGCTAGAAGTTGGCTTTATGAGCTGGGATATGAAGTTTTGGATAAGAAGAAAGGTGTTTATATCGATGGCCATGAGTCCTGATGTTGTACAACATCAAAGACGCTTTCGATTTAAAATTCCACTGAGCTAATTATTCAATAGTGAAATATTATCCATGGGACTTGGGTACACTAAAAATGAGTAATTCCTAGCTATCGCTACCTCTCAGCCAGGTTAGATTGCCAAATTCTCCACTCTCTGCTGTGGCTATCTGCTCTGCTCCTTTGCAGATTTGCAGCAGAGTAGTAGTATTTAAAGTGGATATTCTGGGCTACTTTTTTTAAATGGCTGTTCATAAACACTTTTATAAAGATGTTATGAAATCCATGCATTACAGGTATACCCAGCAATTATCCACAGAGGCACAATTCAGACATATGACCATTTTGTCGACTTTAGGAGATACTTTACTGGAAAAAAGAACATTGCTATTCTATTTATCTTGCTTGTCATGCCATCCTGCATCTTTGCACACTATGTCTACAACAAAACTTAAAGCAAAGAAATACATCTAAGGGTGGCTACTTCTCATGAGCAAAGGGATTGTGAGTGATTGCTGGGTAGCATGGATGGCTCTCTAGTTTTGGATGCAACATAAAGCTGGAGTTGGCAGGGTTGGATGGATGTCGTTATCTTTTTAGCAATATTAGAACCACTTTAGTAAAAGGAGCTACTTCTTTGCAACCATCATAGAGGAAGAAGAAAGATGCTGACTAAAGTGAAATGCAAAGAATCTGTTTTTCATGTATAGGTGTCAATCAGTGTAACAAGTTTTCCCTCACTCTCTGCCTGAAGGCTCTAAATGCTTGACATTCCTCCACATCAGAAGTGAGAGTTGGTGGGGAATGTTCATAATTATGTAGGTGTGTTTAAGAAACTTCAAGCAGCTATGCAGTTATTCCCTTGCAGTTGAAGGTGTTTGTTTTAACGAAAAAGTCGGTGTACTACAAGCTACATCGAAAGATTAAACAATAGTCATATTTGGTGCCACATAATAATAATAATAATAACTTGTGTAAAAGTGTAAATTATTGTACAACCCACATATCTATTATCCTGAAATAACAAACCTTTGAAAAGTCTCCACAACAGATGTGAGGCTCATGGCTACTGCTAAAACAGTATCTTGGCAATTAGTTATCAGGAAACTTCAAATAGTTCTGCAGTGTTACTTTTGCATTTTTTATTGCTTTGGGATTTCAAAAACTTTGTAGACGACAAAATATTGATTTAATACCGATAATTCTTCCACTTCCATTCTCCCGCCTCTTACATCCATATTTTAATCAGTCCTGAAAGTCAACTATATAGCATAATACTGTATGCAGGATGCAAACCAACAACTGTGAAATCTCCAACCCTACGATGTTTAAATTATTATTAAGGCTATATCTTGATTGATAAAATATGTGTTTGTGTGTGTGTGTGTGTGGATGAAATATGTGCCATGCTTCATTCAAAATTTAGGAGTTCATTTTTTACAGCTTTTATAATTATGTTCGAAGTGACATCCACGCCTTTTCTGGTATACTTGGACACAGTGTGCAAAGTTATTCACCTATAGTTTTATACAGAGTTGGCTCTAATTTTCCTTCTTTTAACTCCTGAATAGTATGGGTACTTGCCACATACACTGTATCCTTCGACAGTAGAATATCTAGGAAGGAGGATTCAGATTTGTTAAATTACTGCCACATTTCAACTCAATGTTGCCCGACTCAATCTGCAAGTTTATTCTCGATCTGTATTCTATAGGGATATTGATTCAAATCATGTTTAAGAATTCTTCTCAATGATTCCCTATGTTCTTGACTTTTTGGTTCAAGGTTTACCTGTGTTTTTTTATTGATGCTCTCAGTAGCAGTTTCTACAGGCTCTGTGGTGTATGCAGATTTTGGCCTTGTAAAATTAGTATCCGTGCATAATGGTTTGGTGTTTAGTAAGCAGAGACCTACTTGCCTATATTAAGAGTGAATTAATAATGTAGCTAGGTGACTCTATAAATACTCTGCTGGGTGCTACACAGGCAAGTGCCCTCCCTAGTTGAAAATGATCTTAGATCATACACTGGTCTACATTTCAATAGATTTTATTTATAGCAGATCATCAATGAAGACATGTGATCAAGAGGGTAGTCACAAATTTAACCATAATTAATCCTAAAAAAATAGAAAAGTTATCAAACAAGCCACAAAATATTATGGTTTTCCCATTTAATACCCAAGCAATATATAAGGTTATGATACTACACCTACATATCAGCTAGAAAGATGGTTTTTGCTGATGATATGATAAACACCTGAATTTTGCATTATTATCAACAAACCACCACTATTAAATAAAGGCAACTTATTTTGGCATTTCCCAGTAATGATATAAAAGAAAATCACATATTTATCGCAAATGGCTTAGCTGAGTGAGATTCTCCTGAGCAGTACTATCATATTTATGACAAAGAGTTTGACTAAGTGTGGTGAAGCATATCTGAGAGTTCAAAGTACAAATAAAATATTTTAAAAATGCAATTGAAATGATGTGATTAAAAATCCACAAAAACATTCTTTATTTAATTTACGGACTGTGAGTAGAAATCAAATAATTATTAATCCAAATTCAATTACTGAGAAAAATGCACTTGAAATGATGTGAATAGAAATCCAAAGAAAACACTCTTTATTTATTTTGAAGACTAGGAGGTATTCAAGCATTCTCAATGATGATCGAGATTCAAGTTGGCCATGGATATTCTACCCCGAAGCACTGCAATGTAAAAAAGCACTCAAATTTCCTTGCCAAAAGCAACTCAAAGTGGTTGATAATTCTTCCTCCATGGACTCCTCTTCCAACAAAAAACAAAAGGAAATTAGAGTCGCACAAGAACTGCAGTTTATGCAGAGCATGAAGCATCAAGAATGAAGTTTTAAGGATACATCTTCAAGTTCCACCCCTGCCCACGTATGTAAGTGCTTCTGCAGTGACACTCTCAATAAATTGTTTGTTGCCCTCAGCAAGAAGACCTTCAAAAATAAAATAGCCAGCTATCCCACTCCCAAGAAACAGAGCACCAGTTCTAGGTGTAAGTCTGTTAATATGGCACTACAAACATGGTATACCCAGTCCTAGCCACATCTTAATATCCTGTCCTGTTAATAATAATAAGATAGCACTCCAGAGTTATGCAGGTGATTTGTGCACAATAATAAAGATATAATTTTCATTTCATAAACTCAGACTTGGTTGCTTTTCCAGAAAGTACTCTGGATGCCCACGTTAACTTTCTCTTCTGCCAAGAATGCATCAATCCTTACATTTGCATCTACAGAGTCACTAAATAAAACAGAAGTATCAGTTCTAAGGCTGGATGTCCCACCATCCTCATGCTCATCTCTAACATTATAATAAACTCAAAGTATGTCATCATACCTGCCACAACTCCAATTTCTCGAACCAGACTAATAAAGCTATTACAATGCCAATTTAAATTGACCTGTCATGCTTTACTTAGTGTGTGATTTAAGTCTGACATCTTTTGAGGTAGCTTACATGGTTCTTTTCATAGAAACAGCTTTCTAGTTTAGAGTACATATGACAACCAATCATAGAAGAATCCCATTTCATGTCCATCACTCTCTAACTCTAAACTCTCACTTTCAAATGGTATCACAAGAAAATCACTCTAATCTACTTCCAGTCAGTTCCGGTGTCCTGCAGCGCAGTCCATTACTATTATGGATCTTATTAACGACTTTCTAACTGCCATTTCTTCATCTTCTCTACTCTTATATGCAAATTATTATGAATATTGTAAATGGTAGGGATTGAGTATAATTGGGTGCTAAATTAATAGCCCTACCATGTGGCACCATATACACACGACAACTTTTTAGATATCAACATATTGTAGTCCACTCACATCAAAGAGCTAAGGCTGGATGTCCCACCTTTCATGCTCATGTCTAAATTTATCACACAACTAAAACTTACTCAAATATGTCATCATAACTTAAATTACCTGCCACAACTCCAAATTCTCGAACCAGACTAATAAAGCGATTTACAAGCCAATTCAAATTGACCTGTCACACTTTACTTGGTGTGTGATCTAGGTCAATTCTACTCAACAGCCTTTGAGGTGGCAAGCTAATCTTACATGGTTCTTTTCATAGAAACAGCTTTCTAGTTTAGAGTAGAGATGACAATTAAATAGAAGAATCCTATTTAATGCCAACCACTCTAACTCTAAACTTTCACTGTCAAATGGTATCACATAAAATCACTCTGATCTACTTCCAGTCAGTTCTGGTGTCCTATAGCTGAGCATTCTTGGTCCATTACTTATTATAACGATCTTTCTAACTGCCATTTCTTCATCTTCTCTACTCTTATATGCAGATGATACTAACTGTTTTAAATGTATTAAATCAGTTTTTGATGTATTCCTTCTTCAAAATTATTTTTTAAATGGTAGACTAATTGGCATGTCTATTTTAACATCTCAAAGTGTAGCATTGTGAGGATTTTGTCAAAAGTGCCCTCTGTTGACTCTGGATGACATTTGCATTAACACCAAAAATACTGTTAAAGATCTAGATGTAATTATTTCAAGTGACCTAACATGGACATTTCATATATAAAATATCCTCTCAAAAGCCTATGGGACCTTGAAGCTTTTATGTCGCACTTTCTATCATTGTGATTCAATTAGTGCCAAAAAGGGACTTTTCATGTTTCTTGTTAAATCTCAACTCACCTATTGTTCTCCTGTCTGGCATCTTCACCTCAAGAATGATTTTATTCCTTTAGAAAAAATATAAAGAGGAGGTAGGTAATTAATGTAATTTTTTGTTGCTGGTCAAGCATAATAGCACAATTAATTTGATTTTCGACCAGCATGCATGACCATAATTATACTCGCATTTAAGCATCTAAGAAAAACACTCACTGTATTAGAGTAGGGCTTCCTCTTGCCACACGTAACAATTACAGCTATTTATCACTTGATAATCTGGAGATAGGCTGTTGGCACTCAGGTTTTGAGGTAACCCTACTTTAGCTCCTAACACTTTGGAATAGTTATAGCTATCCAACATTTTTAGCACAAAAAAGAGAGCACACAGAGAGATCTATAATGAAGTTCATAGTCAAGTATCTATGAAGCTCTAAAGTCGTGACCATAAGTGTTTCCTATTTTATGGTATACAGTTGCAACATCTCCTGAGTCTTACCTCAAAGAAGTTCTTTATTCTCTGAACCTAATCACCTACAACTCTGATGTGGTTATTGTTGGAGACTTCAACACCCCAGATACATACTTTTAGCTCATTCTCCTTTCTACTCTTCTCTCTGTAACTTCATTTTCACTGCATTTACTTTCATAAGTTATTATAGATCATACACATTCATGAAGAAATATTTCATTCAAACAGACCTATTTATCCCATTGGACTTCAGTTTGTGCTCTTCTCCTTCTGATCATCTAGTACTGATTAACCTTGTGTTAAATATCAACTCAAAACCTATGACCATTTGAATGATGCTAGAACATAATTATTTTAAGTTCATTAACTCATACATAGACTTCTCAACAGTGTCGCCATTCTTTTGAAAAAATACTTAATGTACCTATTTCTGCAACCAATTGCAGTTTACAAGCTACTGCACTGGAATCCTGTAGGATTAGGCATAACAACCATGGTCCTTCTCACTTTTGTCATTTAATTAAATGTCAGATTTCGATTAAATACTACTAGTAATTAGTAAACAATAATTATAATAATAGTAACTACTACCACTTCCACTACTAGTGCTACTTCTAGTAGTAGTAGTATTACTAACAGCTGCATGTCTGTGTTTGTTGAGGCTTAACTGTGAGAGAGCAAGTAGGAGAATTCTGATCTCAATTGTCACTATCTACAGGAACCTTTATGGGATTCTAAGTGAATTGTGTATTACCTTGAACCCAGTACTATCCTGATTTGCAACCTGGTCAGAGAGAGGCTATATGCTATCAGGAGGCAGGCGAAGAGGCTGATAAGTCTCCTAGACTCGGAAATCAGAAACTAGTCTTATTGTATACAGTGGTCTTGAGGTCTACAAGGACTTTAGACAGTTTTGTAAGAGGAGGAGTGCTACCTATTGGCATGATCAGAGAGAGAGAAAGTAAATGCTGACTAAACCAAAATGGGAAGAAAGAATTATTATTCATGGTCAGTTGAAATTATAGGATATGGAACCTGACATTATGAAGAGGTTAAAATTCTAAAATACAGTAACAACTCTGATAATAACTGAGGAAGGTTGTGGATGTCATTAGTGTTCCAAATTTAACCTGTTATCTTCCAAAAGGTACTAAACTCACTAACCTTTGACACAACTCCTCATGAGAAATCTGAGCTTATGGTTAGATATAGTTCACATAATGTCAATGCCTAGTATTTTTAAGGAACTTCAAACAACTATGTAGTGATTATCTTGCAGTTTGAAGGTTGTGCTTTTGAGCCCAACAGTCAGTTGACTACAAAGTATTTAGCTGTAAACAGTTACAGTAGTTTGTGCAAAGTGCCATCAATTTATACCCACTTATACTTCCACCCCCTCTCCTTACATCTCCCATTTTCTACTTTTATTCTCACTTCATAACAGCTCCTGATAATTACTTGTGTATAGGTGTCAATTATTGTACCAAGTTTATCCTACTTTGATATAATCCTGAAAGAACTACACCCTTTGAAATATCTCCACAACAAAAGTGCCAGCTCAAGTTATAGCTAAAAGAGTGTCATGGAAGCCAATTATTATAAAGCTGTTCTGAGGGAGCTTCAAACAGCTCCGCAGATTAGACTTCCATTTTGATGGTTTATGTATTCAGCCAAAAAGTCTGTAGCAAACAACATATTTCACACAGAGTTGTAATAAAATTGTGAGTGTTTGGTGCCACAATGTAAAAGTTTTATTGGACAAATAATTTTTTCATTTCTGTTCCCCACCTCTTATAGTGCTCCTTTTTCACATATAAATATAGGCAAGGAGTATGAACCAACTAAAGTGGAACACTCCAGAAGTTGATAAAACTATTACCAAGTGAACGTGAATGTACTTCAGAAACTTTTGTTTTGACTGAATCTTCACAACTAGCTCTACTATAGTAAATATTCACTAACACTGCAAACTCAAAAATCAAGGCATGGCATTTCACCTCCAGCATGATTCTGCACAATCTTTTGTTGTAGGATTTGGTAGTAGATTTACATAGAGAGTAGTTTCATTGTCTTTGGTGTGTAACACGCATTCAACAGAAGTTATATGGGGGTTCCCTAGGCCTAGATAGATAACCCTGTTATCTGTGCTATCTTGGTATTGAAGGTAACTTGGCAGCTGCAGATGGTATGAAAATATATACCGTGTGTATATAAATATACAGTCAATCAACTAAGCCAGCTTATGATTAAATTTGCAGCTACCCTCACTTGTAAATTAAATTGATTTCTTGTAGTAAATTTTTCACATGTGTTTATTTTTATGGATAGATTTCTTTGACAGTATATACTGAATACGCAATTCATAAAATTGTCAATTGTATCACTAGCATTTTTAACTGGAGCTATGTTTTTACTCTCCTCATCATCTGTGTTAAAAGTTTGGAAAAGGTCACACAACCCTTCTTCTTCTACTACTACTTGAGTTGTTTGCATATACGTTGCAGCTCTCGGTTCGTTTGTGGATTTTTATACTAATCTGTGATGTTTTGTAGCTATTCTGTTTCCAACATATAGAAAACAGAGCACATAGTATTGCCTTCAGTAAGCTTGACATGCATAATGATTAGAATGGCTGAACTCTGTAAGGTATTGTCTTAGAACACTCACAATAGAGTTGAAATGTTAAAATCTTATAGCTTAATCATCTGCATACTACAATAAAGCTGTCTTTTCGTGATGATGCGCATGTTAGAAGTTTTAGGGTGGTAAGATTAGCCAACACAAGACTTGCCATTGGTAGCAATCATAAACTTGAGGTCTTCAGATTTGATTGACATTTGACTAATGATCTGCTTTAAATTATGTATTCATATTTAAATTGTAGCCCTGCATATGATCTAAGGTAATTTTTAACTAGGGAAGAAACTTTCCTGTGTAGCACCCAGGAGAATATTTAAAGAGTGGCCTCATAAGAGGATTAATTCACTTTTAATGTAGGCAAGTGGGTCCCTGGCTACTTCAAATATTTGCAGTCATTTGTAGGCATGGGAACAATAGAAAAATCTTTTTGTGTCATCTTGAGAAGTAATAAGCCCAAATGTGGTCTAGGAATAGGTTTCATCATCATCACAATTTTTCTCATATAATGTTCATCATGTAACGTTGGACAAATAAATTTAGGAAAGAGGCATATGTAAATATAAATGCCAAACAACATGCAGCAGAGCAATTAGCAGCAGCCAGTAAGAGCATCAGTCAAAGCCTGAGAAAAATAACTACAACAAAAAGTCAAGTCATAGATATAGAAGGAATCTTTAAGAAGAATTATTAACATAAATAACCCTATAAAATACAGATCAAGAATAAACTTACAGATTGACACTGAGTTGAAATGTGCCAGCAATTTAATAAATCTGAATCCCCCTTTCTAGATATTCTAGTATGGGAGAATTTGTATACAGCCTAAGTGGCAAGTTCCCAGACTATCCAGAAGTTAAAAGTAGCAATCACAAAGAAAATTAGGCCATGTATAAAGCTATAGGTAAATAACTTATTACACTGTATCCATGTATGCCAGCAAAGTAGTGGATGCCACTTTGAGCATAATTAGAAATCCTGTAAATAGTGAACTCCTAAACATTATGAATGAAGAACACACATACACATATTTTATAAATCAAGATACTAACCATTTGAACAATGTAGGTTTGTATTATCTGGAGAGTTTCACAGTTGTTGGTTTTCCTAGTCCTGCAAACAGTGTCATGCTAGTTGACTTTCAGGATGATACAGTGAGATTAAAATGTGGAAAAGGAGGAATGTAGAGTAACTGGTTTAAGATACAGCATTAGCTATATATAAACCAACACCAACTTAGATTCAACTCTAGATGAAGATATGTGTACATGAAGGCAATTGAGAGTATAGCCATGCTTAATCAAGCAGATTCTGTGTTCAAGCAGGTCATCCTTTGGAACAATCAATCACTTGGACTATGGTCAGGAATATTTACCCGATAGAAATAATTACAGACCATCCTGACATGCTACCATATACTTTTATGCAGAAATAGGTTTTGAATAATGGGATCACCATTTAACTGATTTAGAGCACACAGCCATGTTCAAACTCTGCAGCAGTGCATTTTTAAGATGATGATTGAGGACCCCTCAAAGCATGAGATTCACACTACCAAATATTCCGTATTCCCAACGGGGTTATATTGTGGAAGTAGTGAATTTATGCATAGATTAGTAAAATGGCCTTGATATCTTGCCAATGCAGCCATTGGTTCTATACCTCCCACAACATATTGCGTAGTTAATTTGTAATAGTGTTAATGGGATCAGTGGTGTGGTTTTACCATTAAAGAGTTCAGTGTTTTTTTATTCCGGTGTTATTGGGATGCCTTCAACCAATACTAGTGGTAAGAACACCCACACACCCATTAGTGCCAAAGTCAGTTATAAAAGAAGACAATTCTCTTAATACCATACCAACATCAAGTACAAGTGCTACTTCTCAACATGAACAACAAATTCTTTCTCTGCATTTTGCACATGCATTCACCTTCTTGGTACAACATTTGTGTTCGATAACATAGATATCGAAGGTCTAGGTGACTTTCCGATTTCTTCTGCTTCATCCTGCCAGCAAATTTCCTCCCTTGATCAGATGCAAAGTCATGACTTTATTGGATTCAAAAAAGTCGGCAGTCTCACCTAGCGACACTTGCTGTCTTACTCGTGTGTCTGCCAGTTTGTAAGTGCTTGTGGTGAAGGAATGAGGATGAGAGTAGCCAACATGGACATGACTGTTGACTCAAGCTAGGTGTCTTATGGGTCTGGAAATTACCCAACCTAGACTTGTATGTCGCAAAACTGTTGATACAGGCTGTTCATCGGTGATGTTTTCTACCTATGGTGTGTACTTCTCTAAAGTGTGTGGGCAAGTGATTGGCTATGCCTATGCTCCTTATAGTCAGAACACTAATCGTACAGTTGATGATCTCTATGCTGATGGTGTTCTTATCAGTAACAGCAGTTCTCCAAGAGAGTATATCTTGACACTTGCAACAGGAGTAGATGTGCTTAATGTAGTTCCATAATTCCACTGTCCATGTAGCAACTCCAAGCAAAATGGACCAGTTTCTCTCCCAATGCCTCCGTTTGTTGGTGCTGACTTTTACTGTGAGACTGCAAGTAGGACACTGTATACCGCAGGCACTTTCTATGAGGAAGACCCTTTATGGGATAGTGATGGATGTCGACCAAACTCTAGCTGCTGGGAAGGAGTTAGGAGGCCATGGTTTAAGAAGGAACTCTCTGGCCTTGTCACTAGCGACGTGGAAGTGCGGATGTGTACAGATGAACCTAGAGAAAATGAAGATGTTCTGATCAAACAAATGGTTCTTCTTGTGCAGTAATAATGTTACTGCACTGCTACAAAGATATTCATTATGTTGTGGCACTGTTGCAAAATGCGATGGTCGAGAATTTATTCCCCTAGAAACTTGTATATATTGTACTTGTAGTGAATACATTAAACAGTTACATATTCCTGTGTTTAGTATTGCTACTGTAAGGAACTGTAACTTTTTAATGTGTTACACTTATTATATTCCACTGACACTATACTACTAGTATTCAAATATTGGTCATGGCATCTGTGAGCACATAGAAGAATTTATTGCTATTTCCCAGAATAGTTGGCCAAAATATTTAATGTATTTGCTCCATCTGACCCTGCCAACTGCTGCACTTTATGTTGCATCTAATGGTTTCTTGCTCTGCTATCCAGTATAGCCATAATGGTTTCTTTGTGACCTTAACTACCATTTGTGAAAGCCTTTCTTTGGAAGAAAACTACAGAGCCATCCATGCTACCTAGAAATTACTCACAATCTCTTTGTTAGTGAGAAGTAGATGTATTTCTTTGCTTTGTGTGTGAAAAGATGCAGGATGGCATGCCAAGCAAGATAAATAGAATTGCAATCCAAAGGGACATCTATAGTATCTCCAAAATTCGACAGAGTAATCATGGTGCGTCTGTGGATAGTTGCTGGGTATACAAATTTATATTTAATAATATAAATTATAAAATATAATATAATAATATATATATAAATAGGTAAAGGGTCTTGTAAATGTTTGTTGCCTACATTGGGTTCATTCTTGGTCATATTTTTCTGGTCTTAAACATGCATTGTCAATTAGTCATTCCTTTATTAACAAAGTCCATATTATGAAAAAATGATTTTAAGAGATATATAATTAAGACAACAACATGTCAAGATCAATACGTGGCAGAAAATTCCATAGGCGAGGGAGCCGATTAAATAAGAAATGCTGACTTTTGATTGCAGTGGATTGAGTGCAGAGTAACTTTACATGACATCTAGATCTTGTACAATAATGATAGAGCTATATAATTGAGGATGTTAAAATGATCTGTAGGCTCTTTCAAATATTTAACTAGGAAAAATATGTCATTCAGTTCAAGTGTCATCATTTAAGGGAAGAATGTTTAAACTCAATAGGTGAGACTTGTAGAGTAGGATTTGTAGTCATTAAATATAAATTTTTTACTCTTCTTTTTATTTGTTCTAGGAATGAAATATTTGTTCAGGTGAAGATACCAGACAGGAGAACAATAGGTGAGTTGAGATTTAACAAGTTAATGTTGCAGGAATCAATTTGAACCTTGATCAAAAATAATATTCTCATTGAGCAAATCTTTACTGTTATCATGAACATGTTTATTATCTCATTATTTTGGTATTATCAAAAAATGTGATCGTCATTAATTTATCCCACTATAGTAGCTTCATACATTTGGTCAAAATTGATTTAAGATCTTGCAAACAGATATATGTAGCTGTGAAGAGTATAGCTACCATAAGGAACACTAACATTTTTGAGGTGGTTAGATTTAACATTCCTCTGAGCTAATTATTCGATAGTGAAATATTATCTATGGGATTGCGTATATTAAAAAGGAGTAATTGTTAGCTATTGCTATCTCTCAGTGGAAAATTGTAAAGTACTTGCTAAAAATAAAATGAACCCCATTAGTCCTTGCCAACTGCTCCACTCTCTGCTGGCAATTTCATGGCTCTCTGCTCTGTCCCTTTGTAGATTTGCAGCAGAGTAGTAGTATTCAGAGTGGGTATTCTGGATAACTTTTTGAAAGTGGCGGTTCTTAAACACTTTTATAAAGACGTTCTGAAATCCATGTATTACAGCATTAATTGCAACTATTTTGTGGTTTGTTTGTTGTTAAATTTGTGGCTACCATCATAATTATGTAAGTTAAATAGATTTTTGTTGAGGCGTGTATTTTCACATGTATTTATTTTTAAGAGTAGAGATCTATCATTTCTTTGAGAGTAGTGAATATGCAATTCCTAATTGTCAATTTTATCACTAGAGTTAATATAGCAGTCATTTGTAGGCATGTCTTGGGAATAGTAGGGGGGAAATACATTTTGTGTCGTGATAAACCTAAGGATCAATAATCCCAATTGCAAATAGGTAATTATCATCGCAATTTTTCTCACATATTCATCATGTAAAGGTGGAAAATAAACTTAGGAAAGAGGTATAAATGCCAAACAACATGGACAGACACAACTTTATTTGGCCAAAATCAGCACACACACAGCAGAGACTATAGCAGCAGCCAGTGAGAGCATTAATCAAAGCCAGGGGAGAAATAACTGCACCAAAAAGTCAAGATCATAGAATAGAGGGAATCTTTAAGAAGAATTGTTAACATCAATATCACAGATCAAGAATAAACTTACAGATTGAGTCACACAACATTGAGTTGAAATGTGCCAGCAATTTAACAAATCTGAATCCCCTTCTAGATATTCTATATACTGTGGGTGAATTTGAAGGATACAGCCTATCTGGCAAGTACCCAGACTATCCAGAAGTTAAAAGATGGAAAACTAAGCCATTTATAGGTGAATAACTTGGCACACGATATCCAAGTGTGCCAGCAAAGGAGTGGATGCCACTTTGAGCATAATTATAAATACTGTAAATAGAGAACTTCTAAACATTATCGATGAAGAATGACTCATTTATCATCCACACTCACAGTCACATATTTAGATACTAACCTTTTGAACAATGTAGGTTTGTATTACCTGGAGGGTTTCCAGTTGTTGGTTTTCCTAGTCCTGCATATACGATATAAGATGATTAAAATATGGAAAAGGAGGAATCTGGTTTAAGGTACAGCATTAATTATATATAAACCAACACCAATATGTAAACTTTGAGTCAACTCTAGATGAAAATATGTGTACATGAAGGCAATTGAGGGTATAGCCAAATAGATGCTGTGTTCAAGCAGTTCATCCTTTGGAAGAATCAATCACTTGGACCATGGTCAGGAGAATGTTGACCAGATCATTACAGACCATTTTGAAATCATTTTTCATACTACCATACATTGTTATGAAGATATAGGATTAAAATAAAGGGATCACCATTTAAGTGATTTGGCGCATTTTTAAGACAATGAGGAGGATCCCTCAAAGCATGAGATTCACACTACCAAATATTCCATATTCCCAATGGGTATATTGTTGAAGTAGTGAATATATGCATAGATTAGTAAAATGGCCTTGATATATTGCCACTCCAGCCATTGGTTCTATACCTCCTACATCACATTGCGTAGTTATTTGTATTACTGTTAATGAGATCAGTGGTGTGGATTTACAATGAAAGAGTTTCAGTGTTTCTAATGTGGGCTTATTGGGATGGCTTAAACAAATGCTCAAAATGTGATAAGAACACACACATACCAATTAGTGTCGAAGTCAGTTATAAAAGAAGACAATTCTCTTAATACTATACCAACATTAAGTTCAAGTGCTACTTCTCAACATGAACAACAAATTCTTTCTCGGCATTTTGCTTTTATCTGCACATACTCCTTCTTGGATACAAGGTTTGTATTTGACAACATAGATGTGTTGGGTCTAGATAACCTTCCGACTTCTCCTGCTTCATCCTGCCAGCAAATCTCCTCCCTAAGACCAGATGCAAAGTCTGGACTTTATTGGATTCAAGGAAATCGGCAGTCACCTGATGACACTTGCTGTCCTACTCGTGTGTTCTGCCAGTTTGTAAGTGCTTGTGGTGAAGGCATGTAGATGAGAGTAGCCAACGTGAACATGACTGTCCCACAAGCTAGGTTCCTATGGGTCTGGAATTACCCATCCTAGACCGGTATGTCGCAAAACTGTTGGTTCTCAGTGATGTTTTCTACCTATGGTGTATCCTTTCACTAAAATATGTAGGCAAGCGATTGGCTACCAATTCTCAACTCCAGATGTCTTTGCTCCTTATATTAAGAACACATCTTGTACAGTTGATGATCTCTATGCTGATGGTGTTCTTATCAGTCGCAGCAGTTCTCCAAGAGAGTATATCTTGACACTTGCAACAGGAGCAGACGCGCTTAATGTAGTTCCAGAACTCCGCTGTCCATGTAGCAACTCCAAGCAACATGAACCTATGTCTCTCCCAATGCCTCCGCTTGTTGGTGCCGACTATTTCTGTGAGACTGCAAGTAGGAAACTGTATACCGCAGACACCTTCTATGAGAATGACCCTTTATGGGATGGTGAGGGATTTTGACCAAACTCTAGCTGCTGTGAATGAGTCAGGAGGCCATGGTTTAAGAAGGAACTCTCTGGCCTTGTCACTAGCGATGTGGAAGTGCGGGTGTGTACGGATGAACCTAAAGAAAATGAAGATATTCTGATCAAACAAATGGTTCTTCTTGTGCAGTAATGATGTTACTGCTACAAAGATATTCATTATGTTGTGGCCCTGTTGCAAAATGCAATGGTCAAGCATTTATTCCCCTAGAAACTTGTATATATTGTACTTGTAGTGAATAGATTTTACAAACAGTATTGCTACTGTAAGGAACTGTAATGTTTTGATGTGATACACTTAATATTCCACTGAAACTGTGTATTCAAATATTGATCATGGCATCTGTGAGCACTTAGAAGAATTTATTGCTTACTATCACTATTTCCCAGAATAGTTTCTCAAAAAAAAGGGAAGTATTTGTTGCTATAAAGATCCATCTATCCATGCCTACTGGTGCACTTTATGTTATATCTAGCTCTGCTATCCAATACATTACATATCAGTCATAATGGTCTCTTCATGACCTTGAGTACCATTTGTAAAAGCCTTTCTTTGGAAGAAAGCTACGGAGCCATCCACACTAACCAGAACATACTCACAATCTGAGAAGTAGCCACCCTTAGATGTATTTCTTTGCTTTGTGTGTGCAAAGATGCAGGATAGCATGCCAAGCAAGATAAATAGAATCGCAATGTTCTTTTTTCCAGTAGGACCGACAGAGGCATGACATATCTGCATGGTACATCTCTGGATAGTTTCTGGGTATAGCTGTCATGCAGGGATTTCAGAACGTCTTTATAAAAGTGTTTAAGAACCGCCACTTTCAAAAAGTTATCCAGAATACCCACTCTGAATACTACTACTCTACTGCAAATCTACAAAGGAGCAGAGCAGAGAGCCATGAAATTGATAGCAGAGAGTGGAGCAGTTGGCATGGTCTAATGGGGTTAATTTTATTTTTAGCAAGTACTTTACAATTTTCCACTGAGAGAGAGCGATAGCTAGCAATTACTCCTTTTTAGTGTTCACAAGTCCCATGGATAATATTTGACTATCGAATAATTAGCTCAGTGGAATATTAAATATAGCTGCCTCAAAAAAGTTAAGAGTTCCCTATGGTAGCTATATATATTCTTCACACTACATATATCTGCTTGCAGACTACCGGTACAAATGTATGAAGTGGGATAAATTCATAACAATCACATTTTCTATAATGCCACATGAGATCATAAACATGTTCATGACAACAGTAAAGATTTGTTCAATGAGAATATTTTCTTTGATCTAGGTTAATCTGTGCACACATGCACTTCAAATCACTAGTAAATATGGCCAAATAGCTCTTCAACCATGACTTTCTGGCTGCTTTACAGCATTTGGATGATGGCCCACAACCATTGCCATCGTTCCTGCAGATATTAGTGATTTACATCATAATCTCTCGTTACTTGCAGTCGCACAGTAAAAGTGAGCCCAAACAAACACAGCAGTGCAGCCAGTAGCTCTATGACACATGATGTTTGGAGTTGCTGCATGGACATTATGGACAAAAGTCCTTCCCTCCTGCTGCAAACTAGAAGATGTGCTCTCTTGGAGAAGTGCTGCTAGTGATGCCAGTTCATGAATTTTACCAACACTATTGCTTGCGCATAAGTGGTAGTGAAAGGAGTACCATAAGTAGATAATCCTCCTGAAGAACAGCATGAATACACAGTTTTATGACAGTAGGGCAAACGACTTCCTCCAGACTGGAAGGACATGTATATTAACCCACAGTCAAGTTCATGTCTCCTACATTGTGCTTCACCAGACCCAATTAATCCCATCTGCCATTGGACATGAAAGATGAGAAGATTGTGTACTAACTTGAATCAAACAGTGTTCAGACGTAGTACCTGGTCAGATGAAAGCTATTTGACAGCAGGTGTTATCATAGAAGGCAGAAAAGTATAGTAGATTTAGGCCTGCCTTCTCCAAAAAGGTGGTCTTGACTACTACAGAGATGTGATAGCTTCCTTTAACACCTCAATTGTCAGTGTACTTGCGACAAAGACTGTATCCTTCAAATGGTCCCACAGAAAAATATCTGGTCAGGTGTCAGATTTATTGCACTTTTCAACTGTGAGTCGATGCTTGATCTGTATAGGGATATAGATTTAAATATTTTATGTGAATATTTTCTAAAGATTCCCACTTGCATTGCTGTGCTTGAATTTTGTGTTGCAGTAATTCCTTCAGTCCACCATATAGAGAAGGCTAGTCTTTGACTTCAGTGTCTAAGTGATTTTTCTGCGTCTTCTGCTAACTCCTGTCAACAAATATTCTCCCTCAGACAGGTGCTATATCTGGACATTACTGTATTGACTGTTTCAAACTCTTGCTGCTGCAATAGCCTATATGTTGTGTGCAGATTTTTGCCTTCCAAAATGACTGTATATTTACTCTCCTTCTTTCCTAATGTTATGTGTCCACCTGTATATCACAGATCTGTCGAGAAAGTTGTGATGCCAATAAAACCTATTCTTAAACTGGATTTGGACTTAAATATTCATCCATACACCTCGTCATGAGATATTTTATCTACAGTTCTCATGGCATGACAACAAGTGATTGATATATCTGGAGATCAAGCTTAAACTCACAGATAGATTCCTGCATCATCAAGTTAAAATGTGCCAGAAGTTTTACTAAAACAGAACTCCTCCACCCACCACAGGGAGATATATATATCTGCAAGGCTATTAGAATGATACAGGACGAGTGTAACTGCTTGTTTGTTGTTGTTGTTGTTTGCCTTACTTGCTCTAGATACCATCCCATTTTAAGCTTCAGTCCACCCTTTTAAGCTTTAGTCCACCAGTAATTTCTCAGTATGCCCTATTGCCAATCTGGGCCTGCCACCATATTGAACCACAACCCCTCTTACAAAGCCACCGAGGAGCCAGTGCCTTCCCTGTTTGAGGGCAAAAATCTCACTGAAGACCTGTGTTGGCTCCTGGAAGGAGCTGACTGAATCTTTAAAGGAATGTGCCAGTTATATATACGAACAGATGTTACCATATCTATTAAAAAAAACCCATAGAATTCCGCAAGCTCAAGCAGGACATTTTCTGGGTCAAAAGCTTCAGCACATTTGTCAACACTGTTGAGAACCTCTTGTAAAGCTGGTGCATGCAAGCAAGTGTGACATACTTACAATAACTTTCTCAATATCAACTTGAAATTTACTCTCTCGACATTTCGACTACTAGATGCTCCAGCCTTAACCAGGAATAATGACTAGATGCTCTAGCCTTCACCAGGAATAATGACTAGATGCGCTATCTTTCATCAGGAATAATGACTAGATGCTCTAGCCTCCACCAAGAATAATGACTAGATGCTCTAGCCTTCATCAAGAATAATGACTAGATGCTCTAGCGTTCATCAGAAAAAATAACTAGATGCTCTAGCCTTCACCAGGAATAATGACTAGATGCTCTAGCATTCATTTGGAATAATGACTAGATGCTCTAACCTTCACCAGGAATAATGACTAGATGCACAAGTCTTCATCATGAATAATGACTAGATGCTTTAGCCTTCACCAGGGATAATGACTAGATTCTCTAGCTTTCATCAGGAATAATGACAAGATGCTCTAGCCTTCATCAGGAATAATGACTAGATGCTCTAGATTTCACCAGGAATAATGACTAGGTGCTCTAGCCTTCATCAAGAATAATGACTAGATGCTCTAGCCTTCATCAGGAATAATGACTAGATGCTCTAGTTTCACCAGTTATAATGATTAGATGCTCTAGCCTTCACCAGGAATAATGACTAGATGCTCTAGCCTTCATCAGGAATAATGACTAGATGCTCAAGCCTTCATCAGGAATAATTACTAGATGCTCTAGCCTTCACCAGGAATAATGACTAGATGCTCTAGCCTTCATCAAGAATAATGACTAGATGCTCTAGCCTTCATCAGGAAAAATGACTAGATGCTCTAGCCTTCACCAGGAATAATGAGACTAGGTGCTCTACCCTTCATCAAGAATAATGACTAGATGCTCTAGCCTTCATCAGGAATAATGACTAGATGCTCTAGCCTTCATCAGGACTAGATACTCCAGCCTTCACAAGGAATAATGACTAGATGCTCTAGCCTTCACTAGCTTTAATGACTAGATGCTCTAGCCTCCATCAGGAATAATGACTAGATGCTCTAGCCTTCATCAGGAATAATGAGATGCTCTTGCCTTCATCAGGACTAGATACTCCAGCCTTCACCAGGAATATAATGACTAGATGCTCTAGCCTTCATCAGGAATAATGACTAGATGCTCTAGTCTTCACCAGGAAAAATGACTAGATGCTCCAGCCTTCACCAGCTTTAATGACTAGATGCTCTAGCCTTCATCAGGAATAATGACTAGATGGTCTAGCATTCACCAGAAATAATGACTAACCTTCACCAGGAATAATGACTAGATGCTCCAGCCTTCAACAGGAATAATTACTAGATGCTCTAGCCTTCATCAGGAATAATAGCTAGATGCTCTAGCCTTCATGAGGAATAATGACTGGATGCTCTAGCCTTCATCAGGAATAATGACTTGATGCTCTATCCTTCACCAGAATTAATGACTAGATGCTCTAGCCTTCATCTGGAATAATGACTAGATGCTCTAGCCTTCATCAGGAATAATGACTAGATGCTCAAGCCTTCATGAGGAATAATGACTAGATGCTCTAGCCTTCATCAGGAATAATGACTAGATGCTCTAGCCTTCACCAGGATTAATGACTACACAAAGTTAACTCTATCCCCTGACCAATCTTGAGGCTTTCCCTGAGAGCTACCATAAAACGGGTTATTTACATCAACCATAGACTCACTGCACTGTGGGTTATGGTGTCCTTCCCTGCTGTCTTGGTTGATTTCGAAACATGAGCGCCAGTTCCCAGGATCACTGTCTTCATCTGATGGATTCCTTGACCAGTCTACCAGGCGACTCCATGGTTTCATGTAGGCCAGTCATCTGTCGTGGAATTGATTCTTCATGGCTTGTTGCTCTGTCATGATATTGGTGATGTCCAGGAATGTCTCAGGTTTCCTTCCTCTGACATGGTTCGCATCCTCCAGTGTAGAGGAGAGAAATTTTCCTGTTGTCACTGTCTGGGCTGCCGCTTTTATTGTATTGCAGTTTCCATGAACGTCTCTGCCAAACTAAGTAATTATCTTAAAATGTTTGTAGCTGCATCAGTATTTTCCTTCGGAAGGACAAGAACTCTCACTCGCAGGCTTCTTTTGAGCATCTGAACGCCTTCAGCAAGGCTATTTTCAGCAAATCGTAGTCTACCTTGGTCTCCTCTCAGACAGATGTCATGTAAGCTATGATGCAGTTCCCATCAGTAGAGGTACCAGGTGGCTTGCCCATTCATCCTTGCTGATCACTATTGTGGAGATGGTGTCTTCAAACTTTTGGAGGTAGGATGCAGGCTGATCCTTGTCCGTCCATGGAGCAATTTTATCTGCCAGCTTCATTTTTCTATCTCTTTCTCGTCGGCAGTCTCATCCAAGTGATTCTGGCGATGCCACACTTTGTCTTGGTATTCTTGCTGTAGCTTAAGTTGCATCAGCAGTAACTCATGGAATTCTCTTTTGTGCTGTTCCTCCTTCACTTCCAGTTCTCTGGTTCGACATTCTTCTGCTTCTCTTTTTCTGGTTCAATGTTCTTCCACTTCTCTTTCTCTTGTTCGATGTTCTTCCGCTTCACCTTTCCTTTAATGATGGGTTTTAATTGGACATGGTTGCCTTGGTATCTCATTTTAGTTACATCAATCTCACAGACATAAGATGTATTCATTCCTACAAATGGAAGCTCAGCTCAACACAATGTTGTGCCAGTCCACTATACAGCATGTAATATTGTACTTGACTTCCATTCACTCCTGGCAAAAGCACACTATTCCATATAGCCACTGCCAGAAGTCCAGAGCATGGATTGTACATCGCTCATTCGTTGTGCAGGTGCACAACCACCTCATGGCCATGTGGGTCATACATGTCATGGTCCAATCAAAAATAGAATAATCATGATGGTTGTGTCTTCAAATTCAGGGTCTAGTGGCTCCCCAGCAGCCAGGCAAGTTCATTCAACAGTCTCGATTGAACCGCTCATACTTTAGTGCTAGGAAGATGTGCAAGCCTCCTTCAGTACCAGTTCCTTCTGTCTTCTGGCCTGGTTCAAAATGTTGGCTTCCTCCCACAAAATAGTATGTCCATTATTCCATGCATGTTCAGCAATTGCATGCTTCTTTTTAGCACACTTTTGACAGGCATCTTGATTTCTTTCACATTCTGATGGTCTCCCATATGTAGTATTTACCACAGCTACAAGAGTTGTAGTATGCAAGGCATGAGTGCATATTAGCTGGTAAAACATCTCACTCTGCTCAGTTGTGTCCTCGGAGTCATCCCGATCTGAAGACGACTTTGATGTTGAACTTCCTGCAGACCCTCCTGATGTCTACACTCATCCCTGCTGCATATGGTATCACTACCAGGGCCTTTCATTACCTGTATTGGTGTAATTATCTTCATTTCTGTGTTTAGATGTATCTGCCAACAAAAAATTAATGATAACTTGCAGATATGCAGCAATCTGTATAAAAACCTTATAGAAATGTTGTTCTTCCTTCCTAAGGTCATCCTTCTCATCATTACTTGCCTGGCTTTATCATACAAGCTCTTAACCACTTTTTTCTGACATGGTAGGATGAGGTGATCTATAATCAAGGTACCAGTTGGTGTTTGTGGGTGTGCGTGGGTTTTCTGTAAACAGTTGCAGTTGCCTTCTATCTTCCATCCTGTATAGGTGGCAATCCAGAAAGGGAAATGGTCCATCCAATTTAAACCCCATAGTAAACTTTATGGATGGCCTAACTTTATTCAGATGATCCGACAACTCCTGCCACTTCTTCGATGCACTCCTGTCTTCTATATTTGGCCAGACTTACAGTGGCTTCCTGGATATTGGCACCACAATTAAAGTCACTCTCAAGGAAATACAGGTCAGAGAGAGGGAGGTGGGAGCTCATGGTTATTGTTCACACAATGTGATACATGTAGGTTTCTCAAGAAACTTCAAACAGCTATGCTCTTGTAGTCTATAGACTACAATGTGTTTACATAGATAGGTTAAATAGTTCCAGTGGTAATTATATTTAGTGCCGGGTATCAATTTACACCAATTTGTTCCACCCCCTCCTAATTCATCTCCTATTTTCCAATTTTATTCTTATTTCATAACAGCTCCTAATAATAACTTGTTAATGGGTGTAAATTATTTTACTATATTTTCCCTGCTTTGATATCACCCTGAAAGAACTACATACAAAAACATTTCAAATACCTCCACAACAGTGGTTCGAGCTGAGGTATACAGCTAAAACAGTATCAAGACCAATTATGTAAAGCTGTTTTGAGGAAATTTCAAACATATCTGCAGTCAGTTCCATTTTAATGGTTAATGATCAACCAAAAAGTCTGTGGACTAGAATGAATTTACAGAGTAGTAATACATGTAATATAATATTTTCAGTAGTAGTCTCTTTGCTGCCACAATGTGGAAGCATCATTCCAATTTTGCCTATTATTCCTCCCTTTTCATTCTCCTACATCTTGCATTTTTCCTTTTCCTCATTTTAATTAGTTTGTCTAAACCTGAAAGTCAAGTAGCATGATATTATAGGAAGGACCACAAACCTATTAGAGTTGGAGCTCTCCAGAAAGTACAGCCAATACATTCTTCACAAGTTTTATAAATATTAAAGCTAGTATATTGTCGATATTCATAAAATATGTGAACGAGCAGAATATGTGCCATCCTCCATTTATAATTATTCAGAGTTCAGGGGTTTTACAGTTTCACAACATAAGCTCAAGGCACCACCAACTCCTTTGCAGGCATACTTGGATACAGTGTGAAAATTTATTCACTTATACTCTTACACAGAATTGGTTCTAATTTTCCTTCTGATTGCATCTTTTAACTCCTAGATAGTCTGGGTACTTGCTGCATAGAATCTATCCTTTGAATAGACCCATAGAAAAATATATGGTAGGATTGGTTGTAACTACAGGCACTTTTCAACTCAATGTTTCATGACTCCATCTGTGAGTTTATGCTTGATCCGTATATATAAGGATTTAGAATTGATTCCCTGTTTTATTTACATCCTTGAATTCTGTGGTGTAGTAATTTATTCAGGCTTTGAATGAGCTCACTCAGGCTACCACAATAGCTTCTGGGATGTGTGCAGATTTTGGCCTTCCAAAATTACTGCCTGTGCCTATGGTTTGGCATTTATATTCACTAATCCTTCTTTCCTAGTGTTCTGTATCCACCTGCATATTAGATTCGTGGAGAAAATTGTGATGGTGATGATACAACCTGTTCTTAAACTGGGTGTGGGCTTATATATTCATATGCACAACTGGAGAAAAATATTTTTCTACAGTCCGCAAATGATTACAAATCATACATATATTTGGAGATTAAGCATTAACTCAAGGGATAGATTCATCCAATATCAAGTTAAAATATACCAGTAGTTTTAGTTAAACTGAAATCCCCACCCAAAGGAGATATTTTTCTTCGTGGCTATTGGAATGATCAGACAAATCCTCGAACTATCCAGGATTTGAAAATTAGAGCCAACTCTGTGTAAGTGAATAGGATAATAACTGTGAATTTTTTTCCAAGTGTGCTTGAGAGGCTTCCATCTTGAGCATTTGTTGCAAATGCTGTAAAAAATTATGATTGAAGCATAGCACATATTCCATCCACCCACATATTTTATGTGAGATACTAGTAATTAAAGTTTTGAACTATGTGAGGTGAGTTGTATTTTCTGGAGAGTTTCACTATAGTTGGTTTGTGACTGGCATATAATATCTTGCTAGTTGACCTTCAGGATGATATAAGAAAATTAAAATGTGAAAAAGGAGGTAGGGAGAATGGAAAGTGAAGAATAGTTGACATAATTGGTCATGAATCAATAATACTTCGACATTGTGGTAAAAGACTTCTATATGTTATTACTAATCTGAAAACAAATTGTAAACGACTTTACTGAATATATAAATAATGAGTAACACAGCCGAACTCTTTCATGTTTCCTCAGAACAGCTTTATATAATAGGTGTTTTAGCTGTAGCCATGAGCGCTCAGTCTGTTGTGGAGGCATTTCAAAGGTTTGGGGAAAGCTGGTAAATAAGTAACACCTACACACATTATTATCAGGAGGTGTTATGAAATGAGAATATAAATGGAAAATATAACATCTAAGTGGAAGCGGGTGGGAGTATAATTGTTGTAAATTGATATATAGCCCTACCATGTGGCACCAAATAAAACCACCACTGCAACTTTTTACATGTCAATACATTGTCACTTTTTGGCTCCATAACACAAACCTTCAAACTGCAAGAGAGTCTGCATAGCTGTTTCACTTGCCTGCATATATGACTCCATGGAAGAAGCATTAGCTACCACTTTGAGTTACTGTTGGCAAGGAAATTACAGTGTGTTTTGTGTTTTTTAATTGCAATGCTTCGTAATAGAATAGAAATGTCAGATGGGTATCTAATCACCTCATTCACAAACATTATGCTGAGATTCCAGTTAGAGACATCTCTACTTCATGGTTCATGGGTAAGGTCCATATAGTTATGAAAATTTTCTTTGTTTGCGAGATTCCTCTTCTCTGAAACAAATCAGCCAATCTTGAAAGATACAGGTGAGCACTTGTTTACTTTGTTGAAGTAATTCTCGTAACATTTTTGGGTGGTTAGGTTTCTCACTTAAGTAGGTGCAGCATATACTCAAAGTTCTTATCATTACAATTGACTTTCATAATTATATCAAACATCATCTATATCCTTCCTGCATTTCCTGAGTGTTATCTCAAAGAAGTTCTTTGTTCTCTGAACCTAATCAACCCACAACTGTGATATTGTTATTGTTGGAGACTTTAACACATCATAATATCAACAGATCCATACTTTCAGCTTTCTACTCTTCTCTCTGCGACTTCATTTTCACTGCATGTATATACTTTCAAAAAGCATAAACATTCATGCAGAAATATTTCATACAGACCTAAAGAATAAAATTCATCTCAGTAGACTGCGGTTTGTGCTTATCTACCTAGTACTGATTAACCTTGTGTTAAATACAAACTCAAAAAAAACAAAAAAAATTACCATATTCAATAATGCTAGAACATATTTTAAGATCATTAACTCATATCTTCACTTCTCAACAGTGTCTTCCCTTTGAAAAAAATATGCAAGGTACCTATTTCTACAACCAATTGCTCTAACATAGTTTACAAGCTACTGCACTGGCATCCATTAGGATTTCATCTAGCAACCATAATCCCTCTCCCTTTTCTCATTAAATTAAATATCAAATTTGGATAAATACTACTAAATAATAGTGCTAATAATATTAAAGAAAATTTTATAATTATAATAGCGGTAACGACTACTACAACTACTACTTCCACTACTAGTACTACTTCTAGTAGTAGTAGTATTACTAACAGCTGCATGTCTGTGTTTGTTGAGGCTTATTTGTGAGAGAGCAGGTAGGAGAATAAGTATTCCCATCTCAATTGTCACTATCTACAGGAACCTTTATTGGATTGTAAGGGATATTGATCCTCCACTAGCAAATGAGATGTGGAAACCATTGTTGAAAAATGGCAATATATGTTGGTAAAATGACATCTATTTAGATTGAATTACAGTCATGTTAGCTATTCTCAAACATATGCTTCACCCACCCAGTTAAATCCATCTGGCAATAATATGAGAGAATTGTGTACTGCCTTGAATGCAATACTATCCTGGCATGCAACTTGGTCTGAGAGAGGCTATATTCTGTCAGGAGATAGGAGAAGGGGCTGATAAGTCTCCTAGACACGGAAATCAGAGACTAGTCTTATCCAATGTGATGGTCTTGAGGATTACAAGTACTTCAAACACTTTTGTCAGAGGAGCGCTTCTACTTATTTGCATAATGAGTGAGTGGGAAAGGAGACTAAAGCAAAATGGAGAGAAGAATTTGTTCTTCATGGTCGGTTGAAATTATAGGATATGGAACTTAACTAGGATAACAACTCTGATAATAACTGATGAAGTTGGTAATGTCATCAGTGTTCCAAATTTAACCGGTTAACTTTCCAAGGGGATTAAACTCATAAACCCTTGACATTCCTCCCACATGAGAAATGAGAGCTCATGGTTAACTATAGTTCATATAACATCAATGCCAGTATTTTTAAGGAACTTCAAACAACTGTGCAGTGATTATCTTGCAGTTTGAAGGTTGTGCTTTTGAGCCCTAAAGTCAGTTGACTACAAAGTATTTAGCTGTAAACAGTTGCAGTAGTTTGCAAAGGGTCATCAATTTATACCCACTTATACTTCCACCCCCTCTCCTTACATCTCCCATTTTCTACTTTTATTCTCACTTTGTAACAGCTTCTGATAATAACTTGTGTAGTATAGGTGTAAATTATTGTTTTCCGGCTTTGATATCATCCTGAAAGAACTACCCTTTGAAATGCTCCACAACAAAGGTCCCAGCTCAAGTTATAGCTAAAAGAGTGTCATGGCATCCAATTATTATAAAGCTGTTCTGAGGGAACTTCAAACAGCTCTGCAGATTAGTCTTGCATTTTTATGGTTTATGTATTTAGCCAAAAAGTCTGCAGAAAACAATATATTTACAGAGTTGTAATAAAATTATGAGTGTTTGCTGCCACAATGTAAAAGTTTTATTGACTAATTATGCAAATAATTTTTCCCTTTCTGTTCCCCACCTCTTACAGTGCTCTTTTTCCACATTTAAATATAGGCAAGGAATAAAAACCAACTAAAGTGGAACACTCGAAGTTACTAAGCAAGTGAACATGAGTGTTTATCAGTAACGTTTTTTTTACTGAATCTTCACAACTAGCTATACTACAAGTAAATATTAACTACACTGTGGGCACTCAAAAAGATGCTTTTCACCTCCAGTATGATTCTGCACAATTTGTTGTTGTAGGAATTGGTAGTAGATTTACATAGAGAGTAGTTTCAGTGTATTTGGGGTGTAATAATTCCAGAATACGTATGAGTTTTAGTTAAACATGGGATTCCCTAGATGGATAACCCAGTTATCTGTGCTATGGTTGTATGGAAGGTAACTTGGCAGCTATAGATGGTATGAAAATATATGCTATAACAAATCTCTACTGTATAAAAATATACAGTATTTCTCAGAAAAATAGCTTACTCAACTAAGCCAGCTTATGATTAAATTTGCAGCTAACCTAACTTGTTTGTTGTGGCACATTTTTCAAGTGTATTTATTTTTATGAGTAGATTTCTTTGAGAATACTGAATATGCAATTCATAATTGTCAATTGTATCACTAGTATTTTTAAATGGAGCTACGTTTTTACTCCTCCTCATCATCTGTGTTAAAAGTTTTGAAAAGGTCAAAACAACACTTCTTCTTCTTCTAGCCACTTGAGTTGTTTGCTTATTATGTTGCAGCTCTCGGTTGGTTTGTGGATTTTTTACACTACTCAATGATGTTTTGTAGCTCTTCTGTTTCGAATATATAGAAAACAGAGTGGATGGTATCGCCTTCACTAAGCATAATGACTAGGATGGCTGAACTCTGTAAGGCATTCTCTTACAACATTCACAATAGAGTTTAAATGTTATAATTTAACATCTTAGATATGAATACATAATTTAAAGCAGATCATTAGTCAAGACATGTTGATCAAGTCTGAAGACCTCAGGTTTATGATTGCTACCAATGCCAAGTATTGTGATGGCTAATCTTACTAACCTAAAAGTTCTAACGTTCATCATCATGAACAGACAACTTTATTGTAGTATGCAGATGATTAAACTTTAAAATGTAGACCTGCATATGATCTAAGGACATTTTCAATCAAGTAGGCCATTTCCTGTGTAGCACCAGGAGATTATTTATAGAGTCACCTAACAAGAGGATTAATTCACTTTTAATATAGGGAAGTAGGTCCCTGCCTACTTCAAATATTTGCAGGCATTTGTGGAAATAGTAGAAAAACATCTTAAGAATTAATAAGCTCAAATGCAGTCTAGGAACAGGTTTCATTATCATCGCAATTGTTCTCACATATTCATCATGTAAAGGTGGACAAATAAATTTAGGAAAGGGGCATATTCAAATATAAATGCCAAACAACATGCAGAGGCACAATTTTAAATCTCCAAAACCAGCACACACAAACACACACACAGCAGAGCCATTAGCAGCAGCCAGTGAGAGCATAAGTCAGAGCCCGGGAAAATAACTGCAACAAAAAATCAAGATCATAGATATAGAAGGAATCTTTAAGAAGAATTAATAACAACAATATCCCTATAGGCAAGAGATTAAGAATAAATTTACAGATTGAGTAATGTAACATTGAGTTGAAATGTGCCAGCAATTTAACAAATCTGAATCCTCCTTCTAGATATTCTACTGTGGGAGAATTTGAAGAATACAGCCTATGTGGCAAGTTCCCAGACTATCCAGATGTTAAAAGAAGCAATAACAAGGAAAATTAGGCTATTTATAAAATTACAGGTGAATAACTTCGCACAATGTATCCAAGTATGCCAGCAAAGTAGTGGATGCAACTTTGAGAATAATTATAAATACTGTAAATAGCTAAACGTTATCAATGAAGAATGGCTCATATATCATCCACACACACAGCCACATATTTTATAAATCAAGATACTAACCATTTGAACAATGTAGGTTTGTATTATCTGGAGAGTTTCACAGTTGTTGGTTTTCCTAGTCCTGCATACGGTGTCATGCTAGTTGACTTTCAGGACGATACAGGAAGATTAAAATATGGAAAAGGAGGAATGGTATTTTGACCAGATAGAAATAATTACAGACCATTCTGACATCATTTGTCATGCTACCATATAATTTTATGCAGATATACATTTTGAATAATGGGATCACCATTTAAGTGATTTGGAGCACACAGCCATCTTCAAACTTTGCAGCAGTGCATTTCTAAGATGATGAGGAGGACCCGTCAAAGCGTGAGATTCACACTACCAAATATTCCATATTCTCATTGGTTATATTATTGTTGAAGTAGTATATTGCCGCATAGATTAGTAAAATGGCCTTGATATTTGGGCATTGGTTCTAAATCTCCCACATCACTATTTGTATTAGTGTTAATGAGATCAATGGTGTGGATTTACCATGAAACAGTTTCAGTGTTTTTAATGTGGTTGTATTGGGATGCAATGCTCAAACTGTGGTAAGAATGCCCACACACCAAATAGTGTCAAAGTCAGTTATAAAAGAAGACAATTCTCTTAATACCATACCAACATCAAGTTCTTCAAGTGCTACTTCTCAACATGAACAACAAATTCTTTCTCAGCATTTTGCTTATATCTGCACATGCATTCTCCTTCATGGATGCAACGTTTGGGTTCGATATCGAAGCTATAGGTGACTTTCCGACTTCTCCTGCTTCATCCTGCCAGCAAATCTCCTCCCTTAGACCAGATGTCAAGTCTGGACTTTTTTGGATTCAAGTAAATCGGCAGTCACCTGGCGACACTTGCTGTCCTACTCGTGTGTTCTGCCAGTTTGTAAGTGAATGTGGTGAAGGCATGTGGATGAGAGTAGCCAACGTGAACATGACTGTCCCACAAGCTAGGTGTCCTATGGGTCTGGAAAAAATTACCCAACCTAAACCAGTATGTCGCAAAACTGTTGAAACAGGCTGTTCATCAGTGATGTTTTCTACCTTGGGTGTATCCTTCACTAAGGTGTGTGGGCAAGTGATTGGCCTCCAATTCTCAACTCCGGATGCCTTTAATCCTTATATTGTGGATACATCTCGTACCGTTGATCAACCCTATGCTGATGGTGTTCTTATCAGTCACAGCAGTCATCCAAGAGAGCATATCTGGACACTTGCAGCAGGAGTAGATGCACTTAAAGAGGCTACACAATTTCGTTGTCCATGTAGCAACTCCAAGCAACATGAACCTCCATCTGTCCCAATGCCTCCGTTTGTTGGTGCCGACTTTTACTGTGAGACTGGAAGTAGACCAATGTATATCGCTGGCACCTTCTATGTGGATGACCCTTTATGGGATGGTGAGGGATGTGGACCAAACTCTAGCTGCTGTGAAGGAGACACGAGGCCATGGTTTAAGAAGGAACTCTCTGGCCTAGTCACTAGCGATGTGGAAGTGCGGGTGTGTACAGATGAAGATAGACATAATGAAGATATTCTGATCGAACAAATGGTTCTTCTTGTGCAGTAATGATGTTACTGCTACATTATGTTGTGGCACTGTTGCAAAATGCGATGGTCGAGAATTTATTCCCCTAGAAACTTGTATATATTGTACTTGTAGTGAATAGATTTTACAAACAGCTGTGTTTAGTATTGCTACTGTAAGGAACTGTAACTTTTTGATCTGATACACTTAATATTCCAATGAAACTATACTACTAGTATTCAAATATTGGTCATGGCATCTGTGAGCACTTAGAACAATTTATTGCTATATCCCAGAATAGTTGGTCAAAAAATGAAAAGTATTTGGTAAAAAGATCATGACGTCCATCTGACCCTGCCAACTGCTGCACTTTATGTTATATCTATGGTTTCTTGCTTTAGTATAGTACATATCAGCCACAATGGTCACTTAATGACCTTGACTACCATTTCTGAAAGCCTTTCTTTGGAAGAAAACTAAATAGCCATCCATGCTACCCAGCAATCACTCACAATCCCTTTGCTCATGAGAAGTAGCCACCCTTTGATGTATTTAAGTTTTGTTGTAGACATAGTGTGCAAAGGTGCAGGATGGCATGCCAAGCAAGATAAATAGAATTGCAATGTTCTTTTTCCAGTCGGACATCCATAGTATCTCCTAAAGTCGACAAAGTGGTCACATATCTGAATTGTGCCTCTGTGGATAGTTGCTGGGTAATAGGGGTCATTATATTTTTGGCAAATACTTTACAATTTTCCACCGAGAGGTAGCGATAGCTAGCAATTACTCCTTTTTAATGTACACAAGTCCCATGGGTTATATTTGACTATTGAATAATTAGCTAAGTGGAATATTAAATCTAACCTCCTCAAATAAGTTAGAGTTCCTTATGGTGGTTATACTCTTCACGGCTACATATATCTGGTTGCAAGATCTTAAATCAATTTTGACTAGCTACAGGTACACATGTGTGAAGCTATAGTGGGATAAATTCATGACAATTGCATTTTTTTATATTGCCACATGATATCATAAACATGCTCATGACAACAGTAGAGATTTGTTCAATGAGAATATTTTCTTTTATCTAGGTTAATCTGTGCACACACGCACTTCCAAATCAATAGTAATAATTATGGCCAAAGAGCTCTTCAACTATGACTTTCTGGCTGCTTCACAGCATGTAGATGATGGTCCACATTCCTTGCCATGGTTCCTGCAGATGTTAGTAATTTACATCATTATCTCCCTTACTTGCAATCTCACAGTAAAAGTGAGTCCAAACAAACCCAGCAGTGCAGCCAGTAGCTATATGTCACGTGATGTTTGGAGTTAGGATATTATGGACAAAAGTCCATTCTTTCTGCTGCAAACAAGCATCACTCGAGAAGTGCTGCCAGTTCATGAATTGTACAAAACTATTGCTTGCCCACAAGTGGTCGTGAAAGGAGTATGATAAGTAGATAATCCTCCTGATGAACAGAGAGTAGGGCAAATGCCTTATTTCAGACTGGAATGACATATATCTGCTTGAAGTTTTGAAGGCTTGGTTGATATGTGCACACACGCTCTTCCAAATCACTAGTAATATGGCCAAAGAAGTCTTCAACCATGACTTTATGGCTGCTTCACAGCATGTAGATGATAGCCCACATTCCTTGCCATGGTTCCTGCAGATATTAGTGATTTACATCATAATCTCCCTATCTTGCAGTCTCAAGGTAAAAGTGAGCCCCAACAAATGCAGCAGTGAAGAGAGTAGCTATATGACACGTGATGTTTGGAGTTGCTGCATGGACATTATGGACAAAAGTCCTTCCCTCCTGCTGCAAACTAGCAGATGTGCTCTCTGGAAGAAGTGCTGCTAGTGATGCCAGTTCATGAATTCTACCAGCACTATTGCTTGCCCATAAGTTGTAGTGAAAGGAGTACCATAAGTAGATAATCCTCCTGAGGAACAGCCTGATTACACAGTTTTATGACAGTAGGGCAAACGACTTCTTTCAGACTGGAAAGACATCTATATTGACTCACAGTCAAGGTCATGTCTCCTATATTGTGCTTCACCACACCCAATTGATCCCATCTGGTTGGACATGAAAGATGAGAAGGTTATGTACTAACTTGAATAAAACATTGTTCAGAATTAGATCCTGGTCTGAGGGAAGCTATTTGCCAGCAGATAAGGTAGTAGACACTGGTGCTATAGGCCTGCCTTCTTCAAAAAGATGGTCTTGACTTCTACAAAGATGTGATAGCTTCCTTTAACTCCTTGATTGTCAGCATATTTGCCACATAGAATGTATCCTTCAAATGGTCCCACAGAAAAATATCTGGTAAGGTTTCAGATTTATTGCACTTTTCAACTGAATGTTTCTGTGAGTTGATGCTTCATCTGTATAGGGATATAGATTTAAATGTAATATTTTTTAAAGATTCCCACTTGCATTTATGTGCTATAATTTTGTGTTGAAGTAATTCCTTCAGTCCACCATATAGGAGAAGGCTAGTCTTTGACTTCAGTGTCCAAGTGACTTTTCTGCCTTTTCTGCTAACTCCTGTCAACAAATAGTCTACCTCAGACAGGTGCTATATCTGGACATTACTGTATTGACTGATGTGCACTCTTGCTGCTGCAATAGCCTATATGTTGTGTGCAGATTTTTGCCTTCCTAAATGACTGTATATTTACACTCCTTCTTTCCTAATGTTCTGCGTCCACCTGTATATCAGAGATTTGTGGAGAAAATTGTGATACCGATACAACCTATTCTTAAACTGGGTTTGGACTTAAATATTCATGGGTACAACTCGACATGAGATATACAATTCTCAAGACACGACAATAAGTGACTGAAAATCATACATATATCTGGAGATCTAAGATTCCTGTGCAACATCAAGTTAAAATCTGCCAGTAGTTTTAGTAAAATGGAACCCTTCCACACACCTCAGAGATATATATTTTTCTGCAGGGCTATTAGAATGATACAGTCCATGAGACTAATTCCCATAGTATCTAGGAATTGAAAGAAGCATCGAAAGACAAATTTGAACTGATTTTATGTAAGAGAATAGGATATACTCTATCCAAAATGAGAGTGTTCCAACTTGAGCATATGTGTTAAATGCAGTAAAAACTCGATTAACTAGTGAAGCATGGCACATATTCCATCCACACAGATATGTTATGATTAAAGATACTAGCCTTGGCAATGGGTGGGCTGAATTTTTGGGGATAATTCCACTCTAGTTGGTCTATAGTCCTGTATATAATATCATGCTAGTTGACTTTTGGATGAAAATTACAATGTGACAAAGGATGAACATAAGAGTTGGGGGAACGCAAACGGGAAACATAATCAATAATCCTTCTAAATTGTGCCACCAAATGTTATTACTAAACTGTAAATTGCAAATTTCTATATATATAGTGTATATAAATATACAGTCCTGCTCAGAAAAATAGCTCAATCAACTAAGCCAACTTATGATTAAATTTGCAGCTCACTTGTAAGTTAAATTGATTTGTTGTAGTAAATTTTTCACATGTATTTATTTTTATGAATAGATTTCTTTGAGAGTACTGAATACGCAATTCATAAAATTGTCAATTGTATCACTAGCATTTTTAACTGGAGCTATGTTTTTACTCCTCCTCCTCATCTGTGTTAAAAGTTTGGAAAAGGTCACACAACCCTTCTTTTTCTACTACTTGAGTTGTTTGCATATACGTTGCAGCTCTCGGTTGGTTTATGGATTTTTTATACTAATCTGTGATGTTTTGTAGCTATTCTGTTTCCAACATAATATTATAGAAAACAGAGCACATAGTATCTCCTTCAGTAAGCTTGACATGCATAATGATTAGAATGGCTAAACTCTGTAAGGCATTGTCTTAGAACAGTCACAATAGAGTTGAAATGTTGATATCTTATAGCTTAATCATCTGCATACTACAATAAAAGTGTCTATTCCTGATGATGCATGTTAGAAGTTTTAGGGTAGTAAGATTAGCCAACACAAGACTTGCCATTGGTAGCAATCATAAACTTGAGGTCTTCAGATTTGATTGACATTTGACTAATGATCTGCTTTAAATTATGTATTCATATTTAAATTGTAGACCTGCATATGATCTAAGGTCATTTTTAACTAGGGAAGAAACTTTCCTGTGTAGCACCCAGGAGAATATTTAAAGAGTGGCCTCATAAGAGGATTAATTCACTTTTAATATAGGCAAGTGGGTCCCTGCCTACTTCAAATATTTTCAGTCATTTGTAGGCATGGGAACAATAGAAAAATCATTTTGTGTCATCTTGAGAATTAATAAGCCTAAATGTGGTCTAGGAACAGGTTTCATTATCATCACAATTTTTCTCATATAATGTTCATCATGTAACGTTGGACAAATAAATTTAGGAAAGAGGCATATGTAAATATAAATGCCAAACCACATGCACTGACACAATTTTAAAAGGCCAAAATCAGCACACACACAGCAGAGCCATTAGCAGCAGCCAGTAAGAGCATCAGTCAAAGCCTGAGAAAAATAACTACAACAAAAAGTCAAGATCATAGATATAGAAGGAATCTTTAAGAAGAATTATTCACATAAATAACCCTGTAAAATACAGATCAACAATAAACTTACAGATTGAGTCACACAACACCGAGTTCAAATGTGCCAGCAATTTAAGAAATCTGAATCCTTCTTTCTAGATATTCTACTATGGGAGAATTTGTAGGATACAGCCTAAGTGGCAAGTTCCCAGACTATCCAGAAGTTAAAAGTAGCAATCACAAAGAAAATTAGGCCATGTATAAAGCTATAGGTAAATAACTTATTACACTGTATCCAAGTATTCCAGCAAAGTAGTGGATGCCACTTTGAGCATAATTATAAATGCTGTAAATAGTGAAATCCTAAACATTATGAATGAAGAATGGCACATATATCATCCACACACACATACACACATATTTTATAAATCAAGATACTAACCATTTGAACAATGTAGGTTTGTATTATCTGGAGAGTTTCACAATTGTTGGTCTTGCATACAGTGTCATGCTAGTTGACTTTCAGGACGATACAAATGTGGAAAAGGAGGAATGTAAGAGTAACTAGTTTAAGATACAGCATTAGTTATATATAAACCAACACCAACATGTAAACTTTGAGTCAACTCTAGCCCTAGCCCTAGCAGCTAATCTCACTTGTTTGTTGTGGCACATTTTTCAAGTGTATTTATTTTTATGAGTAGATTTCTTTGAGAATACTGAATATGCAATAAATTCATAACTGTCAATTGTATCACTAGCATTTTTAACTGGAGCGGATGGTATCGCCTTCACTAAGCTTTAGATGTAGGATGGCTGAACTCTGTAAGGCATTCTCTTACAAAATTCACAATAGAGTTTAAATGTTATAATTATAGTTTAATCATCTGCATACTACAATAAAGGTGTCTGATGAACGTTAGAAGTTTTAGGTTAGTAAGATTAGCCATCACAAGACTTGGCATTGGTAGCAATCATAAACTTGAGGTCTTCAGACTTGATCAACATGTCTTGACTAATGATCTGCTTTAAATTATGTATTCATATTTAAAATGTAGACCTGCATATGATCTAAGGACATTTTCAATCAGGGAGGACACTTTCCTGTGTAGCACCAGGAGATTATTTATAGAGTCGCCTAACAAGAGGATTAAATCACTTTTAATATAGGGAAGTAGGTCCCGGCCTACTTCAAATACTTGCATGTCATTTGTAGGCATGCCTTGGGAATAGTAGAAAACGAATTAATAAGCTCAAATGCAGTCTAGGAACAGGTTTCATTATCATCGTAATTGTTCTCACATATTCATCATGTAAAGGTGGACAAATAAATTTAGGAAAAAGGCACATTCAAATATAAATGCCAAACAACATGCAGAGACACAATTTTAAAACTCCAAAACCAGCACACACAAACACACACACAGCAGAGCCATTAGCAGCAGCCAGTGAGAGCATCAGTCAGAGCACGGGGAAATAACTGCAACAAAAAATCAAGATCATAGATATAGAAGGAATCTTTAAGAAGAATTATTAACATAAATATCCCTATAAGCAAGAGATTAAGAATAAATTTACAGATTGAGTAATGTAATATTGAGTTGAAAGGTGCCAGCAATTTAACAAATCTGAATCCTCCTTCTAGATATTCTACTGTGGGAGAATTTTAAGGATACAGCCTATGTGGCGAGTTCCCAGACTATCCAGATGTTAAAAGAAGCAATAACAAGAAAAATTAGGCCATTTATAAAATTACAGGTGAATAACTTTGCACAATGTATCCAAGTATGCCAGCAAAGGAGTGGATGCCACTTTGAGCATAATAATATAAATACTGTAAATAGCTAAACATTATAAATGAAGAATGGCTCATATATCATCCACACACACAGCCACATATTTTATAAATCAAGATAATAACCTTTTGAACAATGTAGGTTTGTATTATCTGGAGGGTTTCAGAGTTGTTGGTTTTCCTAGTCCTGCATACAGTGTCATGCTAGTTGAATTTCAGGACGATACAGGAAGATTAAAATATGGAAAAGGAGGAATGTAAGAGTAAGTTATATAAATATAGATAGAAAATATGTGTACATGAAGGCAATCGAGAGTAATAGCCATGCTTAGTCAAGCAGATGCTCTGTTCAAGCAGTTCATCCTTTGGAACAATCAATCACTTTCGCTATGTCAGGAATGTTGACCAGATCGAAATAATTACAGACCATCCTGACATCATTTGTCATGCTACCATATACTGTTATGCAGAAATAGGTTTTGAAGAGTGGGATCACCATTTAAGTGATTTGGAGCACACAGCCATGTTCAAACTCTGCAGCAGTGCATTTTTAAGATGATGATAAGAACCCCTCAAAGCATGAGATTCACATTACCAAATATTCCGTATTCCCAATGGTTATATTGTTGAAGTAGTGAATTTATGCATAGATTAGTAAAATGGCCTTGATATCTTGCCAATCCAGCCATTGGTTCTATATTTCCCACATCACATTGCATAGCTATTTGTAATAGTGTTAATGAGATCAGTGGTGTGGATTTACCATGAAAGAGTTTCAGTGTTTTTAATGTGGTCTTATTGGGATGGCTTCAACCAATACTCAAACTGTGGTAAGAACACCCACACACCAATTAGTGTCAAAGTCAGTTATAAAAGAAGAAAATTCTCTTAATACCATACCAACATCAAGTTCAAGTGCTACTTCTCAACATGAACAACAAATTCTTTCTCAGCATTTTGGTTTTATCTGCACATGCATTCTCCTTCTTGGATGCAAAGTTTGTGTTCGACAACATAGATATCGAAGGTCTAGGTGACTTTCCGACTTCTCCTGCTTCAATCTGCCAGCAAATTTCCTCCCTTATCCCAGATGCCTAGTCTGGACTTTATTGGATTCAAGAAAGTCGGCAGTCACCTCGTGACACTTGCGGTCCTACTCGTGTGTTCTGCCAGTTTGTAAGTGCTTGTGGTGAAGGCATGTGGATGAGAGTAGCCAACATGGACATGGCTGTGACTTAAGCTAGGTGTCCTATGGGTCTGGAAAAAAATTACCCAACCTAGACCTGTATGTCGCAAAACTGTTGATACAGGCTGTTCATCGGTGATGTTTTCTACCTATGGTGTGTCCTTCTCTAAAGTGTGTGGGCAACCAATTCTCAACTCCAGATGCCTATGCTCCTTATATTCAGAACACATCTCGTATAGTTGATGGTCTCTATGTTGATGATGTTCTTATCAGACACAGCAGTTCTCCAAGAGCGCATATCTGGACACTTGCAGCAGGAGTAGATGCACTTAATGTAGTTCCATAATTCTGCTATCCATGTAACAACTCCAAGCAAAATGGACCAGTGTCTCTCCCAATGCCACCGTTTGTTGGTGCTGACTTTTAATGTGAGACTGCAAGTAGGACACTGTATAACGCAGGCACTTTCTATGAGGAAGACCCTTTATGGGATAGTAAGGGATGTCGACCAAACTCTAGCTGCTGTGAAGGAATCAGGAGGCCATGGTTTAAGAAGGAACTCTCTGGCCTTGTCACTAGCGAAGTGCGGGTGTGTACAGATGAACCTAGAGAAAATGAAGATATTCTGATCGAACAAATGGTTCTTCTTGTGCAGTAATGATGTTACTGCTACGAAGATATTCATTATGTTGTGGCACTGTTGTAAAATGCGATGGTCGAGAATTTATTCCCCTTGAACCTTGTATATATTGTACTTGTAGTGAATACATTTTACAAACGGTTACATATTGCTGTGTTTAGTATTGCTACTGTAAGGAACTGTAACTTTTTGATGTTATACACTTAATATTCCACAGAAACTGTGTATTCAAATATTGGTTATGGCATCTGTGAGCACTTAGAAGAATTTATTGCTTACTATCACTATTTCCCAGAATAGTTGGCCAAAAAATTAAAAGTATTTGCTAAAAAGATAATGACATCCATCTGACCCTGCCAACTGCTGCACTTTATGTTGCATCTAATGGTTTCTTACTCTGCTATCCAGTATAGTACATAATGGGCTCTCATGACCTTGACTACCATTTGTGAAAACCTTTCTTTGGAAGAAAACTACAGAGCCATCCATGCTACCTAGAAATTACTCGCAATCCCTTTGTTATTGAGAAGTAGATGTATTTCTTTTCTTTGTGTGAAAGGATGCCGGATGGCATGCCCAGCAAGATAAATAGAATTGCTATGTTTTTTTTTCAGAGGGACATCCATAGTATCTCCAAAAGTCGACAGAGTCATGACATGTCTGCATGGTGCGTCTGTGGATAGTTGCTGGGTATATCTATTATGCTGCAATGCATGTATTTAAGATGTCTTTATAAAAGTGTTTAGGTACCGCCACTTTCAAAACGTTTTCTAGTAAACCTGCTCTGAATACTACTACTCTGCTGCAAATCTACAAAGGAGCAGAGCATATAGCCATGAAATTGCCAGCAGTTGACAAGGTCTAATAGGGGTCATTTTATTTTTTGCAAGTACTTTACAATTTTCCACTGAGAGGTAGCGATAGCTAACAATTACTCCTTTTTAATATACACAAATCCCATAGATAATATTTCACCATCGAATAATTAGCTCAGGGAATGTTAAATCAAACCACCTCCAAAAAGTTAGAGTTCGTTATGGTAGTACTCTTCACAGCTACATATATCTGTTTGCAAGATCTTAAATCAATTTTGACTACAGGTACAAATGTATGAAGCTATAGTGGGATAAATTAATGACAATCACATTTTTTTATAATACCAAATGAGATGATAAATATGTTCATGACAACAGTAAATATTTGCTCAATGAGAATATTATTTTTGATCAAGGTTCATCGGTGCACACATGCACTTCCAAATCATAGTAATATGGCCAGAGAGCTCTTCAACCATTACTTTCTGGTTGCTTCACAGCACGTAGATGATGGCCCACAAACCTTGCCATGGCCCTGCAGATATTAGTGATTTACATCATAATCTCCCTCACTTGCAGTCTCACAGTAAAAGTGAGCCCAAACAAACACAGCAGTGTAGTAGCTATATGACCCATGATGTTTGGAATTGCTGCATCGACATTATGTACCAAAGTCCTTCTGCAAACAAACAGATGTGCTCTCTTAGATTACTCTGCTAGTGATGCCAGTTCATGAATTCTAGCCGCACTATTGCTTGCCCATAAGTGGTAGTGAAAGGAGTACCACAAGTAGATAATCCTCCTGAGGAACAGCCTGATTACACAGTTTTATGAGTGTAGAGCAAACAACTTCCTTCAGACTGGAAGGACATCTATATTGACTCAATCGAGTTCATGTCTTCTACATTGTGCTTCACCACACCCAATTGATCCCATCTGGCATTGGGCATAAAAGATGAGAACGTTATGTATTTACTTGAATAAAACAGTGTTCAAACTTAGTACCTGGTCTGAGGGAAGCTATTTGTCAGCAGATGGTATCAGAGAAGGCAGAAAAGTATAGTAGACACTGGTGTCATAGACTTGCCTTTCCAAAAAAAAGGTGGTCTTGACTTCTTCAAAGATGTCATGGCTTCCTTTAACTCCCAGATTGTCAGTGTACTTGCAACATAGACTGTATCCTTCTAATGGTACACAGAAAAATATCTGGTTGGAGGAACTGAATGTTTCTGTGGGTTGAAATGTGACTATTTTTTAACGATTCCCACTTGTATTTATATGCTTGAATTTGGTGTTGCAGTAAGTTTCTTCAGTCCACCATATAGGAGAAGGATAATCTTTGACTTCAGTGTCCTAGTGATGTTTCTGCCTCTTCTGCTAATTTCTCCCAACAAATAGTCTCCCTCAGACAAGTGCTATATCTGGACATTATTGTATTGACTGATGCTCATTCTTGCTGCCACAATAGCCTTTATGTTGGGTGCAGATTTCTAGGTTCCAAATGACTATATATTTACTCTCCTTCTTTCTTAATGTTCTGTGTTGAACTGTATATCACAGATTTGTGGAGAAAGTTGTGATGCCGATACGACCTGTTCTTAAACTGGGTTTGGACTTAAATATTCATGGGTGCACTTCGACAAGAGATATTTTATCTACAGATCTCAGGGAATGACAACAAGTGGTTGAAAATCATACATATATCTGGAAATCAAGCATAAATTAACAAATTGATTCCTGCAACATTAAGTTTAAATGTGCCAGTATTTTTTACTAAAACAGAACCCCTCCACCCATCTCATGGAGGTATATTGTTCTGCAGGGCTATAAGAATGATAAAGTCCATGAGACCAATCCACAGGAAAATTTGAGCCGATTCTATATAAGAGAATAGTTGAATAACTTTGTTTACTGTATCCAAAATGAGATGATCCCAACTTGAGCATATGTTGTAAATGCAGTAAAAACTGAACTGACGATCATTATGAGTAAAGCATGGCACATATTCCATTCACTATAAAGATGCTACCCTTGACGATAATGTGTGGGCAGAATTTTTTTTGAGAATTCCACTGTAGTTGGTTTGTAGTCCTGCATATATTATAGTGCTAGTTGACTGTTGAAGTGACACAAAGGAGGAACATAAGAGGTGGGGGAATGGAAAGGAAAACATGATTGAATAATCCTTTCTAAATTGTGCCACTAAACAGAACTACCATTCTAAATGTTATTACTAATCTGTACATTAGTAGTAATGCACAGACATAAACAATGAGTAAAATGCACAGACTTGGTGAATATATAAACAATGAGTAACACAGCAGAGTTGTTTCATGGTATATAACACAGCAGAGCTGTTACATGGTTCCTTAGAACCGCTTTACATAATAGGCATTGACAGTGTTTTAGCTGTAGCCACGAGTGCTTACTCTGTTGTGAGAGTATTTCAAAGGTTTGGGAGCACAAATTATTATGAAATGAGAATATAAGTAACATGTAAATGGAAAGGGTAGGGAGTATAATTGGGTGCTAAATTGATAGCCCTACCATGTATCACCAAATACACACTGCAACTTTTAGATGCGTAGTCCACTCACTTTTTGGCTCCAAAACACAAACTTTCAAAGAGCAAGAGAATCACTGCATAGCTGTTTCCTGAATATATATATAGGCCTTGACATTGTGTGACTATAAACATATCTCTCAATTCTGATGTGGGACAGTCAAAAGTTTGTGTGTTTAGCGGAGGAAGACAAGGTAAAAATTGTTACTCTGACTACGTCCACACATCAGTGTTGTTCCAAACTATAAATGTATCTTCACAGTGTCAAACTCCATATGCTACAATTAAAATTTTAAAAATCTTTTACTCCATTTTGCTTTATAGTTAACATCACTTTCTTCATTGCATCATGCATAGAAGCAATGCTCATCTTACAAAAGTGGTTTAAGTACATGTGGAACTCTAGACTAGAATATTGGAAAAGCCTAGTCTTTGTAGGCGATTTTTGTGCTTTTCTGCTAACTCCTGCTACTGGACTATTGGACTGGTGCTAAGTCTGGATTCAATGTAGTACACAACACTCTCATATTTATGACAAAGAGTTTGACTAAGTGTGGTGAAGCATATCTGAGAGTTCAAAGTACAAATCAAATATTTTAAAAATGCAATTGAAATGATGTGATTAAAAATCCAGAAAAACATTCTTTATTTAATTTACGGACTCGTAGTAGAAATCAAATAATTATTATTCCAATTATTCCAAATTCAATTACTGAGAAAAATGCACTTGAAATGATGCGAATAGAAATCCAAAGAAAACACTCTTTATTTATTTTGAAGACTCGGAGGTATTCAAGCATTCTCAATGATGATCTACATTCAAGTTGGGCATGGATATTCTACCCCGAAGCACTGCAATGTAAAATATCACTCAAATTTCCTTGCCAAAAGCAACTCAAAGTAGTTGATAATTCTTCCTCCATGGAGTCCTCTTCCAACAAAAAACAAAAGGAAATTAGAGTCGCACAAGAACTGCAGTTTATGCAGATAATGAAGCGTCAAGAATGAAGTTTTAAGCATAGATCATCAAGTTCCACCCCTGCCCACGGATGTAAGTGCTTCTGCAGGGACACTCTCAATAAATTGTTTGTTGCTATCAGCAAGAAGACCGTCAAAAATAAAATAGCCAGCTATCCCACTCCCAAGAAACAGAGCACCAGTTCTAGGTGTAAGTCTGTTAATATGGCACTACAAACATGGTATACCCAGTCCTAGCCACATCTTAATATCCTGTCATGTTAATAATAATAAGATAGCACTCCAGAGTTATGCAGGTGATGTGTGCACAATAATAAAGATATAATTTTCATTTCATAAACTCAGACTCGGTGGCTTTGCCAGAAAGTACTCTGGATTCCCACATTAACTTTCTCTTCTGCCAAGAATGCATCAATCCTTACATTTGCATCTACAGAGTCACTAAATAAAACAGAAGTATCAGTTCTAAGGCTGGATGTTTCACCATCCCCATGCTCATCTCTAACATTATAATAAACTCAAGCTAACTCAAGTATGTCATCATACCTGCCACAACTCCAATTTCTCGAACCAGCCATTTCAATGCCAATTTCAATTGACCTGTCATGCTTTACTTAGTGTGTGATTTAAGTCTGTTCTACTCAACATCCTTTGATGTAGCTAGCTACTCTTACATGGTTCTTTTCGTAGAAACAGCTTTCTAGTTTAGAGTACATATCACAACCAATATAGAAGAATCCCATTTAATGCCCATCACTCTAACTCTAAACTCTCACTGTCAAATGGTATCACAAAAAATTTACTCTGATCTACTTCAAGTCCGTTCCGGTGTCCTGCAGTGCAGTATTCTTGGTCCATTACTATTATGGATCTTATTAACGACTTTCTAACTGCCATTTCTTCATCTTCTCTACTCTTATATGCCAATTGTTTTAAAGATATTAAATCCGTTTTTGATGTATCTCTTCTTCAAAATTATTAATCCTCACTTGCAAAATTGGTTAACTGGTTGGTATGTCTCTTTTAACATCTCAAAGTGTTGCCATTTGAGGATTTTCTCAAAAGTGCCCTCTGGATGACATTTGCATTAAAACCAAACATAATGCTAAAGATCTAGGTGTAATTATTTCAAGTGACCTAACATGGAACTTTCATATATCAAACAACCTCTCAAAAGCCTATGGGACCTTAAACCTCCCTTTCTATCATTGTGACTCGATTAGTAGTACTATAAAGAGACTTTTCATGTTTCTTGTTAAAACTCAACTCCCCTGTTGTTCTCCTGTCTGGCATCTTCACTTGATTCATTCCTAGAACAAATAAAAAGAAGAGTATCAAATTTATACATAATGACTACTCCACAAGTCTCGGCTATTGATGTTTAAACATTCTTCCCTTAATGATGACACTTGAACTTAATGACATATTTTTCCTAGTTAAATCTTTAAAAGAGCCTACATCACTTTAACATCCTCAATTATATAGCTCTATCATTATCGTACAAGATCTGGATGTCATGTAAAGTTACTCTGCACTCAATCCAAAGCAATCAAAAGTCAGCATTTATTCTTTAATCGGCTCCCTCGCCTATGGAATTTTCTGCCACGTATTGATCTTGATATGTTGTTGTCTTAATTATAATATCTCTTAAAATCATATTTTCATAATCATTTCATTGATAATTAATGTGTGCCAAAGAAAAATCAAATATGTATTTAGTTTAAATCTTTGAAAGAGCCTACATCACTTTAACATCATCAATTATATAGCTCTATCATTATCGTACAAGATCTGGATGTCATGTAAAGTTACTCTGCACTCAATCCAAAGCAATCAAAAGTCAGCATTTATTCTTTAATCGGCTCCCTCGCCTATGGAATTTTCTGCCACGTATTGATCTTGATATGTTGTTGTCTTAATTATAATATCTCTTAAAATCATATTTTCATAATCATTTCATTGATAATTAATGTGTGCCAAAGAAAAATCAAATATGTATTTAGTATAATTTATAATTTTGGTTGCTGATCATGCATAGTACCACAATTAATTTGATTTTCTACCAGCAAGCATGACCTCGTACTCATGTTTAAGCACCTAAGAAAAACATTCATTGTATTAGAGTAGGGCTTCCTCTGGCCACAAATAGCTATTTATCACTTGATAATCTGGAGTTAGTCATGTTGCAAAATCTGGCACTCAGATTTTGAGGTAACCCTATTTTAGCTCCTATTACTTTGGAGCTATTCAATATTTTAACAAAAAATAGAGCACACAGAGAGATCTATATATGAAGTTCATAGTGAAGAATCTATGAAGCTCTAAAGTCATGACAATAAGAGTTTCCTATTTTATGTTATAGTCAACCAAGACTTTTTGTTGCATCTATATCCCTCCTGCATCTCCTGAATCTTACTTCAAAGAAGTTCTTGGTTCTCTGAATCGAATCACCCACAGCTGTGATGTTGTTATTGTTGAGGACTATTAACACAGCAGATATCAACTGATCTGTACTTTTAGCTCATTCTCCTTTCTACTCTTCTCTATGCGACTTCATTTCCACTGCATTAACTTTCATATGTTATTACAAATCATACACATTCATGCAGAAACATTTTATCACACACACTATTTATCCCAGTTTGCTCATCTCCTTCTGATCACCTAGTTCTGGTGTTAAATATCAAATCAAAAAATCAATACCCATAACCATATTATTGAATAATGCTAGAACATATTTTTAAGATCATTAACTCATACCTAGTGTTGTCAACAGTGTCTTCCCTTTGAAAAAATACTTAAGGTACCTATTTCTACAACCAATTCCTCTTACATAGTTTAAAAGCTACTGCACTGGAATCCATTAGGATTTGGGCTTATCAACCTCGTCCCTCTCACTATTGTCATTTAATTAAATGTCAAATTTGGATTAAATACTACTAAATAATAATAGTAATAAAACATTTATAATTATAATAATAGTAACTACTACTACAACTAGCACTTCCACTACTAGTTCTACTTCTAGTAGTAGTAGTATTACTAACAGCTACATGTCTGTGTTTGTTGAAGCTTAACTGTGAGAGAGCAAGTAGGAGAAGCAATTGTCACTATCTACAGGAACCTTTATGGGATTGTAAGGGATATTGGCCCTTCACTAGTTGCAATGCAAATGAGATGTAGAAACTATTGTAGAAGAATAGCACAGAGGACATCTATTTAGATTGAATTACAGGCATGTTCATTTCAGCTATTCTCAAACATAATATGCTTCACCCATGCAGTTAAATCCATCTGGCAATAATATGAGAGAATTGTGTATTACCTTGAACCCAGTACTATCCTGATTTGCAACCTGGTCTTAGAGAGGCTATATGCCATTAGGAGGCAGGCGAAGAGGCTGGTAAGTCTCCTAGACACGGAAATCAGGAACTAGCCTTATTATATACAGTGGTCTTGAAGTCTACAAGTACTTCAAACACTTTTGTAAGAGGAGCAGTGCTACCTATTGGCATGATCAGAGTGTTAGAAAGGAGATGCTGACTAAACCAAAATGGGGAGAAAGAATTGGTCAGTTGAAATTATAGGATATGGAACTTGTCATTATGATAACAACTCTGATAATAACTGAGGGAGTTGTGGATGTCATCAGTGTTCCAAATTTAACCTGTTATCTTCCCAAAGGCACTAAACTCACTAACCTTGACACTACTACTCATGAGAAATCTGAGCTCATTGTTAGATATAGTTCATATAATGTCAATGCCTATATATGCTAGTATTTTTAAGGAACTTCAAACAACTATGCAGTGATTATCTTGCAGTTTGAAGGTTGTGCTTTTGAGTATTAACTACAAAGTATTCAGCTGGAAACAGTTGAAGTAGTTTGTGTAAAGGGTCATCAATTTATACCCACTTACTCTTCCACCCCCTCTCCTTACATCTCCCATTTTCTACTTTTCTTAACAGCTTCTGATACTAACTTGTGTAGTTATAGGTGTCAATTATGTCCAAAGTTTGTCCTTCTTTGATATCATCCTGAAAGAACTACCCTTTGAAATGCCTCCACAACAAAGGTCCCAGCTCCAATTATTATAAAGCTGTTCTGAGGGAACTTTAAACAGCTCTGCAGATTAGTCTTGCATTTTGATGGTTTATGTAATTCAGCCTAAAACTCTGTAGAAAACAACATATTTACAGAGTTGTAATAACATTATGAGTGTTTGGTGGTAGAATCTAAAAGTTTTTTTTACATATTATGCAAATAATTCTTCCCTTTCTGTTCCCCACCTCTTACAGTGCTCCTTTTCCACATTTAAATATAGGCAAGGAGTAAAAACCAACTAAAGTGGAACACACCAGAAGTTACTAAAGTGAACACGAGTGTACATCAGTAACCTTTTTTTAATGAATCTTCACAACTAGCTAAACTATAATAAATATTCACTACACAGTGTGGGCACTAGGCATGAACGCTTTTCACCTCCAGCATGAATCTCCACAATTTGTTGTTGTTGGATATGGTATTGGATTTACATAGAGAGTACTTTCAGTAGGATATATTTGGGATTCCCTAGATGGATACACCTATTATCTGTGCAACTATGTATGGAAGGTAACTTAGCAGATGTAGATGGTATGAAAATATATACAGTAACAAATTTCTATATAATAATAATATAAATATACAGTGTATACTGCTCAGAAAAATAGCTCGCTCAACTATGCCAGCTTATGATTAAATTTGTGGCCACTCTCACTTGTAAGTTTTTTGTGGCACATTTTTTCAAGTGTATTTAGTAGATTTCTTTGAAAGTATACTGAATATGCAATTGATAATTGTCAATTGTATCACTAGCATTTTTAACTGGAGCTATGTTTTTACTCCTCATCATCTGTGTTAAAAGTTCATCTTCTTCTAGCCACTTGAGTTGTTCGCATATAGTAATATCTTAGAGCTTCATCATCTACATACTACTACAATAAAGGTGTCTATTCATGATGATGCATGTTAGAAGTTTTAGGGTAGTAAGATTAGATCCACTGCAATCAAAAGTCAGCATTTCTTCTTTAATTGGCTCCCTCGCCTATGGAATTCTCTGCCATGTATTGATCTTGACATGTCGTTGTCTTAATTTAATATCTCTTAAAATCATATTTTCATTATCATTTCATTGCGAACTTTCATTCCAATAACTCATGCACTTTCCACTTTCAATGTTCATGTGAAAATTGTTCTAGTGTTCCCTGCTCCTGTAATTTTAAACTATTATTGGCTACCTAGTAGACCATCGGTACAAAGCTACATCCTCATATCACTCTCACTTCATTTGTAGTTCATGTGTACTGGACCTCATGGGAGACAGCCTATTAAAAGGCATCCTCCAGGTTGTTTAGTTAGTTAGTGCTGTGAGTTGTTTATTGAGAAATGGCAAGCTGTAGTTTTCAGAGTTTTCAACCTCCTGAAATTTCTGATACACCACATCAGCCTGGCCCAAGTTTTAGGTTTCCAAAGCGCTCCTTTGGAAAGAAAACTTTTGTATCACGATCATTTCACAAGCATCTTGGTTTCAACAGTGGCCTTTTCTGCATTATAATGAAGCTAAAGATTTAGCTACTGTCATACTTGTGTGATGAGTTTCAAGCAGAAGAAGATGAGGACTTCAAAAGCAGAACCATCATTTGTCAGTATATTTTCATTTTTCTTATAGTTTTGCTGTGCACCTTGTGATCTGTGATCAAAACTATATAAACTGTTAACTATTTATTTAATTCAGGTATGCAAAGGTTATTCTAACTGGAAAGATGCTGTTCTGTCATTTAAGAAAAATGAAACTAGTGTTTGCCATCTTGAATCAGTAGAAATGATTCTGTCTTTGCCATCCACTAAGCATATTGGTGCACAACTCTCTTAGCAGTTTGTACTCAAGATGGAGGATAATGGGAAGGTGCTTATGAAGATTTTTTCTCGCATAAGGGTATTGGCTAGGCAAGGGTTAGCGCTACGAGGTGATGGGGAATCTGAAAATGATAGAGTGTGACGGTGATGCATTAACCATGAACTGGTTGCAGAGGAAGATCAACAAATGTACGTCCCATGAGGTTCAAAATGAAATTTTGAAGATCCTTGCTCTACAAGTACTTCGAAAGATTGTTGGTAATCTCTCTTTTTAACCATGAAACGACCGATCGTGAGCAAGTCACCATTGTTATTCGAAGAGTTGATGAAGATTTTGAAGTGTATGAGGAGTTTATTGGGCTTTACGAAGTTGATACTATTGGTGCTGAATGTCTTACAAAAGTAATCAAGGACTGCTTGCTAAGACTGAACTTTCCAATCAGTAAACTTCGTGGTCAATGCTATGATGGCTGCAGCACAATGAGTGGGACAAAAACAGGAGTTGCTAAGAGAATATCAGAAGAGGAACCATGTGCTACCATGCGCTATATCTAGCTGCAATGACACTGTCAAAAAGTTGAAAGGTATGAAAGACTCCATGGATACTACACATGAGATAACAAAGCTGATTACGTTTTCACCTAGACGTGATACATTCTTCCATGTCCATAAAACTGAAAACGATAAGCTAGCTGCACCTGGTTTAAGACTTCTTTGCCCTACCCAATGGCCTGTCCGTGCTGACTCACTCTTAAGTATTATGGACAATTATTCTGCATTGCTAAGTACTTGGGAAGAAGCTTTAAAATTACTAAAGATACTGAGGCCAAGGCACGAATTCAAGGTGTGAGGGCACAAATGAAAATATTTGATTTTCTCTTTGGTACTGTCTTGGGCGAAATGGTTCTTAGACATACTGATAATCTCAGCCGAACTTTACAAAATCCAGAAACTTCAGCAAGCAGAGGGCCAAGAAGTAGCTAGCATGGTTACATGCACACTTAATAAGCTTCGAGATGACATGACCTATGACTTATTTTGGTCTAAGGTCTCAAGACTTGCTGAAGACTTTGAAATTGAAGAACCTCACTTGCCTCATCGTCATAAGACACCTAGAATATATGATGATGGTATCGAAGGAGATTTTCACACAGTTGTAAAATTGTACTACTGTCAACAATGCTTTGAAGCCATTGATCTTGTAGTGAGAATTCAATAAAAGATAGGTTCGATCAACCAGGATACAGAATCTACCAGAATTTGGAACAGTTTCTGTTAAAGTCCTGCTGGAATGAAGAAATCACAGAGGAATTTGATTCTTTTTGTTCTATTTACAAAGATGACTTCCATCCTGAAGTTCTTCAAGCCCAGTTGCTTACTTTCAGATTGGAATTTCAGCGAATTCAGAAGGAAAATTATGGCGAAACGAATCAGAATACGACAAAAATTTCTGATATCAAGGTATGACGGCTGCTAAGAAATTGTTGCTTTCTGAAGTGTGTCGACTTATCAAACTTATTTTGATCATGCCAGCCACCAACTCTACTTCAGAATGGTCATTTAGTGCACTTTGCAGGGTAAAAAGTTATTTGCGAAACACCATCAGTCAGTTAAAGTTAAATAATCTCATGATATTACATGTCCAAAAGGGATTCCGAACAACAGGCTGAAGATTTTTGGAAAACTAAAGTAATCACTAAACATCACAGTATTAACTGATATCACAATAATTAGAGGTTATGCTAAAACATTTTATAGTAATGAAATAATTTCAATATTATTTTGTACACTAATAACCCCACTTATTTAATGTGTACCACTTGTGTGCATGGGTGTAATTTGCATTTTAATTGTGCATATATATATATTATAACAAAATAGAATCTACATGGACTGACCAATCAAATTTTGCTTGCTCCGGGCCTGTCTTACCTCAAAGAAGTTCTTCATTCTCTGTACCTAATCACCCACAACTCTGATGTTGTTATTATTGGAGACTTTAGCACACCAGATATCAACCGATCAGTACTTTCAGCTCATTCTCCTTTCTACTCTTCTCTCTGCGACTTCATTTTCACTGCATATACTTTCATAAATTATTACAGAGCATACACATTCATGCAGAAACATTTTATCAAACAGACCTAAAGAATAACATTTATCCCAGTAGACAGCAGTTTGTGCTCATCTCCTTCAGAAAACATAGTACTGATTAACCTTGTATTAAATATGAACTCAAAAAATATCAAAACCCAACACCATTCTGAATAATGCTAGAACATATTTTAAGATCATTAACTCTTATCTAGACTTTTCAACAGTGTCTTCCCTTGGAAAAAATACTTAGGCACCTATTTCTACAATTAATTGCTCTAACATAGTTTGCAAGCTACTGCACCAGAATCCTATAGGATTTCGGCTTATCAACCATCATCCCTCTCTCTTCTGTCATTAAATAAAATACCAACTTTGGATTAGTAATAGTAGTATAATGGTAACTACTACTGCAACAGAGAGTGGATTGAATTAGAGTCATGTTCATTTCAGCTATTCTCAAACATATGCTTCACCCGCCGAGCTAAATCTATCTGACAATAACATGAGAGAATTGTGTATTACCTTCAATCCAATACTATCCTGACTTGCAACCTGGTCAGACAGAGATATATGCTATCAGGAAACAGGCTAAGAGGCTGATAAGTCACCTAGACACGGAAATCAGAGACTAGCCTGCCAATGTGGTGGTCTTGAAGTCTGCAAATACTTCAAACACTTTTGTAAGAGGAGGAGTGCTACCTATTTGCATGGTCAGAGAGAGAGAGAAAGGAGATGCTGACTAAAGCAAAATGGGGAGAAAGAATTTGTTCTTCATGGTCAGTTAAAATTATAGGATATGTAACTTGACATCATGAAGAGATTAATTCAACTCTGATAATAACTGAAAGAGGTGTGGGTGTCATCAGTGTTCCAAATCTAACATGTTATCTTCTCAAAAGGACTAAACTCACTAACTTTTGACACTCCTCCTCATGAGAATTGAGATCTCATGGTTAGCTATAGTTCATATAATGGCAATTCATTAGTATTTATAATTAAGGAACTTCAAGCAACTATGCAGTCTCAATGAACTCTCAGTTGTCATAATAACATTAAAATCACCTTCTCAATAATCAACTTCAAATTTTATTCACTCAAAATTTCGACTAAATGCTCTAGTCTTCATCAGGAATTATTCCTGATGAAGACTAGAGCATCTAGTTGAAATTTTGAGTGAATAAAATTTGAAGTTGATTATTGAGAAGGTAATTTTAACTATGCAGTGATTATATTGCAGTTTGAGGGTTCTGCTTTTGAGCCCAAAATTCAGATGACTACCGAGTATTTAGCTGTAAACAGTTGCAGTAGTTTGTGCAAAGGGCCTTCAATTTATACTCACTTACACTTCCAACCCCCTCTCCTTACATCTCCCATTTTCTACTTTTATTCTAACTTCATAACAGCTCCTGATAATAATTTGTGTAGTTATAGGTGTAAATTATTGTCTCAAGTTCATCCTGCTTTATCATCCTGAAAGAACTACCGTTTGAAATGCCTCCACAACAAAGATCCCAGCTGAAGTTATAGTTAAAAGAGTGTTAAGGCAGCCAATTATTATAAAGCTGTTTGAGGGAACTTCAAACAGCTCTGCAGAATTTTGATGGTTTATGTATTCAGCCAAAATGTCTGTAGAAAACAACATATTTACAGAGTTGTAATAAAATTATAAGTGTTTGGTGTCACAATGTAAAAGTTTGATCGACTAATTATGCAAATAATTCTTCCCTTTCTCTTTCCCACCTCTTACAGTGCTCCTTTTCCACATTTAAATATAGGCCAGGAGTACAAACCAACTAAAGTGGAACACTCCAGAAGTTGCTAAAACTATTAGTAAGTGAACATAAGTGTGCATCAGTAACCTTTTTTGACTGAATCTTCACAACTAGCTATACTATAGTAAATATTCTCTATCTGTGGGCAAAAAAACCAAGGGCATGGAAGCTTTTCACCTCCAGCATGATACTGCAGAATTTGTTGTTCTAGGATTTGGTGGTAGATTTACATAGAGAGTAGTTTCAGTGTCTTTTGAGTGTAATAATTCTGGAATTCGTATGATATTTGAGTTAAACAGGTGATATTTGGAATACCCTAGAGGGCCTAGATGGATAACCCTATTATCTGTTCTACCTTGGTATGGAAGGTAACTTGACAGCTGTAGATGTATGAAAAAGTATACCATAACAAATTTCTATATATATGCTGTGCTGTTTGTAAATACACAGTGCTGCTCAGAAAAGTAGCTCACTCAGCTAAGCCAGTTGCAATAAATATATAATTATCTCTTATATCAGCACTGGGAAATGCTAAAATAAGTTGGTTGAAACATGTTTCTTTAATAGTGGTTATGTTGGTAATATTGCAAAAGTCAATTATTTATCATATTATCAGCAGAAAATCATCAGTGATAAGATATGTAGCTAGTATCATTCCATAATTGCTTGGGTATTAATGATAAATCCATATTTTGTGGTTTGTTAGTTGTTATTAAATTTGTGGCTACCATCATCATATGTAAGTTAAATCGATTTTTGTTGCGGCGTGTATTTTCACATGTATTTATTTTTAAGAGTAGAGATCTATCATTTCTTTGAGAGTTGTGAATATGCAATTCCTAATTGTTAATTTTATCACTAGAATTAATATATGTATAATTTGCAATCATTTGTAGGCATGTCTTGGGAATAGTAGGGAAAAAAACATTTTGTGTCGTGATAAACCTAAGGATCAATAAGCCCAAATGCAATTTAGGAACAGGTTTAATTATCATCGGAATTTTTCTCACATATTCATCATGTAAAGAATATGTAAAAATGGAAAATAAATTTAGAAAAGAGGCATACGTAAACATAAATGCCAAACAACATGGACAGACACAATTTTATTTGGCCAAAATCAGCACACACACAGCAGAGACTACTATAGCAGCAACTAGTGAGAGCATAAATCAAAGCCAGGGGAGAAATAACTGCAACAAAAAGTCAAGATCATAGAATAGAGGGAATCTTTGTTAACATCAATATAGAATACAGACCAAGAATAAAAACTTACAGATTGAGTCACACAACATTGAGTTGAAATGTGCCAGCAATTTTTTACAAATCTGAATCCTCCTTCTAGATATTCTACTGTGGGGGAATTTGAAGGATACAGCCTATCTGGCAAGTTCCCAGACTATCCAGAAGTTAAAAGATGGAAAACTAGGCCATTCATAAAACTATAGGTAAATAACTTGGCACACGATATCTAAGTGTGCCAGCAAAGGAGTGGATGCCACTTAGAGCATAATTATAAATGCTGTAAATAGTGAACTCCTAAACATTATGAATGTCATCCACAAACACACACACATATTTTATAAATCAAGATACTAGACCTTTGAACAATGTAGGTTTGTATTATCTGGAGGGTTTCACAGTTGTTGGTTTTCCTAGTCCTGCATACAGTGTCATGCTAGTTTACTTTCAGGACGATACAGGAAGATTAAAATGTGGAAAAGGAGGAATGTAAGAGTAACTGGTTTAAGAAACAGCATTAGACCAACACCAACATATAAACTTAGAGTCAACTCTAGATGCAAATTTGTGTACATGAAGGCAATTGAGAATATAGCCATGGTTAGTCAAGCAGATGCTGTGTTCAAGCAGGTCATCCTTTGGAAGAATCAATCACTTGTACCATGGTCAGGAATGTTGACCAGATCGAAATCATTACAGACCATCTTGACATCATTTTTCATGCTACCATACATTGTTATGAAGATATAGGATTAAAATAATGGGATCACCATTTAAGTGATTTGGAGCACACAGCCATGTTCAAGCATTTTTAAGACGATGAGGAGGATCCCTCAGATCATGAGATTCACACTACCAAATATTCTATATTCCCAATGGTTATATTGTTGAAGTACACCAACATCAAGTTCAAGTGCTACTTCTCAACATGAACAACAAATTATTTCTCGGCATTTTGCTTTTATCTGCTCCTTCTTGGATGCAAGGTTTGTATTTGACAACATAGGGTCTAGGTGACCTTCCGACTTCTCCTGCTTCATCCTGCCAGCAAATCTCCTCCCTTAGACCAGATGCCAAGTCTGGACTTTATTGGATTCAAGGAAGTTTGCAGTCACCTCGCGACACATGCTCAGTTTGTAAGTGCTTGTGGTGAATGCATGTAGATGAGACTAGCCAACGTGAACATGACTGTTGACTCAAGCTAGGTGTCCTATGGGTCTGGAAAAAATTACCCACCCTAGACCTGTATGTCGCAAAACTGTTGATACAGGCTGTTCTCAGTGATGTTTCCTACCTATTGTGTGTCCTTTCACTAAAGTATGTAGGCAAGTGATTGGCTACCAATTCTCAACTCCAGATGTCTTTGCTCCTTATATTCAGAACATATCTCGTACAGTTGATCATCTCTATGCTGACGGTGTTCTTATCAGTTGCAGCAGTTCTCCAAGAGAGTATATCTGGACACTTGCAGCAGGTGTAGATGCACTTAATGTAGTTCCAGAACTCCGCTGTCCATGTAGCAACTCCAAGCAACATGAACCTGTGTCTGTCCCAATGCCTCCGTTTGTTGGTGCCGACTTTTACTGTGACTGCAAGTAGGACATGTACACGACTGGCACCTTCTATGAGGAAGATCCTTTATGGAATGGTGATGGATGTGGACCAAACTCTAGCTGCTGTGAAGGAGACAGGAGGCCATGGTTTAAGAAGGAACTCTCTGGCCTTGTTACTAGCGATGTGGAAGTGTGGGTGTGTAGAGATGAACCTAGAGAAAATGAAGATATTCTGATCGAACAAATGGTTCTTCTTGTGCAGTAATGATGTTACTGCTACATTATGTTGTGGCACTGTTGCAGTAATTTCTCAGTATGCCCTATTGCCAATCCAGGCCTGCACCAGGCTGCCACCATATTGCACCCCAACCCCTCTTATATGGCCACCGAGGAGCCAGTGCCTTCCCTGTACAGGCCTGTTTGAGGGCAAGAATCTGAGAGTAGACCTGTGTTGGCTCCTGGAAGGAGCTGACTGAATCCTTAAAGGAATGTGCCAGTTATACGAACAGATGTAACCATATCTTTTTTTTTTTAACAGAATTCCGCAAGCACAAGCAGGACATTTTCTAGGGCACAAGCTTCAGCACATTTGTCAACACTGTTGAGAACCTCTTGTAAAGCTGGTGCATGCAAGCAAGTAAGACATACTTACAATATAAACTTGAAATTTACTCTCTCGACATTTCGACTACTTTTTTAAATCTACATGTCTCTCTTTCATTAGACTCAACAGACATGGTTATGCCATTATTGAACTCATTCAAATCTGCAACTGCCCTATATACCATTAACTGTATACATAAGCTCTCATGGCCATGGGACTCAAGTTGTCATAACCAGCTGTAATGATGAGTCAAAGCCCTTCCAACTTCTTATTGTTGACCTTGAACAGCATGGTCTCAAAGAGACTATCACCATTGGCCATGGGAACTTTTGCATAGCCTGGATACTCAGTACCCGGTATTTTGTATGACACATGCATGAATTTCTACCATCTTGTGGAACCACAAGAACTGCTCTGAGTCTTCAGTTTCGATGGTGACCTTTCCTAGTCTAAATTTTGATAGTAGGGGCAGACCTACATACAGTCCTCTCTCTGGGTCAACCCATCAAAGATGGGCCCCTCAAACAGCTGCATTGCTCAGGACAGGATGTGATGGTTTTGACATAAGGCTTTGAAGTCCCTGAAAAGTGAACATACTTGGCAGATAAGCTTTAGCAAGTAGCCCAATGAGTACCTGGAATTCTCTACAGATTTTCTGAATGATACCCAAAAGTAGAACGAAGGTGTAGCTACAGGTAAGACATTCAATATTGATTCAAACCGGTAGCTAGGTGTACAGAGAAGCTGGAGCAGCTGGAAATCACACTTTTGGCAGGAGAGCTTTCCTTACATTTACCATTGGGAAAGAGTTCTTGAAGGACAAATTCTTCAGTCCATTCACACCAGATTGGGATGGAAATTTGGAGCACTGTTTAGGCATTTAATATATCCTATGACAGAGCAATAATAGGGTTAGCTGCAACAAGCAAGGAGTGGAAGTATACCTCCAGGGGATACCAACAGGCTAAGACTTTGAGACTCTAGCAAGGAGTAAGGAAAAAGTGGCGGCAAGGACCAATCACAGAGAAGTATAGTGAGCACTATTTCTCCACATGCTAGGCAGAGAGTGAAGTGTTGCATATGCAGGGGCTAATCTATGCTCGAGAGGGTCTACATGAGGTATATATAGAGCAAGTCAGAATATCCTGGATCCCTCAGCATCTGCAACATTCACAACTTTTCCATTGGAGGCTAGTTCCTTCCTGTGCTCCTTTTGCATGTTATAGCAGCATATGGATCAGCACAAGTTGAGCACTGAGTGCAGACAGCACCTCAAGGAGCTGCTCAGGTGGGTGTTGTGAGGTCTGACAGTGCTGTGGGTGGGTATACCTTTTAGGTACCCAGGTTGAGACTGATTGAAGTGCTTCACAGTCTACTCCTAGAAGGTGCACACTCCATTGAGTGGCTGCAAAATGATTTACTGGTTGAAAGCAGCTGACTAGTCTGCAGTGTAACTGTAAGCGAAGATGGCAGAGTTACAAAAGTGTGTTTACATCTCTACCTAGGTGGTGTTTACCTTAGGATGGCAGTGAGGAACCAGTGCTAGCGGAAACAGATAGTGAACAGGGATGCCTTTTAGGCATGAAAACCAAAGGTTGGGTTACATCCAATAGGAAGCATCTGTGTGCATGGTCAGCTTCTGACTCGAGAGTTTCTTCTGTTCTTCTGATCCAGGCTTCACTCTTTCTGGAAGAAAGGGTAGATTAGTGGATGTAATAGGGATAGTGGTTTGAATGAAGATGACGAGGTGATGTTTGAGTCTGAAACTGTATTCTCCAGAGGCTAAGGCTGAGCAGTGGTCTAATTGCTGAGGAAAGGAATATATAGTATAATTATGACGAGTATTGAAGGGTTAGAGTGGGAATTGTTGGGATTATCTAAAGGAGGCTTTCCCAGGAAAGAGTTTACGGGAACATGTGAAGGTGTTCGACAACACTTTTGAGCACACACTTTTGGTTTACCCCAAGATGGGCCACTAGTTATCATCAAGTCAAACACTGAAGCCAAACATCCTCAGTGTGACAAGTGGTTTAATTGCCCCTTGAAGAAAATGTTAACGAAACATATCGACGTGCATGGGAAACACTAGAACATGAGGCACTCTGGGCCTAAATACACTGCACAAGACCACAAGTGAAAAACTATCACTTCTAATGTTCGGCAGAAAACATCCTTACTGAATTGACGCTGTATTTCTCTCCTCAGAAGGTGGAGGCTCTATCCTAACTGCTTTTATGTAAATGTACTTCACATTTTACTTGATCACGCGATTACTTATGATGTGACGTGATCCCAACATCACGTGACATGGTCTTACTTTCATTGATGAACTTGATCTTTGTTGTAGTGTTAGTACTGCATTATTGTAGTGATGATAGCTAAAGCCAAGAACTGCTGGGTATATAATGCTACACTAACTAAAGTTACAAACCTAGCCAGATTCTGGTTTCGCAAAAGCATTACAGAACTACTTCAACAAAGTAAACAAGTGCTCACCTGTATCTTTCAAGCTTGGAGATCAGGTGCTGATTTGGTTCCGAGAAGAGTAATCGTGTAAACAAAGAAAATTATCCCTACTGTATGGACCTTACCCATAAAGTATAATTATAGATATCTCTATCCAGAATCTCGGTATAATGTATATATATACCATGCTATTTGTGAATAAGGTGACCAGATGGCTATCTGACTTTCCTATACCATTCCACTGAGATTGAAGATGTGGACTAGGAACTCCGCCCAAAGTCTACTCCACAGGAAGTTGTAACAGCATGAAGCCCGACCCAGCCCCTTCACTTATTCTCAACATTAACACTATATAACAGATTTTTACTCCCCAAGTAGGAACTGGCTTAAATGAAACCACTCCCATCATCTAGGTTTATAAATATACTGCCTTTATCTTCATAACACAACAAAATTGTGACAGTTCTCTGATTAGGAGACTCAAACTCTGGTCAAGGAAGAGCACTGTGGCCACATAGTATCTGAATAAATTTTGAGTGAGTAACTGGTATTAAACTGGGTGTGGGCTTATGTATTCATATGCACACCTCGAGAGAAATTTTTTTCTACAGTCCTCATCAAGCTAAAATATACCAGTAGTTTTAGTAAAACTGAAACCCCCACCCAAAGGAGATATTTTTCTTCGTGGCTATTGGAATGATCAGACAAATCCTCGAACCATCCAGGATTTGAAAATTAGAGCCAACTCTGTGTAAGAGAATAGGAGAATAACTGTGAATTTTTATCCAAGTGTGCTTGAGAGGGTTCCATCTTGAGCATATGTTGCAAATGCTGTAAAAAAATTATGATTGAAGCATGGCACATATTCCATCCACACACATATTTTATGTGAGATACTAGTAATTAAAGTTTTGAACTATGTGAGTTGTATTTTCTGGAGAGTTTCACTATAGTTGGTTTGTGACTTGCATATAATATCTTGCTAGTTGACCTTCAGGATGATAGAAGAAAATTAAAATTTGAAAAAGGCGGAATTAAAAGGTGGGGAGAATGGAAGGGGAAGAATAGTTGACATAATTGGTCATGAATCAATAATACTTCGACATTGTGTTAAAAGAGTTCTAAATGTTGTTACTAATCTGAAAACAAATTGTATATACACAAATTATTACCAGCAGGTATTATGAAATGAGAATATAAATGGAAAATATAACATCTAAGTGGAAGAGGGTGGGTGTATAATTGTTGTAAATTGATATCCCTACCATGTGGCACCAAATACAACCACCACTTACACTTTTTACATGTCATAGTCTACTCACTTTTTGGCTCCATAAGACAAACCTTCAAACTGCAAGAGAGTCTGCATAGCTGTTTCACTTGCCTGCATATATGACTCCATGGAAGAAGCATTAGCAACCACTTTGAGTTACTGTTGGCAAGGAAATTACAATGTGTTTTTTAATTGCAATGCTTCATAATAGAATAGAAATGTCAGATTGTTATCTAATCACCTCATTCACAAACATTATGCTGAGATTCCAGTTAGAGACATCTCTACTTCATGGTTCATGGGTAAGGTCCATATAGTTAAAATTTTCTTTGTTTGCGACATTACTCTTCTCTGAAATAAATCAACTACTGATCTCCAATCTTGAAAAATACAGCTGAGTACTAGTTTACTTTGTTGAAGTAATTCTCGTAACATTTTTGCGAAACCTGAATCAACTGGGTGGTTAGGTTTCTCACTTAGGTAGGTGCAACATACCCAAAGTTCTTAGCCTACCATCATCACTACAATTGACTTTCATATATCAAACATCATCTATATCCTTCCTACATTTCCTGAGTGTTAGCTCAAAGAAGTTCTTTGTTCTCTGAACCTAATCAACCTACAACTGTGATGTTGTTATTGTTGGAGACTTTAACACATCATATATCAACAGATCCATACTTTCAGCTTTCTACTCTTCTCTCTGCGACTTCATTTTCGCTGCATATACTTTCATAAGTTATAAAAAAGCATAAACATTCATGCAGAAACATTTCATACGGACCTAAAGAATAACATTTATCGCAGTTTGTGCTTATCTCCTTCAGATGACCTAGTACTGATTAACCTTGTGTTAAATACGAACTAAAAATTTTAAAAAACCATGACCATATTCAATAATGCTAGAACATATTTTAAGATCGTTAACTCAGATCTTGACTTCTCAACAGTGTCTTCCCTTTGAAAAAATATGTAAGGTACCTATTTCTACAACCAATTGCTCTAACATAGTTTACAAGCTACTGCCATTAGGATTTCATCTAGCAACCATAAACCCTCTCACTTTTCTCATTAAATTAAATATCAAATTTGGATAAATACTACTAAATAATAGTGCTAATAATATTAAAGAAAATTTTATAATTATAATAACGGTAACGACTACTACAACTATTACTTCCACTACTAGTACTACTTCTGGTAGGAGTAGTAGTATTACTAACAGCTGCATGTCTGTGTTTGTTGAGGCTTAGCTGTGAGAGAGCAGGTAGGAGAATAAGTATTCCCATCTCAATTGTCACTATCTACAGGAACCTTTATTGGATTGTAAGGAATATTGGTCCTCCATTAGCAAATGAGATGTGGAAACCATTGTTGAAAAATGGCAATATCACGACAGAGGTGTTGGTAAGATTAGATTAAATTACAGTCATGTTCATTTTTAAGCACATATGCTTCACCCACCCAGTTAAATCCATCTGGCAATAATGAGAGAATTGTGTACTGCCTTGAATGCAATACTATCCTGGCATGCAACTTGGTCTGAGAGAGGCTATATGCTGTCAGGAGATCAGAAGAGGCTGATAAGTCTACTAGACACGGAAATCAGTGACTAGTCTTATCCAATGTGATGGTCTTGAGGATTACAAGTACTTCAAACACTTTTGTCAGAGGAGCGCTCCTACTTATTTGCATAATCAGTGAGTGGGAAAGCATATGCTTACTAAAGCAAAATGGAGAGAAAGAATTTGTTCTTCATGGTCGGTTGAAATTATAGGATATGGAACTTAACAATATGAAGAGATTTATTCTAGGATAACAACTCTGATAATAACTGATGAAGTTGGTAATGTCATCAGTATTCCAAATTTAACCGGTTAACTTTCCAAGGGGATTAATCTCATAAACCCTTGACATTCCTCCCACATGAGAAATGAGAGCTCATGGTTAACTATATTTCATATAACATCAATGCCAGTATTTTTAAGGAACTTCAAACAACTGTGCAGTGATTATCTTGCAGTTTGAAGGTTGTGCTTTTGAGCCCAAAAGTCAGTCGACTACAAAGTATTTAGCTGTAAACAGTTGCAGTAGTTTGTACAAAGGGCCATCAATTAATACCCACTTACTCTTCCACCCCCTCTCCTTACATCACCCATTTTCTACTTTTATTCTCACTTTGTAACAGCTTCTGATAATAACTTGTGTAGTTATAGGTGTAAATTATTGTTATCCGGCTTTAATATCATCCGGAAAGAACTACCCTTTGAAATGTCTCCACAACAAAGGTCCCAGCTCAAGTTATAGCTAAAAGAGTGACATGGCATCCAATTATTATAAAGCTGTTCTGAGGGAACTTCAAAAGCTCTGCAGATTAGTCTTGCATTTTTATGGTTTATGTATTCAGCCAAAAAGTCTGCAGAAAACAACATATTTACAGAGTTGTAATAAAATTATGAGTGTTTGCTGCCACAATGTAAAATTTTTATTGACAAATATTTCTTTCCTTTCTGTTCCCCACCACTTACAGTGCTCTTTTTCCACATTTAAATATAGGCAAGGAGTAAAAACCAACAAAAATGGAACAGTTCCAGAAGTTGCTAAAATTATAAAACTACTAGCAAGTAAACACGAGTGTACATCAGTAACCTTTTTTGACTGAATCTTTATACTATAGTAAATATTCAGTATACTGTGGGCACTCAAAAACCAAGCATGGAGGTATTTAACCTCCAGTATGATTCTGCACAATTTGTTGTTGTAGGAATTGGTAGTAGATTTACATAGAGAGTATATAGTTTCAGTGTATTTGGGGTGTAATAATTCTGGAATACGTATGAGTTTTAGTTAAACACGAGATATTTGGGTGGATAACCCAGTTATCTGTGCTATGTTTGTTTGGAAGGTAACTTGGCAGCTATAGATGGTATGAAAATATATGCTATAATAAATCTCATACTGTATAAAAAATATTATGGAGTATTTCTCAGAAAAATAGCACCCTCAACTAAGCCAGCTTATGATTAAAGTTGCAGCTAATCTCACTTGTTTGTTGTGGCACATTTTTCAAGTGTATTTATTTTTATGAGTAGATTTCTTTGAGAATACTGAATATGCAATAAATTCATAACTGTCAATTGTATCACTAGCATTTTTAACTGGAGCTATGTTTTTACTCCTCCTCATCATCTGTGTTAAAAGTTTTGAAAAGGTCAAAACAACACTTCTAGCCACTTGAGTTGTTTGCTTATTATGTTGCAGCTCTCGGTTGGTTTGTGGATTTTTTATACTTCTCAATGATGTTTTGTAGCTCTTCTGTTTCGAATATATAGAAAACAGAGCGGATGGTATCGCCTTCACTAAGCTTTAGATGTAGGATGGCTGAACTCTGTAAGGCATTCTCTTACAAAATTCACAATAGAGTTTAAATGTTATAATTATAGTTTAATCATCTGCATACTACAATAAAGGTGTCTGATGAACGTTAGAAGTTTTAGGTTAGTAAGATTAGCCATCACAAGACTTGGCATTGGTAGCAATCATAAACTTGAGGTCTTCAGACTTGATCAACATGTCTTGACTAATGATCTGCTTTAAATTATGTATTCATATTTAAAATGTAGACCTGCATATGATCTAAGGACATTTTCAATCAGGGAGGACACTTTCCTGTGTATCACCAGGAGATTATTTATAGAGTCGCCTAACAAGAGGATTAAATCACTTTTAATATAGGGAAGTAGGTCCCGGCCTACTTCAAATACTTGCATGTCATTTGTAGGCATGCCTTGGGAATAGTAGAAAACGAATTAATAAGCTCAAATGCAGTCTAGGAAAAGGTTTCATTATCATCGCAATTGTTCTCACATATTCATCATGTAAAGGTGGACAAATAAATTTAGGAAAAAGGCACATTCAAATATAAATGCCAAACAACATGCAGAGACACAATTTTAAAACTCCAAAACCAGCACACACAAACACACACACAGCAGAGCCATTAGCAGCAGCCAGTGAGAGCATCAGTCAGAGCACGGGAAAATAACTGCAACAAAAAATCAAGATCATAGATATAGAAGGAATCTTTAAGAAGAATTATTAACATAAATATCCCTATAAGCAAGAGATTAAGAATAAATTTACAGATTGAGTAATGTAATATTGAGTTGAAAGGTGCCAGCAATTTAACAAATCTGAATCCTCCTTCTAGATATTCTACTGTGGGAGAATTTTAAGGATACAGCCTATGTGGCGAGTTCCCAGACTATCCAGATGTTAAAAGAAGCAATAACAAGGAAAATTAGGCCATTTATAAAATTACAGGTGAATAACTTTGCACAATGTATCCAAGTATGCCAGCAAAGGAGTGGATGCCACTTTGAGCATAATAATATAAATACTGTAAATAGCTAAACATTATAAATGAAGAATGGCTCATATATCATCCACACACACAGCCACATATTTTATAAATCAAGATAATAACCTTTTGAACAATGTAGGTTTGTATTATCTGGAGGGTTTCAGAGTTGTTGGTTTTCCCAGTCCTGCATACAGTGTCATGCTAGTTGAATTTCAGGACGATACAGGAAGATTAAAATATGGAAAAGGAGGAATGTAAGAGTAAGTTATATAAATATAGATAAAAAATATGTGTACATGAAGGCAATCGAGAGTAATAGCCATGGTTAGTCAAGCAGATGCTGTGTTCAAGCAGTTCATCCTTTGGAACAATCAATCACTTGGACTATGGTAAGGAATTTTGACCAGATAGAAATAATTACAGATCGTTCTGACATCATTTGTCATGCTACCATAAAATTTTATGCAGATATACATTTTGAAATACATTTTGAATAATGGAATCACCATTTAAGTGATTTGGAGCACACAGCCATCTTCAAACTTTGCAGCATTGCATTTCTAAGATGATGAGGAGGACCCGTCAAAGCGTGACATTCATCACACTACCAAATATTCCGTATTCCCAATGGTTATATTGTTGAAGTAGTATATTGATGCATAGATTAGTCAAATGGCCTTGATATTTGGGTCACTCCAGCCATTGGTTCTATATCTCCCACATCACATTTGCATAGCTATTTGTATTAGTGTTAATTAGATCATTTACCATGAAAGAGTTTCAGTGTTTTTAATGTGGTCTTATTGGGATGGCTTCAACCAATACTCAATCTGTGGTAAGAACACCCAAACACCAATTAGTGTCAAAGTCGGTTATAAAAGAAGACAATTCTCTTGATACCATACCAACATCAAGTTCAAGTGCTACTTCTCAACATGAACAACAAATTCTTTCTCAGCATTTTGCTTTTATCTGCAAATTCATTCTCCTTCATGGATGCCAAGGTTGTGTTCAACAACATAGATATCGAAGGTCTAGGTGACTTTCCGACTCCCTTAGACCAGATGTCAAGTCTGGACTTTTTTGGATTCAAGGAAATCAGCAGTCACCTCATGACACTTGCTGTCCTACTCGTGTGTTCTGCCAGTTTGTAAGTGAATGTGGTGAAGGCTTGTGGATGAGAATAGCCAACGTGAACATGACTGTCCCACAAGCTAGGTGTCCTATGGGTCTGGAAAAAATTACCCAACCTAGCCCATTATGTCGCAAAACTGTTGAAACAGGCTGTTCATCAGTGATGTTTTCTACCTATGGTGTATCCTATACTAAGGTGTGTGGGCAAGTGATTGGCCTCCAATTCTTATCTCCGGATGCCTTTAATCCTTATATTGTGGACACATCTCTTACCGTTGATCATCCCTATGTTGATGGTGTTCTTATCAGTCACAGTAGTCATCCAAGAGAGCATATCTGGACACTTGCAGCAGGAGTAGATGCACTTAATGTGGGTGCACACTTCCGCTGTCCATGTAGCAACTCCAGGCAAAATGGACGTCCGTCTGTAATGCCTCCGTTTGTTGGTGCCGACTTTTACTGTGAAACTGGAAGTAGGACAATGTTTATCGCTGGCACCTGCTATACGGACGACCCTTTATGGGATGGTAAGGGATGTGGACCAAACTCTAGCTGCTGTGAAGGAGTCAGGAGGCCATGGTTTAAGAAGGAACTCTCTGGCCTTGTCACTAGCGATGTGGAAGTGCGGGTGTGTACAGATGAAGATAGACATAATGAAGATATTCTGATCGAACAAATGGTTCTTCTTGTGCAGTAATGATGTTACTGCTACAAAGATATTCATTATGTTGTGGCACTGTTGCAAAATGCGATGGTCAAGAATTTATTCCCCTAGAAACTTGTATATATTGTACTTGTAGTGAATAGATTTTACAAACAGTTACATATTGCTGTGTTTAGTATTGCTGCTGTAAGGAACTGTAACTTTTTGATTTTATACACTTAATATTCCAATGAAACTAAACTACTAGTATTCAAATATTGGTCATGGCATCTGTGAGCATTTAGAACAATTTATTGCTTACTATCACAAAATAGTTGGTCAAAAAATGAAAAGTATTTGGTAAAAAGATAATGACGTCCATCTGACCCTGCTAACTGCTGACTTTATGTAATAACTATGGTTTCTTGCTTTACTATCCAGTAGTACATATCAGCCACAACGGTCACTTCATGACCTTGACTGCCTTTCTTTGGAAGAAAACTAAATAGCCATCCATACTACCCAGCAATCACTCACAATCCCTTTACTCATGAGAAGTAGCCACCCTTAGATGTATTTCTTTCTTTTAAGTTTTGTTGTAGACATAGTGTGCAAAGATGCAGGATGGCATGCCAAGCAAAATACATAGAATTGCAATCTTCTTTTTCCAGTCGGACATATCTCCTAAAGTCGACAAAGTGGTCACATGTCTGAATTGTGCCTCTGTGGATAGTTGCTGGGTGTACCAATTAATGCTGTAATGCATGGATTTCAGAACATCTTTATGAAAGTGTTTAGGCCCCGCCTTTCAAAAAGTTGTCCAGAATACCATCTATGAATACTACTACTCTGCTGCAAATCTACAAAGGATCAGAGCAGAGAGCCATGAAATTGCCAGCAGACACTGGAGCAGTTGACAAGGTCTAATAGGGGTCATTTTATTTTTTGCAAGAACTTTACAATTTTCCACTGAGAGGTAGCGATAGCTAGCAATTATTCCTTTTTAATGTACACAAGTCCCATGGGTTATATTTGACTATTGAATAATTAGCTAATTGGAATATTAAATCTAACCACCTCAAATAAGTCAGAGTTCCTTATGGTGGCTATACTCTTCACGGCTACATATATCTGGTTGCAAGATCTTAAATCAATTTTGACTAGCTACAGGTACACATGTGTGAAGCTATAGTGGGATAAATTCATGACAATCACATTTTTTTATAATGCCACATAATATCAAAAACATGCTCATGACAACAGTAGAGATTTGTTCAATGAGAATATTTTCTTTGAGCTAGGTTAATCTGTGCACACACGCACTTCCAAATCACTACTTCAACTATGACTTCCTGGCTGCTCCACAGCATGTAGATGATGGTCCACATTCCTTGCCATGGTTCCTGCAGATATTAGTTATTTACATCATTATCTCCCTTACTTGCAATCTCACAGTCAAAGTGAGTCCAAACAAACACAGCAGTGCAGCCAGTAGCTATATGTCACGTGATGTTTGGAGTAAGGATATTATCCTTTCTTTCTGCTGCACGTGCTCACTCGAGAAGTGCTGCTGTGATGCCAGTTCATGAATTCTACAAACACTATTGCTTGCCCACAAGTGGTCGTGAAAGTAGTACGATAAGTAGATAATCCTCCTGATGAACAGCCTGATTATACAGTTTTATGAGAGTAGGGCAAATGACTTATTTCAGACTGGAATGACATGTATCTGCCTGAAGTTTTCAAGGCTTGGTTGATCTGTGCACACACGCTCTTCCAAATCACTAGTAATTATGGCCAAAGAGCTCTTGTACCATGACTCTCTGGCTGCTTCACAGCATGTAGATGATGGCCCACATCCATTGCCATGGTTCAAGCAGATATTAGTGATTTACATCATAATCTCCCTTACTTGCAGTCTCACGGTAAAAGTGAGCCCCAACAAATGCAGCTTTGAAGGGAGTAGCTATATGACATGTGATGTTTGGAGTTGCTGCATGGACATTATGGACAAAAGTCCTTCCCTCCTGCTGAAAACTAGCAGATGTGCTCTCTTGGAGAAGTGCTGCTAGTGATGCCAGTTCATGAATTCTACTCACACCATTGCTTGCCTGCAAGTTGTAGTGAAAGGAGTACCTTAAGTAGATAATCCTCCTGAGGAACAGCCTGATTACTCAGTTTTATGACAGTAGGGCAAACGACTTCTTTCAGACTGGAAGGACATCTATATTGACTCACAGTCAAGTTCATGTCTCCTACATTGTGCTTCACCACACCCAATTAATCCCATCTGGCATTGGACATGAAAGATGAGAAGGTTATGTACTAACTTGAATAAAACATTGTTCAGAATTAGTACCAGGTCTGAGGAAAGCTATTTTCCAGCAGGCGATAGCAGAGAAGGTAGTAGACACTGGTGCTATAGGCTTGCCTTCTTCAAAAAGATGGTCTTGACTTCTACAAAGATGTGATAGCTTCCCTTAACTCCTCGATTCTCAGCATACTTGCCACATAGAATGTATCCTTCAAATGGTCCAACAGATAAATATCTGGTAAGGTTTCAGATTTATTGCACTTTTCAACGGAATGTTTCGGTAAGTTGATGCTTGATCTGTATAGGGATATAGATTTATTATAATATTTTTTAAAGATTCCCACTTGCATTTATGTGCTTTAATTTTGTGTTGAAGTAATTCCTTCAGTCCACCATATAGGAGAAGGCTAGTCTTTGACTTCTGTGTCCAAGTGACTTTTCTGCCTTTTCTGCTAACTCCTGTCAACAAATAGTATCCCTCTGACAGGTGCTATATCTGGACATTACTGTGTTGACTGATGCACACTCTTGCTGCTGCAATAGCCTATATGTTGTGTGCAGATTTTTTCCTTCCAAAATGACTGTATATTTACTCTCCTTCTTTCCTAATGTTCTGCGTCCACCTGTATATCAGAGATTTGTGGAGAAAATTGTGATATCGATACAACCTATTCTTAAACTGGGTTTGGACTTAAATATTCATGGGTACAACTCGACATGAGATATTTTATAAACAGTTCTCAAGGAACGACAACAAGTGACCGAAAATCATACATATATCTGGAGATCAAAGATTCCTGCAACATCAAGTTAAAATCTGCCAGTAGTTTTAGTAAAACGGAACCCCCTCAGAGATATATATTTTTCTGCAGGTCTATTAGAATGATACAGTCCATGAGACTAATTCCCAGAGTATCTAGGAATTGAAAGAAGCATCGAAAGGAAAATTTGAACTAATTTTATGTAAGAGAATAGGTGAATTGCTTTGTATACTGTGTCCAAAATGAGAGGGTTCCAACTTGAGCATATGTTGTAAATGCAGTAAAAACTCAATTAACTATCATTATGAGTGAAGCATGGCAAATATTCCATCCACACAGATATTTTATGATTAAAGATGTGTGGGCTGAATTTTTGGGGGGATTGTCCCACTCTAGTTGGTCTATAGTCCTGCATATAATATCATGCTAGTTGACTTTTGGATGAAAATTAAAATGTGACAAAGGAGGAACATAAGAGGTGGGAGAACGGAAAGGGAAACATAATTGACATATTTGGTCATACCAATAAGCCTTCTAATTTCTGCTTCTTCTGCTAACTCCTGCCAAAGAAATAGCCTCCCTCGGACTGGTGCTAAGTCTGGATTCAATGTGTACACAACACTGTATGACAAAGAGTTTGACTAAGTGTATCTGAGAGTTCAAAGTACAAATCAAATATTTTAATAATGCAATTGAAATGATGTGATTAAAAATCCACAAAAACATTCTTTATTTAATTTACGGACTCTGAGTAGAAATCAAATAATTATTATTCCAAATTCAATTACTGAGAAAAATGCACTTGAAATGATGCGAATAGAAATCCAAAGATTTATTTATTTTGAAGACTCGGAGGTATTCAAGCATTCTCAATGATGATCTACATTCAAGTTGGCCATGGATATTCTACCCCGAAGCACTGCAATGTAAAAAAGCACTCAAATTTCCTTACCAAAAGCAACTCAAAGTGGTTGATAATTCTTCCTCCATGGAGTCCTCTTCCAACAAAAAACAAAAGGAAATTAGAGTCGCACAAGAACTGCAGTTTATGCAGAGCATGAAGCGTCAAGAATGAAGTTTTATGGATACATCTTCAAGTTCCACCCCTGCCCACGGATGTAAATGCTTCTGCAGTGACACTCTCAATAAATTGTTTGTTGCTATCAGCAAGAAGACCTTCAAAAATAAAATAGCCAGCTATCCCACTCCCAAGAAACAGAGCACCAGTTCTAGGTGTAAGTCTGTTAATATGGCACAAATATGGTGTACCCAGTCCTAGCCACATCTTAATATCCTGTCATGTTAATAATAATAAGATAGCACTCCAGAGTTATGCAGGTGATGTGTGCACAATAACAAAGATATAATTTTTATTTCATAAACTCAGACTTGGTGGCTTTGCCAGAAAGTACTCTGGATGCCCACATTAACTTTCTCTTCTGCCAAGAATGCATCACATCCTTACATTTGCATCTACAGAGTCATTAAATAAAACAGAAGTATCAGTTCTAAGGCTGGATGTCCCACCATCCCCATGCTCATCTCTAACATTATAATAAACTCAAGTATGTCATCATACCTGCCACAACTCCAATTTCTCAAACCAGACTAATAAAGGCCAATTTATATTGACCTGTCATGCTTTACTTAGTGTGTGATTTAAAGGGAGGCTTGCACAACAAAAAAAAATATTTTTTTGTTGCTGTTATCTGCTCAATAGGATGTGCTGAGTATGTATACATTTTTTAGCTTCTACAAACAAACCCTTCTTGAGTTAGAGAGCCTTCTTTGGCCTCATTTTGACAGCCCATAGGTAACTTCCTGTTTGGGGGCGTGGCTCCGCGATGATGTCACAAGGAGACGGATTTCGATGGCTGGAAACAGAGGACTCTGTCTCTGTAGCTAGCTCTAGCAGCGTACACCTCTCATTTTCTTCTTCAGCAATTGAAAGTTCATCTGAACTATCAGATACAGGCCTAGCTGAAGAGCAGCAATCAAGTGGAACATTAGAGCCTTATCTCTATGAACCTTCAGAAGCTGAGGATAGTAGTGTAGGCACTGTTGAAAGTGATGATTCATTGCAACACAGACTAGAGAACACTAACTGGTAAAGATTTGGCTAGCTCTAGCTAGATTTACTGAATCTACTCCACAGGTGAAACTGGTCATTGCCAGGTGATGCCTACTGGTCTTGAGTGTATTTGCTGCCATAAAATTGACAAGATAATGTCCAAGATGCAGGAGGGTGAAAATGTGGTCAGCTGTATCATAGATTATAAGGGATTTGGTCCAGTGTGCCTCAATACATGATTCAAGCAGCCTATTTCACTTATCGGCAGCAGTATGGCACTGGTGATGTTCATCACATTCCCTTACATGAGTAAGTAGCTAACCAACACATCAAATACAATTTTTTTATTGTTATAGGCGCTACAAATTTATTTCATATTGCCAATTAACTAGCTGGTGTTGGAGGTGGCTTGGAAGAAGAGTCAGGGTTGTTCTTCCAAGCTGTGCAGTTACAAAGATTAGACAAACATTTCCATCAGGAAACTATTCAAGTACCCTGATATTTGACTTATGTTGTGAATGGATTGATTTAGTAATAGAGGTAATATTCAATTATTGTTGTAACAAGTTAAAGCGACTTCTGTGGTTCTGCACTGCTTCCTTTTTATCAGGCCTTTCATAATCACTGCAAAGAAGAGGTTTAGGCATATCCTCTGCATGAGCATCTTTGCTTCCAACTCCACTCTGATAAACTAACACAGTTTCATCGATGAGGTCATCTACGTATCCTGTAATGAGAAGACAATCATATACATTACAGAAGTCGCTTTAACTTGTACAATAATAATTGAATATTACCATAGCTCTTGGAAGAACAACCCTGACCCTTCTTCCCTGACCCTTCTTCCAAGCCACCCCCAACACCAGCTAGTTAATTGGCAATATGAAATAAATCTGTAGCGCCTATAACAATAAAAATAGTATTTGATGTGTTGGTTAATTTGACAACATAGCTACTTACTCATGTAAGGGAATGTGATGACGCCATACTGCTGCCGATAAAGGTTGCACATCACTGGCACAGCCTATGCATGTGTCCATAAATAAGCCCTTTAAAGAGAAAATGAAAGAGTTGTGGATGGAATGGCGTAGGACTTGCAACAGTAGAACATCCCATGGCAATCTCAAGAAGCCCTCAGCAAGATAACAAGCCATTGATTGGGTCTCTGCTGCCTGGGAATCAATTCCAGGAAATTTGATAGATAGGCTGCTTGAAGGACCCATGTATTGAGGCACACTCGACCAAATCCCTCATGATCTATGATACAGCTGACTACATTTTCACCCTCCTGCATCTTGGACATTGTCTTGTCAATTACATGGCAGCAAATACACTCAAGACCAGTAGGCATCACCTGGCAATGACCACTGTTTCACCTGTGGAGTAAATTCAGTAAATCTAGCTAGAGCTAGCCAATTAATCCTTACCAGTCAGTGTTCTCTAGTCTGTGTTGCAATGAATCATCACTTTCAACAGTGCCTACACTACTATCCTCATCTTCTGAAGGTTCATAGAGATAAGGCTCTACTGTTCCACTTGATTGCTGCTCTTCAGCTAGGTCTGTATCTGATATTTCAGATGAACTTTCAATTGCTGAAGAAGAAAAGGAGAGGTGCAGGCTGCTAGAGCTAGTTACAGAGACAGAGTCCTTCTGTTTCCAGTGTATCAGCCATTGAAATCAGTCTCCTTGTGACATCATCGCGTGGTCACGCCCCCAAACAGGAAGTGACCTGTTGACTGTCAAAATGAGGCCAAAGAAGGCTCTCTAGCTCAACAAGGGTTTGTTTTTAGAAGCTAATTTTTTTTATACATACCCAGCACATCCTATTGAGCAGATAACAGCAACAACAAAAAAATATATTTTTTCCTGCAAGCCTCCCTTTAAGTATGTTCTACTCAACATCCTTTAAGGTAGCTACATGGTTCTTTTCATATAAATAGCTTTCTAGTTTAGAGTACATATGACAACCAATATAGAAAAATCCCATTTAATGCCCATCACTCTAACTCTAAACTCTCACTGTCAAATGGGATCACAATAAAATCACTTTGATCTACTTCCAGTCAGTTCCGATGTCCTGCAGCGCAATCCATTATCTTATTAACGACTTTCTAACTGCCATTTCTTCATTTTCTCTACTCTTATATGAAGATGATACCAAGTGTTTTAAATGTATTAAATCAGTTTTTGATGTATCTCTTCTTCAAAATTATTAATCCTCACTTGCAAAATTGGTTGACTGGTTGTTATGTCTCTTTAAACATCTCAAAGTGTTGCCATTTGAGGATTTTCTCAAAAGTGCCTGCTGTTGACTATGGATGACATTTGCATTAACACCAAAAATAATGCTAAAGATCTAGGTGTAATTATTTCAAGTGACCAACATGGAACTTTCATATATCAAACATCCTCTCAAAAGCCTATGGGACCTTAAACCTTCTATATCGCCCTTTCTATCATTGTGACTCGATTAGTACGATAAAGAGACTTTTCATGTTTCTTGTTAAAACTCAACTCCCCTGTTGTTCTCCTGTCTGGCATCTTCACTTGATTCATTCTCCTAGAGAACAAATAAAAAGAAGAGTAACAAATTTATACATAATGACTACAAATCCTACTCCACAAGTCTCGCCTATTGATGTTTAAACATTCTTCCCTTAATGATGACACTTGAACTGAATGACATATTTTTCCTAGTTAAATCTTTGAAAGATCCTACAGATCACTTTAACATCCTCAATTATATAGCTTATCATTATCGTACAAGATCTGGATGTCATGTAAAGTTACTCTGCACTCAATCCAAAGCAATCAAAAGTCAACATTTCTTCTTTAATCGGCTCCCTCGCCTATGGAATTTTCTGCCACGTATTGATCTTGATATGTTGTTGTCGTAATTATATATCTCTTAAAATCATATTTTCATAATCATTTCATTGTAAACTTTGATTCCAATAACTCATGCACTTTCCACTTTCAATGTCCATGTGAAAATTGTTCTAGTGTTCCCTCCTCCTGTAATTACAAACTATTATTGGCTACCTAGTAGACCAGCTACATCCTCATATCTCACTCTCACTTCATTTGTAGTTCATGTGTAGTAAAGTGCTAATAATAATATTATAATAATTAATGTGTGCCAAAGAAAAATCAAATATGTATTTAGTATAATTTATAATTTTGGTTGCTGATCATGCATAGTACCACAATTAATTTGATTTTCTACCAGCAAGCATGACCTCGTACTCGTGTTTAAGCACCTAAGAAAAACATTCATTGTATTAGAGTAGGGCTTCCTCTGGCCACAAATAGCTATTTATCACTTGATAATCTGGAGTTAGTCATGTTGCAAAATCTGGCACTCAGATTTTGAGGTAACCCTATTTTATACTTTGGAGAGCTATTCAATATTTTAACAAAAAATAGAGCACACAGAGAGATCTATATATGAAGTTCATAGTGAAGAATCTATGAAGCTCTAAGTCATGACAATAAGTGTTTCCTATTTTATGTTATAGTCAACGAAGACTCTTCTTTGTTGCATCTATATCCCTCCTGCATCTCCTGAATCTTACCTCAAAGAAGTTCTTCGTTCTCTGAATCGAATCACCCACAGCTGTGATGTTGTTATTGTTGAGGACTTTAACACAGCAGATATCAACTGATCTGTACTTTCAGCTCATTCTCCTTTCTACTCTTCTCTCTGCGACTTCATTTCCACTGCATTAACTTTCATATGTTATTACAAAGCATACACATTCATGCGGAAACATTTTATCAAACAGACTATTTATCCCAGTTTGCTCATCTCCTTCTGATTACCTAGTTCTGATTAACCTTGTGTTAAATATCAACTCAAAAAAATCAATACCCATAACCATATTGGAACAAATTTTTAAGATCATTAACTCATACCTAGGGTTGTCAACAGTGTCTTCACTTGGAAAAGATACTTAAGGTACCTATTTCTACAACCAATTCCTCTTACATAGTTTACAAGCTACTGCACTGGAATCCATTAGGATTTGGGCTTATCAACTTCGTCCCTCTCACTATTGTCATTTAATTTAATGTCAAATTTGGATTAAATACTACTAAATAATAAAAGTAATAAAAAATTTATAATTATAATAATAGTAACTACTACTACAACTAGCACTTCCACTACTAGTGCTACTTCTAGTAGTACAGTAGTATTACTAACAGCTGCATGTCTGTGTTTGTTGAGGCTTGACTGTGAGAGAGCAAGTAGGAGAATTAATTGTCACTATCCTATCTACAGGAACCTTTATGGGATTGTAAGGGATATTGGCCCTTCACTAGTTGCACTGCAAATGAGATGTACAAACCATTGTAGAAGAATAGCAATATCAAGACAGAGGACATCTATTTAGATTGAATTACAGTCATGTTCATTTCAGCTATTCTCAAACATATGCTTCACCCTTGCAGTTAAATCCATCTGGCAATAATATGAGAGAATTGTGTATTACCTTGAACCCAGTACTATCCTGATTTGCAACCTGGTCTGAGAGAGGCTATATGCCATCAGGAGGCTATATACCATCAGGAGGCAGGTGAAGAGGCTGATAAGTCGGAAATCAGAAACTAGCCTTATTGTATACAGTGGTCTTGAAGTCTACAAGTACTTCAAACACTTTTGTAAGAGGAGCAGTGCTACCTATTGGCATGATCAGAGTGTTAGAAAGGAGATGCTGACTAAACTAAAATGGGGAGAAAGAATTGTTCTTCTTGGTCAGTTGAAATTATAGGATATGGAACTTGTCATTATGATAACAACTCTGATAATAACTGAGTGAGTTGTGGATGTCATCAGTGTTCCAAATTTAAACTGTTATCTTCCCAAAGGCACTAAACTCACTAACCTTGACACTCCTACTCATGAGAAATCTGAGCTCATTATTAGATATAGTTCATATAATGTCAATGCCTATATATGCTAGTATTTTTAGGGAACTTCAAACAACTATGCAGTGATTATCTTGCAGTTTGAAGGTTGTGCTTTTGAGTACAAAAATTAACTACAAAGTATTCAGCTGTAAACAGTTGAAGTAGTTTGTGCAAAGGGTCATCAATTTATACCCACTTACTCTTCCACCCCCTCTCCTTACATCTCCCATTTTCTACTTTTCTTAACAGCTTCTGATAATAACTTGTGTAGTTATAGGTGTCAATTATGTCCAAAGTTTGTCCTTCTTTGATATCATCCTGAAAGAACTACCCTTTGAAATGCCTCCACAACAAAGGTCCCAGCTCAAGTTATAGCTAAAAGAGTGGCATGGCAGCCAATTATTATAAAGCTGTTCTGAGGGAACTTTAAACAGCTCTGCAGATTAGTCTTGCATTTTGATGGTTTATGTATTCAGCCTAAAACTCTGTAGAAGACAACATATTTACAGACATTATGATTGTTTGGTAGTAGAATCTAAAAGGGTTTTTTACATATTATGCAAATAATTCTTCCCTTTCTGTTCCCCACCTCTTACAGTGCTCCTTTTCCACATTTAAATATAGGCAAGGAGTAAAAACCAACTAAAGTGGAACACTCCAGAAGTTACTAAAGTGAACATGAGTGTACATCAGTAACCTTTTTTTACTGAATCTTCACAACTAGCTATACTATAATAAATATTCACTACAGGGTGGGCACTCAAAATCCAAGGCATGGAAGCTTTTGACCTCCAGCATGAATCTTTACAATTTGTTGTTGTAGGATGTGGGTATTGGATTTACATAGAGAGTACCTTCAGTAGGATATATTTGGGATTCCCTAGATGGATACACCTGTTATCTGTGCTATCTATGTATGGAAGGTATAACTTAGCAGCTGTAGATGGTATGAAAATATATACAGTAACAAATTTCTATATAATAATATAAATATACAGTGTATACTGCTCAGAAAAATAGCTCGCTCAACTAAGCCAGCTTATGATTAAATTTGTGGCTTGTAAGTTTTTTGTGGCACATTTTTTCAAGTGTATTTAGTAGATTTCTTTGAAAGTATACTGAATATGCAATTGATTATTGTCAATTGTATCACTAGCATTTTTAACTGGAGCTATGTTTTTACTCCTCATCATCTGTGTTAAAAGTTCATCTTCTTCTAGCCACTTGAGTTGTTCGCATATAGTTGCAGCTCTCGGTTGGTTTGTGGATTTTTATACTAATCAATGATGTTTTGTAGTTCTTCTGTTTCCAAGATATAGAAAACAGAGCACATGGTATCGCCTTCACTAAGCTTGAGATGGATAATGATTAGAATGGCTGAACTCTATAAGCTATTGTCTTAGAACACTAACAATAGTGTTGAAATGTTATAATTATAATATCATCATCTGCATATATACTACAATAAAGGTGTCTATTGATGATGATGCATGTTAGGTAGTAAGATTAGATCCACTGCAATCAAAAGTCAGCATTCCTTCTTTAATCGGCTCCCTCGCCTATGGAATTCTCTGCCATGTATTGATCTTGACACGTCGTTGTCTTAATTAAATATCTCTTAAAATCATAATTTCATAATCATTTCATTGCAAACTTTGATTCCAATAACTCGTGCACTTTCCACTTTCTATGTCCATGTATAAATTGTTCTAGTGTTCCCTGCTCCTGTAATTTTAAACTATTATTGGCTACCTAGTAGACCATCAGTACAAAGCTACATCCTCATATCACTCTCACTTCATTTGTAGTTCATGTGTACTGTAAAGTGCTAATAATAATTATAATAATATTTATAATAACTAATGTGTGCCAAAGAAAAATCAAATATCCATAGTTAGGTAATTGGTATAATTTTGGTTGCTGATCCCGCATAGTAGCATAATTAATTTGATTTCCAATCAGCATGCATGACCACGTACTCTTGTTTAAGCACCTAAGAAAAACACTCATTGTATTAGAGTAGGGCTTCCTCTTGCCACAGATAACAATTTCAGCTGTTTATCACTTGATAATCTGTAGTTAGTCATGTTGCAAAATCAGGCACTCAGGTTTTGACTTTAGCTCCTCTCACTTTGGAATATTATAGCTATCAAAAAAATTTAACACAAAAAGAGAGCACACAGAGAGATCTATATATGAAGTTCATAGTGAAGAATCTATGAAGCTCTAAAGTCGTGACTTCAAGTCTTTCCTATTAATTTTTATGGTAGTGTCAACCAAGACTAGTTGTTGCATCTATATCCCTCCTCAGTCTTACAGGGCCGGAGCAAGTGGTCAGGCTGGTCAGGCCATGGCCAGACCAATATATATATGGCATATGTGGGTGTATCGATTTCTTGTACAGTGGATTATATGCAATCCCACCCTTTTGCCAATTAGTTTAATTGTTTGCCAACCAGAAGTGTTAAATAGATTACCCATCATTGTGATTAACCATATCATTATCAAATCAGGAAGAGTGTTTTTGACAGCATGATTAATAATTAAGACTGAGGGTATGTAGAAGATCACCTGACCAGATAATCATACATGCTGAGAGTGTGTAGAAGAGTGTTAACCAATGTACTGGAGACACCTAGGACCAAACACTCAACTGTAGACCACAGGATCATTTGCACACACATATTCATTATCATTTCATTATCAATATTTTATTGTGAGACTTCATGGGAGCCAGCCTATTAAAAGGCATCCTCCAGGTTGTTTAGTTAGTTAGTGCTGTGAGTTGTTTATTGAGATATGGCAAGCTGTAGTTTTCAGAGTTTTCATCCTCCTGAAATTTCTGATACACCACATCAGCCTGGCCCAAGTTTTAGGTTTCCTTTGGAAAGAAAACTTTTGTATCACGATCATTTCAAGCATCTTGGTTTCAACAGTGGCCTTTTCTGCATTATAATGAAGCTAAAGATTTAGCCTACTGTCATACTTGTGTGATGAGTTTCAAGAAGAAGAAGGTGAGGACTTCAAAAGCAGAACCATCATTTGTAAGTATATTTTCATTTTTCTGATAGTTTTGCTGTGCACCTTGGGATCTGTGATCAAAACTATATAAACTGCTAATGAAGATTTTTTCTCACATCAGGGTATTGGCTAGGCAAGGGTTAGCGCTTCGAGGTGATGGGGAATCTGAAAATGATAGAGTGTGATGGTGATGCATTAACCATGAACTGGTTGCAGAGGAAGATCAACAAATGTACATCCCATGAGGTTCAAAATGAAATTTTGAAGATCCTTGCTCTACAAGTACTTCGAAAGATTGTTGGTAATCTCCCTTTTTAACCATGAAACGACTGATATCACTAATCGTGAGCAAGTCACCATTGTTATTCGAAGAGTTGATGAAGATTTCGAAGTGTATGAGGAGTTTATTGGGCTTTACGAAGTTGATACTATTGGTGCTGAATATCTTACAAAAGTAATCAAGGACTGCTTGCTAAGACTGAACTTGCCAATCAGTAAACTTCGTGGTCAATGCTATGATGGCTGCAGCACAATGAGTGGGACAAAAACAGGAGTTGCTAAGAGAATATCAGAAGAGGAACCACGTGCTACTGCTATGGCCATGCGCTATATCTAGCTGCTAATAACACTGTCAAAAAGTTGAAAGTTATGAAAGACTCCATGGATTCTACACGTCATGAGATAACAAAGCTGATTACGTTTTCACCTAGACGTGATGCATTCTTCCGTGTCCATAAAACTGAAAATGATAAGCTATCTGATTCTCCTTCACCTGGCTTAAGACTTCTTTGCCCTACTCGATGGCCTCTCCGTGCTGACTCACTCTTAAGTATTATGGACAATTATTCTGCATTGCTAAGTACTTGGGAAGAAGCTTTAAAAATTACTAAAGATACTGAGGCCAAGGCATGAATTCAAGGTGTGAGTGCACAAATGAAAACATTTGATTTTCTCTTTGGTACTGTCTTGGGCGAAATGGTTCTTAGACATACTGATAATCTCAGCCGAACTTTACAAAATCCAGAAACTTCAGCAAGCAGAGGGCCAAGAAGTAACTAGCATGGTTACTTGCACACTTGATAAGCTTCGAGATGACATGACTTATGACTTATTTTGGTCTAATGTCTCAAGACTTGCTGAAGACTTTGAAATTGAAGAACCTCACTTGCCTCATCGTCGTAAGACACCTAGAAGATATGATGATGGTATCGAAGGAGATCTTCACACAGTTGTAAAATTGTACTACCGTCAACAATACTTTGAAGCCATTGATCTTGTAGTGAATTCAATAAAAGATAGGTTCGATCAACCAGGATACAGAATCTACCAGAATTTGGAACAGTTTCTGTTAAAGTCCTGCTGCAATGAAGAAATCACAGAGGAATTTGATTCTTTTTGTTCTTTTTACAAAGATGACTTCCATCCTGAAGTTCTTCAAGCCCAGTTGCTTACTTTCAGATTGGAATTTCAGCGAATTCAGAAGGAAAGTTATGGTGAAACGAATCAGAATACGACAAAAATTTCTGATATCAAGGCATTATTTTCAGACTTGATGGCTGCTAAGAAATTGTTACTTTCTGAAGTGTGTCGACTCTTCAAACTTATTTTGATCATGCCAGCCACCAATTCTACTTCAGAATAGTCATTTAGTGCACTTTGCAGGGTAAAAAGTTATTTGCGAAACACCACGAATCAGTTAAGGTTAAATAATCTCATGATATTACATGTCCATAAGGAGTTAACAGACAAAATGGAACTGAAAGATGCTGCAAATGAATTCATAGGAGATTCCGAACACAGGCTGAAGATTTTTGGAAAACTAAAGTATGTAATCACTAAACATCACAGTATTAACTGATATCACGAGGTTATGCTAAAACAATTTATAGTAATGAAGTAATTTCAATATTATTTTGTACACTAATAACCCCACTTATTTAATGTGTACTTGTGTGCATGGGTGTAATTTGCATTTTAATTGTGCATATATATATATATTATAACAAAATAGAATCTACATGGCCTGACCAATCATATTTTGCTTGCTCTGGGCCTGTCTTACCTCAAAGAAGTTCTTCATTCTCTGTACCTAATCACCCACAACTCTGATGTTGTTATTGTTGGAGACTTTAACACACCAGATATCAACTGATCAGTACTTTCAGCTCATTCTCCTTTCTACTATTCTCTCTGCGACTTCATTTTCACTGCATATACTTTCATAAATTATTACAGAGCATACACATTCATGCAGAAACATTTTATCAAACAGACCTAAAGAATAACATCTATCCCAGTAGACAGCAGTTTGTGCTCATCTCCTTCAGATGACCTAGTACTGATTAATCTTGTGTTAAATATCAACTCAAAAAAAATCAAAACCCAACACCATATTGAATAATGCTAGAACATATTATTTTAAGATCATTAACTCTTATCTAGACTTTTCAACGGTGTCTTCTCTTGGAAAAAATACTTAAGGCACCTATTAATGGCTCTAACATAGTTTGCAAGCAACTGCACCAGAATCCTATAGGATTTCGGCTTATCAACCATCATCCCTCTCTCTTTTGTCATTAAATAAAATACCAACTTTGGATTAAATAATAATAGTAATAGTAGTAATAATTATAATAATGGTAACTACTATTGCAACTTATTTGCATGATCAGAGAGTGGATTAAATTACAGTCATGTTAATTTCAAGCATATGCTTCACCCGCCGAGCTAAATCCATCTGACAATAACATGAGAGAATTGTGTATTACCTTGAATCCAATACTATCCTGACTTGCAACCTGGTCAGACAGAGATATATGCTATCAGGAAACAGGCTAAGAGGCTGATAAGTCACCTAGACACGGAAATCAGAGACTAGCCTGATCCAATATGGTGGTCTTGAAGTCTACAAATACTTCAAACACTTTTGTAAGAGGAGGAGTGCTACCTATTGGCATGATCAGAGAGAGAGAGAAAGGAGATGCTGACTGAAGCAAAATGGGGAGAAAGAATTTGTTCTTCATGGTCAGTTAAAATTATAGGATATGGAACTTGACATTATGAAGAGATTAATTCAACTCTGATAATAACTGAAAGAGTTGTGGGTGTCATCAGTGTTCCAAATCTAACCTGTTATCTTCTCAAAAGGACTAAACTCGCTAACTTTTGACACTCCTCATCATGAGATTTTAGATCTCATGGTTGGCTATAGTTCATATAATGTCAATGCATTAGTATTTTTAAGGAACTTCAAGCAACTAAATGAACTCTCAGTTGTCATAATAACATTAAAATTACCTTCTCAATAATCAACTTCAAATTTTATTCACTCGACATTTCGACTAAATGCTCTCGTCTACATCAGGAATTATTCCCGATGAAGACTAGAGCATCTAGTTGAAATGTCGAGTGAATAAAATTTGAAGTTGATTATTGAGAAGGTAATTTTAACTATGCAGTGATTATATTGCAGTTTGAGGGTTCTGCTTTTGAACCCAAAATTCAGATGATTACCAAGTATTTAGCTGTAAACAGTTGCAGTAGTTTGTGCAAAGGGCCATCAATTTATACTCACTTACACTTCCAACCCCCTCTCCTTACATCTCCCATTTTCTACTTTTATTCTAACTTCATAACAGCTCCTGATAATAATTTGTGTAGTTATAGGTGTAAATTATTGTCCCAAGTTCATCTTGCTTTATCATCCTGAAAGAACTACCCTTTGAAATGCCTCGACAACAAAGATCCCAGCTGATAAAAGAGTGTTAAGGCAGCCAATTATTATAAAGCTGTTTGAGGGAACTTCAAATAGTTCTGCAGATTAGACTTGCATTTTGATGGTTTATGTATGCAGCCAAAAAGTCTGTAGAAAACAACATATTTACAGAGTTGTAATAAAATTATGAGTGTTTGCTGCCACAATGTAAAAGTTTGATTGACAAAAGTTCTTCCTTTTCTCTTCCCCACCTCTTACAGTGCTCCTTTTCCACATTTAAATATAAGCAAGGAGTACAAACCAACTAAAGTGGAACAATCCAGAAGTTGCTAAAACTATTAGTAAGTGAACATGAGTGTGCACGAGTAACCTTTTTTGACTGGATCTTCACAACTAGCTATATACTATAGTAAATATTCTCTATACTGTGGGCAAAAAAACAAGGCATGGAAGCTTTTCACCTCCAGCATGATACTGCGCAATTTGTTGTTCTAGGATTTGGTGGTAGATTTACATAGAGAGTAGTTTCAGTGTCTTTTGAGTGAAATAATTCTGGAATACGTATGATATTTGAGTTAAACAGGTGATATTTGGAATTCCCTAGATGGATAGCCCTATTATCTGTTCTACCTTGGTATGGAAGGTAACTTGACAGCTGTAGATGTATGAAAAAGTATACCATAACAAATTTCTATATATATGCTGTGCTGTATGTAAATATACAGTACTGCTCAGAAAAGTAGCTAAGCCAGTTGCTGTAATTATCTCTTTATAGCACTGGGAAATGCTAAAATATGTATGTTGGTAATAATTATTGCAAAAGTCTATTATTTATCGTATATCAGCAGAAAATCATCAGTCATAAGATATGTAGCTGTAGTATCATTCCATAATTGCTTGGGGATAAATCCATATTTTGTGGTTTGTAACTGCAGTGTACTCTACCAGCTTACTATAAGTTCCATGCAGCTGCACAGCAGTTCTCACTCTTACTGTTGCCTCATACTACATGTAGAGGTGATTATTTATCCTATCATGCTAGTTGTTATTAAATTTGTGGCTACCATCATATGTAAGTTAAATAGATTTTTGTTGCGGCATGTATTTTCACATGTATTTATTTTTAAGAGTAGAGATCTATCATTTCTTTGAGAGTAGTGAATATGCAATTCCTAATTGTCAATTTTATCACTAGAGTTAATATATGCAGTCATTTGTAGGCATGTCTTGGGAATAGTAGAAAAAAACACATTTTGTGTCGTGATAAACCTAAGGATCAATAAGCCCAAATGCAATTTAGGAACAGGTTTAATTATCATCGGAATTTTTCTCACATATTCATCATCTAAAGAATATGTAAAAATGGAAAATAAATTTAGGAAAGAGGCATACATAAATATAAATGCCAAACAACATGGACAGACACAATTTTATTTGGCCAAAATCAGCACACACACAGCAGAGACTATAGCAGAAGCCAGTGAGAGCATAAATCAAAGCCGGGGGAGAAATAACTGCAACAAAAAGTCAAGATCATAGAATAGAGGGAATCTTTGTTAACATCAATATCCCTATAGAACACAGATCAAGAATAAACTTACAGCAGATTGAGTCACACAACATTGAGTTGAAATGTGCCAGCAATTTTTAACAAATCTGAATCCTCCTTCTAGATATTCTACTGTGGGGGAATTTGAAGGATACAGACTATCTGGCAAGTTCCCAGACTATCCAGAAGTTAAAAGATGCAATTACTAGGAAAACTAGGCCATTTATAAAACTATAGGTAACACACGATATCCAAGTGTGCCAGCAAAGGAGTGGATGCCACTTAGAGCATAATTATAAATGCTGTAAATAGTAAACTCCTAAACATTATGAATGTCATCCACATACACACACAGACACATATTTTATAAATCAAGATACTAGACCTTTGAACAATGTAGGTTTGTATTATCTGGAGGGTTTCACAGTTGTTGGTTTTCCTAGTACTGCATACAGTGTCATGCTAGTTGACTTTCAGGTCGATACAGGAAGATTAAAATGTAGAAAAGAGGAATGTAAGAGTAACTGGTTTAAGATACAGCATTAGACCAACACCAACATGTAAACTTAGAGTCAACTCTAGATGCAAATTTGTGTACATGAAGGCAATTGAGAATATAGTCAAGCAGATGCTGTGTTCAAGCAGGTCATCCTTTGGAAGAATCAATCACTTGTACCATGGTCAGGAATTTTGACCAGATCGAAATCATTACAGACCATCTTGACATCATTTTTCTTCACCATACATTGTTATGATTAAAATAATGGGATCACCATTTAAGGGATTTGGAGCACACAGCCATGTTCAAGCATTTTTAAGACGATTAGGAGGATCCCTCAAAGCATGAGATTCACACTACCAAATATTCCATATTCCCAATGGTTATATTGTACTGAATTTATGCATAGATTAGTAAAATGGCCTTGATATCTTGCCACTCCAGCCATTGGTTCTTTACCTCCTACATCACATTGCGTAGTTATTTGTATTATTGTTAATGAGATCAGTGGTGTGGATTTACCATGAAAGAGTTTCAGTGTTTTTAATGTGGTCTTATTGGGATGGCTTCAAACAATGCTAAAAATGTGGTAAGAACACCCACATACCAATTAGTATCGAAGTCAGAAGACAATTCTCTTAATACCATACCAACATCAAGTTCAAGTGCTACTTCTCAACATGAACAACAAATTCTTTCTCGGCATTTTGCTTTTATCTGCACATACATGCTCCTTCTTGGATGCAAGGTTTGTATTTGACAACATAGGGTCTAGGTGACCTTCCGACTTCTGCTTCATCCTGCCAGCAAATCTCCTCCCTTAGACCAGATGCCAAGTCTGGACTTTATTGGATTCAAGGAAGTTTGCAGTCACCTCGCGACACTTGCTGTCCTACTCGTGTGTTCTGCCAGTTTGTAAGTGAATGTGGTGAAGGCATGTGGATGAGAGTAGCCAACGTGAACATGACTGTGACTCAATATAGGTGTCCTAAGGGTCTGGAAATAAATTACCCAAACTAAACCTGTATGTCGCAAAACTGTTGATACAGGCTGTTCATCGGTGATGTTTTCTACCTATGGTGTGTCCTTCTCTAAAGTGTGTGTGCAAGTGATTGGCTACCAATTCTCAACTCCAGATGCCTATGCTCCTTATATTCAGAACACATCTCGTATAGTTGATGGTCTCTATGCTGATGGTGTTCTTATCAGACACAGCAGTTCTCCAAGAGCGCATATCTGGACACTTGCAGCAGGAGTAGATGCACTTAATGTAGTTCCATAATTCTGCTGTCCATGTAACAACTCCAAGCAAAATGGACCAGTGTCTCTCCCAGTGCCACCGTTTGTTGGTGCTGACTTTTAATGTGAGACTGCAAGTAGGACACTGTATACCGCAGGCACTTTCTATGAGGACGACCCTTTATGGGATAGTAAGAGATGTCGACCAAACTCTAGCTGCTATGAAGGAGTCAGGAGGCCATGGTTTAAGAAGGAACTCTCTGGCCTTGTCACTAGCGAAGTGCGGGTGTGTACAGATGAACCTATAGAAAATGAAGATATTCTGATCGAACAAATGGTTCTTCTTGTGTGCAGTTAATGATGTTACTACTACGAAGATATTCATTATGTTGTGGCACTGTTGTAAAATGCAATGGTCGAGAATTTATTCCCCTAGAACCTTGTATATATTGTACTTGTAGTGAATACATTTTACAAACAGTTACGTATTGCTACTGTAAGGAACTGTAAATTTTTGATGTGATACACTTAATATTCCACTGAAACTGTGTATTCAAATATTGGTCATGGCATCTGTGAGCACTTAGAAGAATTTATTGCTTACTATCACTATTTCCCAGAATAGTTGGCCAAAAAATGAAAAGTATTTGCTAAAAAGATAATGACATCCATCTGACCCTGCCAACTGCTGCACTTTATGTTGCATCTAATGGTTTCTTGCTCTGCTATCCAGTATAGTACATAATGGTCTCGTACATAATGGTCTCTCATGACTTTGACTACCATTTGTGAAAACCTTTCTTTGGAAGAAAACTACAGAGCCATCCATGCTACCTAGAAATTACTCACAATCCCTTTGTTAGTGAGAAGTAGCCACCCTTAGATGTATTTCTTTGCTTTGTGTGAAAAGATGCAGGATGGCATGCCCAGCAAGATAAATAGAATTGCTATGTTTTATTTCCAGAGGGACATCCATTAAGTGTCTCCAAAAGTCGACAGAGTCATGATATGTCTGCATGGTGCGTCTGTGGTTAGTTGCTGGGTATACCTATTATTGGATTGTAAGGGATATTGGTCCTCCACTAGCAAATGAGATGTGGAAACCATTGTTGAAAAATGGCAATATCACGACAGAGGTGTTGGTAAAATTAGCTTGAATTACAGTCATGTTCATTTTTAAGCTATTCTCACACATATGCTTCACCCACCCAGTTAAATCCATCTGGCAATAATGAGAGAATTGTGTACTGCCTTGAATGCAATACTATCCTGGCATGCAACTTGGTCTGAGAGAGGCTATATGCTGTCAGGAGATCAGAAGAGGCTGATAAGTCTACTAGACACGGAAATCAGTGACTAGTCTTATCCAATGTGATGGTCTTGAGGATTACAAGTACTTCAAACACTTTTGTCAGAGGAGCGCTCCTACTTATTTGCATAATCAGTGAGTGGGAAAGGAGATGCTTACTAAAGCAAAATGGAGAGAAAGAATTTGTTCTTCATGGTCGGTTGAAATTATAGGATATGGAACTTAACAATATGAAGAGATTTATTCTAGGATAACAACTCTGATAATAACTGATGAAGTTGGTAATGTCATCAGTATTCCAAATTTAACCGGTTAACTTTCCAAGGGGATTAATCTCATAAACCCTTGACATTCCTCCCACATGAGAAATGAGAGCTCATGGTTAACTATAGTTCATATAACATCAATGCCAGTATTTTTAAGGAACTTCAAACAACTGTGCAGTGATTATCTTGCAGTTTGAAGGTTGTGCTTTTGAGCCCAAAAGTCAGTTCACTACAAAGTATTTAGCTGTAAACAGTTGCAGTAGTTTGTACAAAGGGCCATCAATTTATACCCACTTACTCTTCCACCCCCTCTCCTTACATCACCCATTTTCTACTTTTATTCTCACTTTGTAACAGCTTCTGATAATAACTTGTGTTGTTATAGGTGTAAATTATTGTTATCCGGCTTTAATATCATCCGGAAAGAACTACCCTTTGAAATGTCTCCACAACAAAGGTCCCAGCTCAAGTTATAGCTAAAAGAGTGTCATGGCATCCAATTATTATAAAGCTGTTCTGAGGGAACTTTAAAAGCTCTGCAGATTAGTCTTGCATTTTTATGATTTATGTATTCAGCCAAAAAGTCTGCAGAAAACAACATATTTACAGAGTTGTAACAAAATTATGAGTGTTTGCTGCCACAATGTAAAAGTTTTATTGACAAATAATTCTTTCCTTTCTGTTCCCCACCTCTTACAGTGCTCCTTTTCCACATTTAAATATAGGCAAGGAGTAAAAACCAACAAAAATGGAACAGTCCAGAAGTTGCTAAAATTATAAAACTACTAGCAAGTAAACACGAGTGTACATCAGTAACCTTTTTTGACTGAATCTTTATACTATAGTAAATATTCATTATACTGTGGGCACTCAAAAACCAAGCATGGAGGTTTTTAACCTCCAGTATGATTCTGCACAATTTGTTGTTGTAGGAATTGGTAGTAGATTTACATAGAGAGTATATAGTTTCAGTGTATTTGGGGTGTAATAATTCTGGAATACGTATGAGTTTTAGTTAAACAGGAGATATTTGGGTGGATAACCCAGCTATCTGTGCTATGTTTGTTTGGAAGGTAACTTGGCAGCTATAGATGGTATGAAAATATATGCTATAATAAATCTCATACTGTATAAAAAATATTATGGAGTATTTCTCAGAAAAATAGCACCCTCAACTAAGCCAGCTTATGATTAAAGTTGCAGCTAATCTCACTTGTTTGTTGTGGCACATTTTTCAAGTGTATTTATTTTTATGAGTAGATTTCTTTGAGAATACTGAATATGCAATAAATTCATAATTGTCAATTGTATCACTAGCATTTTTAACTGGAGCTATGTTTTTACTCCTCCTCATCATCTGTGTTAAAAGTTTTGAAAAGGTCAAAACAACACTTCTAGCCACTTGAGTTGTTTGCTTATTATGTTGCAGCTCTCGGTTGGTTTGTGGATTTTTTATACTTCTCAATGATGTTTTGTAGCAGCTCTTCTGTTTCGAATATATAGAAAACAGAGCAGATGGTATCGCCTTCACTAAGCTTTAGATGTAGGATGGTTGAACTCTGTAAGGCATTCTCTTACAAAATTCACAATAGAGTTTAAATGTTATAATTATAGTTTAATCATCTGCATACTACAATAAAGGTGTCTGGTGAACGTTAGAAGTTTTAGGTTAGTAAGATTAGCCATCACAAGACTTGGCATTGGTAGCAATCATAAACTTGAGGTCTTCAGACTTGATCAACATGTCTTGACTAATGATCTGCTTTAAATTATGTATTCATATTTAAAATGTAGACCTGCATATGATCTAAGGACATTTTCAATCAGGGAGGACACTTTCCTGTGTAGCACCAGGAGATTATTTATAGAGTCGCCTAACAAGAGGATTAAATCACTTTTAATATAGGGAAGTAGGTCCCAGCCTACTTCAAATATTTGCATGTCATTTGTAGGCATGCCTTGGGAATAGTAGAAAACGAATTAATAAGCTCAAATGCAGTCTAGGAACAGGTTTCATTATCATCGCAATTGTTTTCACATATTCATCATGTAAAGGTGGACAAATAAATTTAGGAAAAAGGCACATTCAAATATAAATGCCAAACAACATGCAGAGACACAATTTTAAAACTCCAAAACCAGCACACACAAACACACACACAGCAGAGCCATTAGCAGCAGTAAGTGAGAGCATCAGTCAGAGCACGGGAAAATAACTGCAACAAAAAATCAAGATCATAGATATAGAAGGAATCTTTAAGAAGAATTATTAACATAAATATCCCTATAAGCAAGAGATTAAGAATAAATTTACAGATTGAGTAATGTAATATTGAGTTGAAATGTGCCAGCAATTTAACAAATCTGAATCCTCCTTCTAGATATTCTACTGTGGGAGAATTTTAAGGATACAGCCTATGTGGCGAGTTCCCAGACTATCCAGATGTTAAAAGAAGCAATAACAAGGAAAATTAGGCCATTTATAAAATTACAGGTGAATAACTTTGCACAATGTATCCAAGTATGCCAGCAAAGGAGTGGATGCCACTTTGAGCATAATTATAAATACTGTAAATAGCTAACATTATAAATGAAGAATGGCTCATATATCATCCACACACACAGCCACATATTTTATAAATCAAGATACTAACCTTTTGAACAATGTAGGTTTGTATTATCTGGAGGGTTTCAGAGTTGTTGGTTTTCCTAGTCCTGCATACAGTGTCATGCTAGTTGACTTTCAGGACGATACAGGAAGATTAAAATATGGAAAAGGAGGAATGTAAGAGTAAGTTATAAATATAGATAGAAAATATGTGTACATGAAGGCAATCGAGAGTAATAGCCATGGTTAGTCAAGCAGATGCTGTGTTCAAGCAGTTCATCCTTTGGAACAATCAATCACTTGGACTATGGTAAGGAATTTTGACCAGATAGAAATAATTACAGATCGTTCTGACATCATTTGTCATGCTACCATAAAATTTTATGCAGATATACATTTTGAATAATGGAATCACCATTTAAGTGATTTGGAGCACACAGCCATCTCTCCCACATCACATTTGCATAGCTATTTGTATTAGTGTTAATGAGATCATTTACCATGAAAGAGTTTCAGTGTTTTTAATGTGGTCTTATTGGGATGGCTTCAACCAATACTCAATCTGTGGTAAGAACACCCAAACACCAATTAGTTTCAAAGTCAGTTATAAAAGAAGACAATTCTCTTGATACCATACCAACATCAAGTTCAAGTGCTACTTCTCAACATGAACAACAAATTCTTTCTCAGCATTTTGCTTTTATCTGCAAATGCATTCTCCTTCATGGATGCCAAGGTTGTGTTCAACAACATAGATATCGAAGGTCTAGGTGACTTTCCGACTTATCCTGCTTCATCCTGCCAGCAAATCTCCTCCCTTAGACCAGATGTCAAGTCTGGACTTTTTTGGATTCAAGGAAATCAGCAGTCACCTCACGACACTTGCTGTCCTACTCGTGTGTTCTGCCAGTTTGTAAGTGAATGTGGTGAAGGCTTGTGGATGAGAATAGCCAACGTGAACATGACTGTCCCACAAGCTAGGTGTCCTATGGGTCTGGAAAAAATTACCCAACCTAGCCCATTATGTCGCAAAACTGTTGAAGCAGGCTGTTCATCAGTGATGTTTTCTACCTTTGGTGTATCCTACACTAAGGTGTGTGGGCAAGTGATTGGCCTCCAATTCTCAACTCCGGATGCCTTTAATGCTTATATTGTGGATACATCTCGTACCATTGATCATCCCTATGCTGATGGTGTTCTTATCAGTCACAGTAGTCATCCAAGAGAGCATATCTGGACACTTGCAGCAGGAGTAGATGCACTTAATACGGGTGCACAATTCCGCTGTCCATGTAGCAACTCCAAGCAACATGAACCTCCGTCTGTCCTAATGCCTCCGTTTGTTGGTGCCGACTTTTACTGTGAGACTGGAAGTAGGACACTGTATATCGCTGGCACCGTCTATTCGGACGACCCTTTATGGGATGGTAAGGGATGTGGACGACTCTCTAGCTGCTGTGAAGGAGTCAGGAGGCCATGGTTTAAGAAGGAACTCTCTGGCCTTGTTTCTAGCGATGTGGAAGTGCGGGTGTGTACAGATGAAGATAGACATAATGAAGATATTCTGATCGAACAAATGGTTCTTCTTGTGCAGTAATGATGTTACTGTTACAAAGATATTCATTATGTTGTGGCACTGTTGCAAAGTGCGATGGTCAAGAATTTATTCCCCTAGAAACTTGTATATATTGTACTTGTAGTGAATAGATTTTACAAACAGTTACATATTGCTGTGTTTAGTATTGCTGCTGTAAGGAACTGTAACTTTTTGATTTTATACACTTAATATTCCAATGAAACTAAACTACTAGTATTCAAATATTGGTCATGGCATCTGTGAGCATTTAGAACAATTTATTGCTTACTATCACAAAATAGTTGGTCAAAAAATGAAAAGTATTTGGTAAAAAGATAATGACGTCCATCTGACCCTGCTAACTGCTGACTTTATGTAATAACTATGGTTTCTTGCTTTACTATCCAGTAGTACATATCAGCCACAACGGTCACTTCATGACCTTGACTGCCTTTCTTTGGAAGAAAACTAAATAGCCATCCATACTACCCAGCAATCACTCACAATCCCTTTGCTCATGAGAAGTAGCCACCCTTAGATGTATTTCTTTCTTTTAAGTTTTGTTGTAGACATAGTGTGCAAAGATGCAGGATGGCATGCCAAGCAAAATACATAGAATTGCAATCTTCTTTTTCCAGTCGGACATATCTCCTAAAGTCGACAAAGTGGTCACATGTCTGAATTGTGCCTCTGTGGATAGTTGCTGGGTATACCAATTAATGCTGTAATGCATGGATTTCAGAACATTTTTATGAAAGTGTTTAGGCCCCGCCTTTCAAAAAGTTGTCCAGAATACCATCTATGAATACTACTACTCTGCTGCAAATCTACAAAGGATCAGAGCAGAGAGCCATGAAATTGCCAGCAGACACTGGAGCAGTTGACAAGGTCTAATAGGGGTCATTTTATTTTTTTGCAAGAACTTTACAATTTTCCACTGAGAGGTAGCGATAGCTAGCAATTATTCCTTTTTAATGTACACAAGTCCCATGGGTTATATTTGACTATTGAATAATTAGCTAAGTGGAATATTAAATCTAACCACCTCAAATAAGTCAGAGTTCCTTATGGTGGCTATACTCTTCACGGCTACATATATCTGGTTGCAAGATCTTAAATCAATTTTGACTAGCTACAGGTACACATGTGTGAAGCTATAGTGGGATAAATTCATGACAATCACATTTTTTTATAATGCCACATAATATCAAAAACATGCTCATGACAACAGTAGAGATTTGTTCAATGAGAATATTTTCTTTGAGCTAGGTTAATCTGTGCACACACGCACTTCCAAATCACTACTTCAACTATGACTTCCTGGCTGCTTCACAGCATGTAGATGATGGTCCACATTCCTTGCCATGGTTCCTGCAGATATTAGTAATTTACATCATTATCTCCCTTACTTGCAATCTCACAGTCAAAGTGAGTCCAAACAAACACAGCAGTGCAGCCAGTAGCTATATGTCACGTGATGTTTGGAGTAAGGATATTATCCTTTCTTTCTGCTGCACGTGCTCACTCGAGACGTGCTGCTGTGATGCCAGTTCATGAATTCTACAAACATTATTGCTTGCCCACAAGTGGTCGTGAAAGTAGTACGATAAGTAGATAATCCTCCTGATGAACAGCCTGATTATACAGTTTTATGAGAGTAGGGCAAATGACTTATTTCAGACTGGAATGACATGTATCTGCTTGAAGTTTTTAAGGCTTGGTTGATCTGTGCACACACGCTCTTCCAAATCACTAGTAATTATGGCCAAAGAGCTCTTGTACCATGACTCTCTGGCTGCTTCACAGCATGTAGATGATGGCCCACATCCATTGCCATGGTTCAAGCAGATATTAGTGATTTACATCATAATCTCCCTTACTTGCAGTCTCACGGTAAAAGTGAGCCCCAACAAATGCAGCTTTGAAGGGAGTAGCTATATGACATGTGATGTTTGGAGTTGCTGCATGGACATTATGGACAAAAGTCCTTCCCTCCTGCTGAAAACTAGCAGATGTGCTCTCTTGGAGAAGTGCTGCTAGTGATGCCAGTTCATGAATTCTACTCACACCATTGCTTGCCTGCAAGTTGTAGTGAAAGGAGTACCTTAAGTAGATAATCCTCCTGAGGAACAGCCTGATTACTCAGTTTTATGACAGTAGGGCAAACGACTTCTTTCAGACTGGAAGGACATCTATATTGACTCACAGTCAAGTTCATGTCTCCTACATTGTGCTTCACCACACCCAATTAATCCCATCTGGCATTGGACATGAAAGATGAGAAGGTTATGTACTAACTTGAATAAAACATTGTTCAGAATTAGTACCAGGTCTGAGGGAAGCTATTTTCCAGCAGGCGATAGCAGAGAAGGTAGTAGACACTGGTGCTATAGGCTTGCCTTCTTCAAAAAGATGGTCTTGACTTCTACAAAGATGTGATAGCTTCCTTTAACTCCTCGATTCTCAGCATACTTGCCACATAGAATGTATCCTTCAAATGGTCCAACAGATAAATATCTGGTAAGGTTTCAGATTTATTGCACTTTTCAACGGAATGTTTCGCGGTGAGTTGATGCTTGATCTGTATAGGGATATAGATTTATTATAATATTTTTTAAAGATTCCCACTTGCATTTATGTGCTTGAATTTTGTGTTGAAGTAATTCCTTCAGTCCACCATATAGGAGAAGGCTAGTCTTTGACTTCTGTGTCCAAGTGACTTTTCTGCCTTTTCTGCTAACTCCTGTCAACAAATAGTCTCCCTCTGACAGGTGCTATATCTGGACATTACTGTGTTGACTGATGCACACTCTTGCTGCTGCAATAGCCTATATGTTGTGTGCAGATTTTTTCCTTCCAAAATGACTGTATATTTACTCTCCTTCTTTCCTAATGTTCTGCGTCCACCTGTATATCAGAGATTTGTGGAGAAAATTGTGATATCGATACAACCTATTCTTAAACTGGGTTTGGACTTAAATATTCATGGGTACAACTCGACATGAGATATTTTATAAACAGTTCTCAAGGAACGACAACAAGTGACCGAAAATCATACATATATCTGGAGATCAAAGATTCCTGCAACATCAAGTTAAAATCTTCCAGTAGTTTTAGTAAAACGGAACCCCCTCAGAGAGATATATTTTTCTGCAGGTCTATTAGAATGATACAGTCCATGAGACTAATTCCCAGAGTATCTAGGAATTGAAAGAAGCATTGAAAGGAAAATTTGAACTGATTTTATGTAAGAGAATAGGTGAATTGCTTTGTATACTGTGTCCAAAATGAGAGGGTTCCAACTTGAGCATATGTTGTAAATGCAGTAAAAACTCAATTAACTATCATTATGAGTGAAGCATGGCAAATATTCCATCCACACAGATATTTTATGATTAAAGATGTGTGGGCTGAATTTTTGGGGGGATTGTCCCACTCTAGTTGGTCTATATCATGCTAGTTGACTTTTGGATGAAAATTAAAATGTGACAAAGGAGGAACATAAGAGGTGGGAGAATGGAAAGGGAAAAATAATTGAAATATTTGGTCATACCAATAATCCTTCTAATTTCTGCTTCTTCTGCTAACTCCTGCCAAAGAAATAGCCTCCCTCGGACTGGTGCTAAGTCTGGATTCAATGTGTACACAACACTGTATGACAAAGAGTTTGACTAAGTGTATCTGAGAGTTCAAAGTACAAATCAAATATTTTAATAATGCAATTGAAATGATGTGATTAAAAATCCACAAAAACATTCTTTATTTAATTTACGGACTCTGAGTAGAAATCAAATAATTATTATTCCAAATTCAATTACTGAGAAAAATGCACTTGAAATGATGCGAATAGAAATCCAAAGATTTATTTATTTTGAAGACTCGGAGGTATTCAAGCATTCTCAATGATGATCTACATTCAAGTTGGCCATGGATATTCTACCCCGAAGCACTGCAATGTAAAAAATCACTCAAATTTCCTTGCCAAAAGCAACTCAAAGTGGTTGATAATTCTTCCTCCATGGAGTCCTCTTCCAACAAAAAACAAAAGGAAATTAGAGTCGCACAAGAACTGCAGTTTATGCAGAGCATGAAGCGTCAAGAATGAAGTTTTATGGATACATCTTCAAGTTCCACCCCTGCCCACGGATGTAAGTGCTTCTGCAGTGACACTCTCAATAAATTGTTTGTTGCTATCAGCAAGAAGACCTTCAAAAATAAAATAGCCAGCTATCCCACTCCCAAGAAACAGAGCACCAGTTCTAGGTGTAAGTCTGTTAATATGGCACAAATATGGTGTACCCAGTCCTAGCCACATCTTAATATCCTGTCATGTTAATAATAATATGATAGCACTCCAGAGTTATGCAGGTGATGTGTGCACAATAACAAAGATATAATTTTTATTTCATAAACTCAGACTTGGTGGCTTTGCCAGAAAGTACTCTGGATGCCCACATTAACTTTCTCTTCTGCCAAGAATGCATCACATCCTTACATTTGCATCTACAGAGTCATTAAATAAAACAGAAGTATCAGTTCTAAGGCTGGATGTCCCACCATCCCCATGCTCATCTCTAACATTATAATAAACTCAAGTATGTCATCATACCTGCCACAACTCCAATTTCTCAAACCAGACTAATAAAGGCCAATTTATATTGACCTGTCATGCTTTACTTAGTGTGTGATTTAAGTATGTTCTACTCAACATCCTTTAAGGTAGCTACATGGTTCTTTTCATATAAATAGCTTTCTAGTTTAGAGTACATATGACAACCAATATAGAAAAATCCCATTTAATGCCCATCACTCTAACTCTAAACTCTCACTGTCAAATGGGATCACAATAAAATCACTTTGATCTACTTCCAGTCAGTTCCGATGTCCTGCAGCACAATCCATTATCTTATTAACGACTTTCTAACTGCCATTTCTTCATTTTCTCTACTCTTATATGAAGATGATACCAAGTGTTTTAAATGTATTAAATCAGTTTTTGATGTATCTCTTCTTCAAAATTATTAATCCTCACTTGCAAAATTGGTTGACTGGTTGTTATGTCTCTTTAAACATCTCAAAGTGTTGCCATTTGAGGATTTTCTCAAAAGTGCCTGCTGTTGACTATGGATGACATTTGCATTAACACCAAAAATAATGCTAAAGATCTAGGTGTAATTATTTCAAGTGACCAACATGGAACTTTCATATATCAAACATCCTCTCAAAAGCCTATGGGACCTTAAACCTTCTATATCGCCCTTTCTATCATTGTGACTCGATTAGTACGATAAAGAGACTTTTCATGTTTCTTGTTAAAACTCAACTCCCCTGTTGTTCTCCTGTCTGGCATCTTCACTTGATTCATTCTCCTAGAGAACAAATAAAAAGAAGAGTAACAAATTTATACATAATGACTACAAATCCTACTCCACAAGTCTCGCCTATTGATGTTTAAACATTCTTCCCTTAATGATGACACTTGAACTGAATGACATATTTTTCCTAGTTAAATCTTTGAAAGATCCTACAGATCACTTTAACATCCTCAATTATATAGCTTATCATTATCGTACAAGATCTGGATGTCATGTAAAGTTACTCTGCACTCAATCCAAAGCAATCAAAAGTCAACATTTCTTCTTTAATCGGCTCCCTCGCCTATGGAATTTTCTGCCACGTATTGATCTTGATATGTTGTTGTCGTAATTATATATCTCTTAAAATCATATTTTCATAATCATTTCATTGTAAACTTTGATTCCAATAACTCATGCACTTTCCACTTTCAATGTCCATGTGAAAATTGTTCTAGTGTTCCCTCCTCCTGTAATTACAAACTATTATTGGCTACCTAGTAGACCAGCTACATCCTCATATCTCACTCTCACTTCATTTGTAGTTCATGTGTAGTAAAGTGCTAATAATAATATTATAATAATTAATGTGTGCCAAAGAAAAATCAAATATGTATTTAGTATAATTTATAATTTTGGTTGCTGATCATGCATAGTACCACAATTAATTTGATTTTCTACCAGCAAGCATGACCTCGTACTCGTGTTTAAGCACCTAAGAAAAACATTCATTGTATTAGAGTAGGGCTTCCTCTGGCCACAAATAGCTATTTATCACTTGATAATCTGGAGTTAGTCATGTTGCAAAATCTGGCACTCAGATTTTGAGGTAACCCTATTTTAGCTCCTATTACTTTGGAGCTATTCAATATTTTAACAAAAAATAGAGCACACAGAGAGATCTATATATGAAGTTCATAGTGAAGAATCAATGAAGCTCTAAAGTCATGACAATAAGTGTTTCCTATTTTATGTTATAGTCAACCAAGACTCTTCTTTGTTGCATCTATATCCCTCCTGCATCTCCTGAGTCTTACCTCAAAGAAGTTCTTCGTTCTCTGAATCGAATCACCCACAGCTGTGATGTTGTTATTGTTGAGGACTTTAACACAGCAGATATCAACTGATCTGTACTTTCAGCTCATTCTCCTTTCTACTCTTCTCTCTGCTACTTCATTTCCACTGCATTAACTTTCATATGTTATTACAAAGCATACACATTCATGCGGAAACATTTTATCAAACAGACTATTTATCCCAGTTTGCTCATCTCCTTCTGATTACCTAGTTCTGATTAACCTTGTGTTAAATATCAACTCAAAAAAATCAATACCCATAACCATATTGGAACATATTTTTAAGATCATTAACTCATACCTAGAGTTGTCAACAGTGTCTTCCCTTGGAAAAGATACTTAAGGTACCTATTTCTACAACCAATTCCTCTTACATAGTTTACAAGCTACTGCACTGGAATCCATTAGGATTTAGGCTTATCAACTTCGTCCCTCTCACTATTGTCATTTAATTTAATGTCAAATTTGGATTAAATACTACTAAATAATAATAGTAATAAAAATTTTATAATTATAATAATAGTAACTACTACTACAACTAGCACTTCCACTACTAGTGCTACTTCTAGTAGTAGTAGTATTACTAACAGCTGCATGTCTGTGTTTGTTGAGGCTTGACTGTGAGAGAGCAAGTAGGAGAATTAATTGTCACTATCTACAGGAACCTTTATGGGATTGTAAGGGATATTGGCCCTTCACTAGTTGCACTGCAAATGAGATGTACAAACCATTGTAGAAGAATAGCAATATCAAGACAGAGGACATCTATTTAGATTGAATTACAGTCATGTTCATTTCAGCTATTCTCAAACATATGCTTCACCCTTGCAGTTAAATCCATCTGGCAATAATATGAGAGAATTGTGTATTACCTTGAACCCAGTACTATCCTGATTTGCAACCTGGTCTGAGAGAGGCTATATGCCATCAGGAGGCTATATACCATCAGGAGGCAGGCGAAGAGGCTGATAAGTCGGAAATCAGAAACTAGCCTTATTGTATACAGTGGTCTTGAAGTCTACAAGTACTTCAAACACTTTTGTAAGAGGAGCAGTGCTACCTATTGGCATGATCAGAGTGTTAGAAAGGAGATGCTGACTAAACTAAAATGGGGAGAAAGAATTGTTCTTCTTGGTCAGTTGAAATTATAGGATATGGAACTTGTCATTATGATAACAACTCTGATAATAACTGAGTGAGTTGTGGATGTCATCAGTGTTCCAAATTTAAACTGTTATCTTCCCAAAGGCACTAAACTCACTAACCTTGACACTCCTACTCATGAGAAATCTGAGCTCATTATTAGATATAGTTCATATAATGTCAGTGCCTATATATGCTAGTATTTTTAAGGAACTTCAAACAACTATGCAGTGATTATCTTGCAGTTTGAAGGTTGTGCTTTTGAGTACAAAAATTAACTACAAAGTATTCAGCTGTAAACAGTTGAAGTAGTTTGTGCAAAGGGTCATCAATTTATACCCACTTACTCTTCCACCCCCTCTCCTTACATCTCCCATTTTCTACTTTTCTTAACAGCTTCTGATAATAACTTGTGTAGTTATAGGTGTCAATTATGTCCAAAGTTTGTCCTTCTTTGATATCATCCTGAAAGAACTACCCTTTGAAATGCCTCCACAACAAAGGTCCCAGCTCAAGTTATAGCTAAAAGAGTGGCATGGCAGCCAATTAGTATAAAGCTGTTCTGAGGGAACTTTAAACAGCTCTGCAGATTAGTCTTGCATTTTGATGGTTTATGTATTCAGCCTAAAACTCTGTAGAAGACAACATATTTACAGACATTATGATTGTTTGGTAGTAGAATCTAAAAGGTTTTTTTACATATTATGCAAATAATTCTTCCCTTTCTGTTCCCCACCTCTTACAGTGCTCCTTTTCCACATTTAAATATAGGCAAGGAGTAAAAACCAACTAAAGTGGAACACTCCAGAAGTTACTAGAGTGAACATGAGTGTACATCAGTAACCTTTTTTTACTGAATCTTCACAACTAGCTATACTATAATAAATATTCACTACAGGGTGGGCACTCAAAAACCAAGGCATGGAAGCTTTTGACCTCCAGCATGAATCTTTACAATTTGTTGTTGTAGGATGTGGGTATTGGATTTACATAGAGAGTACCTTCAGTAGGATATATTTGGGATTCCCTAGATGGATACACCTGTTATCTGTGCTATCTATGTATGGAAGGTATAACTTAGCAGCTGTAGATGGTATGAAAATATATACAGTAACAAATTTCTATATAATAATATAAATATACAGTGTATACTGCTCAGAAAAATAGCTCGCTCAACTAAGCCAGCTTATGATTAAATTTGTGGCTTGTAAGTTTTTTGTGGCACATTTTTTCAAGTGTATTTAGTACATTTCTTTGAAAGTATACTGAATATGCAATTGATAATTGTCATTTGTATCACTAGCATTTTTAACTGGAGCTATGTTTTTACTCCTCATCATCTGTGTTAAAATTTCATCTTCTTCTAGCCACTTGAGTTGTTCGCATATAGTTGCAGCTCTCGGTTGGTTTGTGGATTTTTATACTAATCAATGATGTTTTGTAATTCTTCTGTTTCCAAGATATAGAAAACAGAGCACATGGTATCGCCTTCACTAAGCTTGAGATGGATAATGATTAGAATGGCTGAACTCTATAAGCTATTGTCTTAGAACACTAACAATAGTGTTGAAATGTTATAATTATATTATCATCATCTGCATATATACTACAATAAAGGTGTCTATTGATGATGATGCATGTTAGGTAGTAAGATTAGATCCACTGCAATCAAAAGTCAGCATTCCTTCTTTAATCGGCTCCCTCGCCTATGGAATTCTCTGCCATGTATTGATCTTGACACGTCGTTGTCTTAATTAAATATCTCTTAAAATCATAATTTCATAATCATTTCATTGCAAACTTTGATTCCAATAACTCGTGCACTTTCCACTTTCTATGTCCATGTATAAATTGTTCTAGTGTTCCCTGCTCCTGTAATTTTAAACTATTATTGGCTACCTAGTAGACCATCAGTACAAAGCTACATCCTTATATCACTCTCACTTCATTTGTAGTTCATGTGTACTGTAAAGTGCTAATAATATAATAATATTTATAATAATTAATGTGTGCCAAAGAAAAATCAAATATCCATAGTTAGGTAATTAGTATAATTTTGGTTGCTGATCCCGCATAGTAGCATAATTAATTTGATTTCCAATCAGCATGCATGACCACGTACTCTTGTTTAAGCACCTAAGAAAAACACTCATTGTATTAGAGTAGGGCTTCCTCTTGCCACAGATAACAATTTCAGCTGTTTATCACTTGATAATCTGTAGTTAGTCATGTTGCAAAATCAGGCACTCAGGTTTTGACTTTAGCTCCTCTCACTTTGGAATATTATAGCTATCAAAAAAATTTAACACAAAAAGAGAGCACACAGAGAGATCTATATATGAAGTTCATAGTGAAGAATCTATGAAGCTCTAAAGTCGTGACTTCAAGTCTTTCCTATTAATTTTTATGGTAGTGTCAACCAAGACTAGTTGTTGCATCTATATCCCTCCTGAGTCTTACAGGGCCGGAGCAAGTGGTCAGGCTGGTCAGGCCATGGCCAGACCAATATATATATGGCATATGTGGGTGTATCGATTTCTTGTACAGTGGATTATATGCAATCCCACCCTTTTGCCAATTAGTTTAATTGTTTGCCAACCAGAAGTGTTAAATAGATTACCCATCATTGTGATTAACCATATCATTATCAAATCAGGAAGAGTGTTTTTGACAGCATGATTAATAATTAAGACTGAGGGTATGTAGAAGATCACCTGACCAGATAATCATACATGCTGAGAGTGTGTAGAAGAGTGTTAACCAATGTACTGGAGACACCTAGGACCAAACACTCAACTGTAGACCACAGGATCATTTGCACACACATATTCATTATCATTTCATTATCAATATTTTATTGTGAGACTTCATGGGAGCCAGCCTATTAAAAGGCATCCTCCAGGTTGTTTAGTTAGTTAGTGCTGTGAGTTGTTTATTGAGATATGGCAAGCTGTAGTTTTCAGAGTTTTCATCCTCCTGAAATTTCTGATACACCACATCAGCCTGGCCCAAGTTTTAGGTTTCCTTTGGAAAGAAAACTTTTGTATCACGATCATTTCAAGCATCTTGGTTTCAACAGTGGCCTTTTCTGCATTATAATGAAGCTAAAGATTTAGCCTACTGTCATACTTGTGTGATGAGTTTCAAGAAGAAGAAGGTGAGGACTTCAAAAGCAGAACCATCATTTGTAAGTATATTTTCATTTTTCTGATAGTTTTGCTGTGCACCTTGGGATCTGTGATCAAAACTATATAAACTGCTAATGAAGATTTTTTCTCACATCAGGGTATTGGCTAGGCAAGGGTTAGCGCTTCGAGGTGATGGGGAATCTGAAAATGATAGAGTGTGATGGTGATGCATTAACCATGAACTGGTTGCAGAGGAAGATCAACAAATGTACATCCCATGAGGTTCAAAATGAAATTTTGAAGATCCTTGCTCTACAAGTACTTCGAAAGATTGTTGGTAATCTCCATTTTTAACCATGAAACGACTGATATCACTAATCGTGAGCAAGTCACCATTGTTATTCGAAGAGTTGATGAAGATTTCGAAGTGTATGAGGAGTTTATTGGGCTTTACGAAGTTGATACTATTGGTGCTGAATATCTTACAAAAGTAATCAAGGACTGCTTGCTAAGACTGAACTTGCCAATCAGTAAACTTCGTGGTCAATGCTATGATGGCTGCAGCACAATGAGTGGGACAAAAACAGGAGTTGCTAAGAGAATATCAGAAGAGGAACCACGTGCTACTGCTATGGCCATGCGCTATATCTAGCTGCTAATAACACTGTCAAAAAGTTGAAAGTTATGAAAGACTCCATGGATTCTACACGTCATGAGATAACAAAGCTGATTATGTTTTCACCTAGACGTGATGCATTCTTCCGTGTCCATAAAACTGAAAATGATAAGCTATCTGATTCTCCTTCACCTGGCTTAAGACTTCTTTGCCCTACTCGATGGCCTCTCCGTGCTGACTCACTCTTAAGTATTATGGACAATTATTCTGCATTGCTAAGTACTTGGGAAGAAGCTTTAAAAATTACTAAAGATACTGAGGCCAAGGCATGAATTCAAGGTGTGAGTGCACAAATGAAAACATTTGATTTTCTCTTTGGTACTGTCTTGGGCGAAATGGTTCTTAGACATACTGATAATCTCAGCCGAACTTTACAAAATCCAGAAACTTCAGCAAGCAGAGGGCCAAGAAGTAACTAGCATGGTTACTTGCACACTTGATAAGCTTCGAGATGACATGACTTATGACTTATTTTGGTCTAATGTCTCAAGACTTGCTGAAGACTTTGAAATTGAAGAACCTCACTTGCCTCATCGTCGTAAGACACCTAGAAGATATGATGATGGTATCGAAGGAGATCTTCACACAGTTGTAAAATTGTACTACCGTCAACAATACTTTGAAGCCATTGATCTTGTAGTGAATTCAATAAAAGATAGGTTCGATCAACCAGGATACAGAATCTACCAGAATTTGGAACAGTTTCTGTTAAAGTCCTGCTGCAATGAAGAAATCACAGAGGAATTTGATTCTTTTTGTTCTTTTTACAAAGATGACTTCCATCCTGAAGTTCTTCAAGCCCAGTTGCTTACTTTCAGATTGGAATTTCAGCGAATTCAGAAGGAAAGTTATGGTGAAACGAATCAGAATACGACAAAAATTTCTGATATCAAGGCATTATTTTCAGACTTGATGGCTGCTAAGAAATTGTTACTTTCTGAAGTGTGTCGACTCTTCAAACTTATTTTGATCATGCCAGCCACCAATTCTACTTCAGAATAGTCATTTAGTGCACTTTGCAGGGTAAAAAGTTATTTGCGAAACACCACGAATCAGTTAAGGTTAAATAATCTCATGATATTACATGTCCATAAGGAGTTAACAGACAAAATGGAACTGAAAGATGCTGCAAATGAATTCATAGGAGATTCCGAACACAGGCTGAAGATTTTTGGAAAACTAAAGTATGTAATCACTAAACATCACAGTATTAACTGATATCACGAGGTTATGCTAAAACAATTTATAGTAATGAAGTAATTTCAATATTATTTTGTACACTAATAACCCCACTTATTTAATGTGTACTTGTGTGCATGGGTGTAATTTGCATTTTAATTGTGCATATATATATATATTATAACAAAATAGAATCTACATGGCCTGACCAATCATATTTTGCTTGCTCTGGGCCTGTCTTACCTCAAAGAAGTTCTTCATTCTCTGTACCTAATCACCCACAACTCTGATGTTGTTATTGTTGGAGACTTTAACACACCAGATATCAACTGATCAGTACTTTCAGCTCATTCTCCTTTCTACTATTCTCTCTGCGACTTCATTTTCACTGCATATACTTTCATAAATTATTACAGAGCATACACATTCATGCAGAAACATTTTATCAAACAGACCTAAAGAATAACATCTATCCCAGTAGACAGCAGTTTGTGCTCATCTCCTTCAGATGACCTAGTACTGATTAATCTTGTGTTAAATATCAACTCAAAAAAAATCAAAACCCAACACCATATTGAATAATGCTAGAACATATTATTTTAAGATCATTAACTCTTATCTAGACTTTTCAACGGTGTCTTCTCTTGGAAAAAATACTTAAGGCACCTATTAATGGCTCTAACATAGTTTGCAAGCAACTGCACCAGAATCCTATAGGATTTCGGCTTATCAACCATCATCCCTCTCTCTTTTGTCATTAAATAAAATACCAACTTTGGATTAAATAATAATAGTAATAGTAGTAATAATTATAATAATGGTAACTACTATTGCAACTTATTTGCATGATCAGAGAGTGGATTAAATTACAGTCATGTTAATTTCAAGCATATGCTTCACCCGCCGAGCTAAATCCATCTGACAATAACATGAGAGAATTGTGTATTACCTTGAATCCAATACTATCCTGACTTGCAACCTGGTCAGACAGAGATATATGCTATCAGGAAACAGGCTAAGAGGCTGATAAGTCACCTAGACATGGAAATCAGAGACTAGCCTGATCCAATATGGTGGTCTTGAAGTCTACAAATACTTCAAACACTTTTGTAAGAGGAGGAGTGCTACCTATTGGCATGATCAGAGAGAGAGAGAAAGGAGATGCTGACTGAAGCAAAATGGGGAGAAAGAATTTGTTCTTCATGGTCAGTTAAAATTATAGGATATGGAACTTGACATTATGAAGAGATTAATTCAACTCTGATAATAACTGAAAGAGTTGTGGGTGTCATCAGTGTTCCAAATCTAACCTGTTATCTTCTCAAAAGGACTAAACTCGCTAACTTTTGACACTCCTCATCATGAGATTTTAGATCTCATGGTTGGCTATAGTTCATATAATGTCAATGCATTAGTATTTTTAAGGAACTTCAAGCAACTAAATGAACTCTCAGTTGTCATAATAACATTAAAATTACCTTCTCAATAATCAACTTCAAATTTTATTCACTCGACATTTCGACTAAATGCTCTCGTCTACATCAGGAATTATTCCCGATGAAGACTAGAGCATCTAGTTGAAATGTCGAGTGAATAAAATTTGAAGTTGATTATTGAGAAGGTAATTTTAACTATGCAGTGATTATATTGCAGTTTGAGGGTTCTGCTTTTGAACCCAAAATTCAGATGATTACCAAGTATTTAGCTGTAAACAGTTGCAGTAGTTTGTGCAAAGGGCCATCAATTTATACTCACTTACACTTCCAACCCCCTCTCCTTACATCTCCCATTTTCTACTTTTATTCTAACTTCATAACAGCTCCTGATAATAATTTGTGTAGTTATAGGTGTAAATTATTGTCCCAAGTTCATCTTGCTTTATCATCCTGAAAGAACTACCCTTTGAAATGCCTCGACAACAAAGATCCCAGCTGATAAAAGAGTGTTAAGGCAGCCAATTATTATAAAGCTGTTTGAGGGAACTTCAAATAGTTCTGCAGATTAGACTTGCATTTTGATGGTTTATGTATGCAGCCAAAAAGTCTGTAGAAAACAACATATTTACAGAGTTGTAATAAAATTATGAGTGTTTGCTGCCACAATGTAAAAGTTTGATTGACAAAAGTTCTTCCTTTTCTCTTCCCCACCTCTTACAGTGCTCCTTTTCCACATTTAAATATAAGCAAGGAGTACAAACCAACTAAAGTGGAACAATCCAGAAGTTGCTAAAACTATTAGTAAGTGAACATGAGTGTGCACGAGTAACCTTTTTTGACTGGATCTTCACAACTAGCTATATACTATAGTAAATATTCTCTATACTGTGGGCAAAAAAACAAGGCATGGAAGCTTTTCACCTCCAGCATGATACTGCGCAATTTGTTGTTCTAGGATTTGGTGGTAGATTTACATAGAGAGTAGTTTCAGTGTCTTTTGAGTGAAATAATTCTGGAATACGTATGATATTTGAGTTAAACAGGTGATATTTGGAATTCCCTAGATGGATAGCCCTATTATCTGTTCTACCTTGGTATGGAAGGTAACTTGACAGCTGTAGATGTATGAAAAAGTATACCATAACAAATTTCTATATATATGCTGTGCTGTATGTAAATATACAGTACTGCTCAGAAAAGTAGCTAAGCCAGTTGCTGTAATTATCTCTTTATAGCACTGGGAAATGCTAAAATAAGTATGTTGGTAATAATTATTGCAAAAGTCTATTATTTATCGTATATCAGCAGAAAATCATCAGTCATAAGATATGTAGCTGTAGTATCATTCCATAATTGCTTGGGGATAAATCCATATTTTGTGGTTTGTAACTGCAGTGTACTCTACCAGCTTACTATAAGTTCCATGCAGCTGCACAGCAGTTCTCACTCTTACTGTTGCCTCATACTACATGTAGAGGTGATTATTTATCCTATCATGCTAGTTGTTATTAAATTTGTGGCTACCATCATATGTAAGTTAAATAGATTTTTGTTGCGGCATGTATTTTCACATGTATTTATTTTTAAGAGTAGAGATCTATCATTTCTTTGAGAGTAGTGAATATGCAATTCCTAATTGTCAATTTTATCACTAGAGTTAATATATGCAGTCATTTGTAGGCATGTCTTGGGAATAGTAGAAAAAAACACATTTTGTGTCGTGATAAACCTAAGGATCAATAAGCCCAAATGCAATTTAGGAACAGGTTTAATTATCATCGGAATTTTTCTCACATATTCATCATCTAAAGAATATGTAAAAATGGAAAATAAATTTAGGAAAGAGGCATACATAAATATAAATGCCAAACAACATGGACAGACACAATTTTATTTGGCCAAAATCAGCACACACACAGCAGAGACTATAGCAGAAGCCAGTGAGAGCATAAATCAAAGCCGGGGGAGAAATAACTGCAACAAAAAGTCAAGATCATAGAATAGAGGGAATCTTTGTTAACATCAATATCCCTATAGAACACAGATCAAGAATAAACTTACAGCAGATTGAGTCACACAACATTGAGTTGAAATGTGCCAGCAATTTTTAACAAATCTGAATCCTCCTTCTAGATATTCTACTGTGGGGGAATTTGAAGGATACAGACTATCTGGCAAGTTCCCAGACTATCCAGAAGTTAAAAGATGCAATTACTAGGAAAACTAGGCCATTTATAAAACTATAGGTAACACACGATATCCAAGTGTGCCAGCAAAGGAGTGGATGCCACTTAGAGCATAATTATAAATGCTGTAAATAGTAAACTCCTAAACATTATGAATGTCATCCACATACACACACAGACACATATTTTATAAATCAAGATACTAGACCTTTGAACAATGTAGGTTTGTATTATCTGGAGGGTTTCACAGTTGTTGGTTTTCCTAGTACTGCATACAGTGTCATGCTAGTTGACTTTCAGGTCGATACAGGAAGATTAAAATGTAGAAAAGAGGAATGTAAGAGTAACTGGTTTAAGATACAGCATTAGACCAACACCAACATGTAAACTTAGAGTCAACTCTAGATGCAAATTTGTGTACATGAAGGCAATTGAGAATATAGTCAAGCAGATGCTGTGTTCAAGCAGGTCATCCTTTGGAAGAATCAATCACTTGTACCATGGTCAGGAATTTTGACTAGATCGAAATCATTACAGACCATCTTGACATCATTTTTCTTCACCATACATTGTTATGATTAAAATAATGGGATCACCATTTAAGTGATTTGGAGCACACAGCCATGTTCAAGCATTTTTAAGACGATTAGGAGGATCCCTCAAAGCATGAGATTCACACTACCAAATATTCCATATTCCCAATGGTTATATTGTACTGAATTTATGCATAGATTAGTAAAATGGCCTTGATATCTTGCCACTCCAGCCATTGGTTCTATACCTCCTACATCACATTGCGTAGTTATTTGTATTATTGTTAATGAGATCAGTGGTGTGGATTTACCATGAAAGAGTTTCAGTGTTTTTAATGTGGTCTTATTGGGATGGCTTCAACCAATGCAAAAAATGTGATAAGAACACCCACATACCAATTAGTATCGAAGTCAGAAGACAATTCTCTTAATACCATACCAACATCAAGTTCAAGTGCTACTTCTCAACATGAACAACAAATTCTTTCTCGGCATTTTGCTTTTATCTGCACATACATGCTCCTTCTTCAGGTAATCTAAATTGCTATCTGGTCAATTCAAGACACTTTGTCATTGTAGCTATATAGTAGATTTTAGTTAGTCATTCAATCATAAAATATCAATAAAATCTTAATAGCTAGTGTGCAGATAGCTATAATTATACTCAGTCTCACTCTCATTAGAACTATTCTAGCAATCAACAAGGAATGATATCAGGAGAGTGCATGAGGTGAGTTCATATGAACCACAATCATTAATGAGATCAACCACTACCACAACCCATCTAGTGTGATAATTAGATTTACCCTATCATGCATGCCATGTGCTCAATTTGGAACCCATCTTGAAAGCTATGACAAAAGCATTTCAAGCTTCAAAAAGCAAAGATCATAGCTCTGGCTCTACTGGTGGTAAGTAATCTACCTAGTAGTTAACTAGCTAACCACAGAATACTCTTGAATATAGATCCTTCTGATCCTCACCAATCTCCGTCATCAAGCACAAGAAGTTCCCAGAATGACAGTGATCAAGAATGTGCTCACTCATCTGTGTTAGATACATGCTCTCAGTGTGAGTGTCCTTGCTGTACCAGGGAAAGGCCCACCCAGTCAACCAGTTGATGCTGAGGAATCCTCTAGGCATGTTTATTAGCATCACAGCCAGCAGTTGAACAAGAAGAAAACCTATAGTCGATCTCTACAAACAAGTTGGTATAAAAGGTACCCGTGGATTACAGTGTGTACCACAAGTTACAAAATATTTTGTCACACGTGTCGATTAGCAAAGTCTCATTATTTTTTCAAAACGCCAACTGAGTTGCTTTATTGAAGAGGGATTTTGTAATTGGAAGAAGGCAATAGCAAAGATGGATAAGCATGAAATAAGTGGAATGCACCGAAAAGCTGTAATGAAGTTAGCTGCACAGTCACGTTGTACTGATGTACGTGCACAGCTTAGTGCTCAGATTTCATCTGATCAAAAGCAGCATCAATTGATGTTATTGAAACTACTTTCAAGTATTGTGTTTTTTGGCTCGTCAAGGTTTGCCGCTACGTGTGGGCATCATGAAGATGTTCAGTCAATGGAGGGTAACTTCTCCTTTTGCTGAGAGCAGAGGACTGTCCAGAATTAAAGGCCTGGGTGTATCAGAAGGAATATATATCTCCTGAAATAGTCAATGAAATAATTGCTATTATGGGAAACACAGTACTTCGTAAGATTTTAACACTTACTAGAACCAGCAAAATCTTCTCAGATGAAGCAACTGATGTTTCTCGAAATGAACAGATGTGTTTATCCATTCGATGGACAGATGATGACTATCAGATCTATGAAGAACCCCTTGGTTTGGTTCAATTGCAATACACCAAGGCCTGCACAATATTTAGTGTTATTAAAGATCTTTTAATTAGGTGCTCTCTTCCTCTGTCACAATGTAGAGATCAAGCTTTTGACGGTGCAGCTAATATGAGTGGTGTGAGAAATGGGGTGCAAGCTTTGATAAAAAAGGAAGAATTGTATGTACATTGTCTAGCACATAGCCTGAATTTATGTGTACAGTGTGTTGCAAAACGATGTGAGCTAATTCGAGATGTCATGGATTTCACCTATGCATTACTGCAACTCCATTAAGTTTTCACCCAAGCGACTCACTCTTTTTGACAGCATCAGAAAGCAAGTAGCCCTAGGGAGTGAAGTATCTCCTCCTTCATTGAGAGATCTGTGTCCAACCAGATGGACTCTCAGCAACCGTTAAATTGATAGCATTCTACAGAATTATAGCAACCTCACTGCCACACTGGAAGAAGTTGCAAAGGGAAGTGATGAATATGCTGCAATAGATTGCTTCATCGCATGGAAATGTTTCATATCTTCTTCGGATTAAAGTTGGCACATTTGATATTCAGTGCATCTGAACAATTCAGTACCAATCTCCAAGCAAAAGTTACAACTCTACAAGAAGCCACACAAGGAGCAGATCTTTTTGTTGCTCATTATCGGTCATTTAACCTATTTTATGATGATGTTCTTGAGAAATCTTCTGGACTCACAGATGAGCCCTCTCTGCCAAGGTATCGAAAAAGGCCAAAATGGCTGGATGATGGTGAAGAGCCATATCGCTATCATGAACCCAAGGAGAAGTACAGACATATATATTTTTATGCATTAGAGCTTATAAAAGAGGAAGTGGAGAGAAGATTTAATCAAGCTGTGCTAGAGTCTCTATTGCTTGATGTAGCTAATGGAAAGACTTTACAGCCAGACGAGTCTCTATTGCAGTATCTCGAAAACGACATTTGCAGTGATCGGTTCATTTCCCAGTTGCTGACATGGTAAAGAATGCATTTCAACATGCTCCAATGTTGTCAGTAACAAGTGTAAGGTCAATTGCTGCAGGCATGAATCAGAGTAACATATATAAGATAATGCTTAGCGAAGTTGACATTGTTCTGAAAATATACTTCACGTTTCCAGTAACAACTGCAACGGCTGAGCGATCCTTTTCCTCATTACGTAGGCTCAAAACTTATCTACGAAGCACCATGAGTCAATCTAGGTTGAACAATTTATTAATGTTGTATGTTCAGCAGGACAAAACTGATGAATTGGACCTATCCTTTATAGCTAAAGAATTTGTATGCGTTAACCAACGTATATGTAACTATTTTGGAAAACATTAATAAGATTTTTGGTGTGTATTCATAGAGTAATATATACAGGAAAATTTGGTGCCCCCCCAATGTAAAACATCTTCCTACGCCCCTGCGTGACACTACCCAGGAATTACTCACAATCTGAGAAGTAGCCACCTTTAGATGTATTTCTTTGCTTTGTGTGTGCAAAGATGCAGGATGGCATGCCAAGCAAGATAAATAGAATTGCTATGTTCTTTTTTCCAGTGGGACCGACAGAGTAATGACATGTCTGTATGGTGCCTCTCTGGATAGTTGCTATTACTGCTGTAATGTAGGGATTTCAGAACGTCTTTATAAAAGTGTTTAAGAACCACCACTTTCAAAAAGTTATCCAGAATACCCACTCTGAATACTACTACTCTGCTGCAAATCTACAGAGGAGCAGAGCAGAGAGCCAGTAAATTGATAGCAGAGAGTGGAGCAGTTGGCAAGGTCTAATGGGGTTAATTTTATTTTTAGCAAGTACTTTACAATTTTTCACTGAGAGGTAGCAATTACTCCTTTTTAGTGTTCACAAGTCCCATGGATAATATTTGACTATCGAATAATTAGCTCAATGGAATATTAAATCTAGCTGCCTCAAAAAAGTTAGAGTTCCCTATGGTAGCTATATTCTTCACACTACATATATCTGCTTGCAAGAATTTTGACTACAGGTACAAATGTATGAAGCTATAGTGGGATAAACTCATGACAATCACATTTTTCTATAATGCCACATGAGATCATAAACATGTTCATGACAACAGTAAGGATTTGTTCAATGAGAATATTTTCTTTGATCTAGGTTAATCTGTGCACACATGCACTTCCAAATCACTAGTAATATGGCCAAAGAGCTCTTCAACCGTGACTTTCTGGCTGCTTTACAGCATTTGGATGATGGCCCACAACCATTGCCATCGTTCCTGCAGATATTAGTGATTTACATCATAATCTCTCGTTACTTGCAGTCTCACAGTAAAAGTGAGCCCAAACAAACACAGCAGTGCAGCCAGTAGCTCTATGACACGTAATGTTTGGAGTTGCTGCATGGACATTATTGACAAAAGTCCTTCCCTCCTGCTGCAAACTAGAAGATATGCTCTCTTGGAGAAGTGCTGCTAGTGATGCCAGTTCATGAATTTTACCAACACTATTGCTTGCCCATAAGTGGTATATAGTGAAAGGAGTACCATAAGTAGATAATCCTCCTGAAGAACAGCATCATTACACAGTTTTATGACAGTAGGGCAAACGACTTCCTCCAGACTGGAAGGACATGTATATTAACCCACAGTCAAGTTCATGTCTCCTACATTGTGCTTCACCACACCCAATTAATCCAATCTGGCATTGGACATGAAAGATGAGAAGATTGTGTACTAACTTGAATCAAACAGTGTTCAGACGTAGTACCTGGTCAGATGGAAGCTATTTGCCAGCAGGTGTTATCATAGAAGGCAGAAGACACTGGTGCATTAGGCCTGCCTTCCCCAAAAAGGTGGTCTTGACTACTACAGAGATGTGATAGCTTCCTTTAACACCTCGATTGTCAGTGTACTTGCGACAAAGACTGTATCCTTCAAATGGTCCCACAGAAAAATATCTGATAAGGTTTCAGATCTATTGACTGTGAGTTGATGTTTGATCTGTATAAGGATATAGATTTAAATATTTTATGTGAATTTTTTCTAAAGATTCCCATTTGCATTTATGTGCTTGAATTTTGTGTTGAAGTAATTCCTTCAGTCCACCATATAGAGAAGGCTAGTCTTTGACTTCAGTGTCCAAGTGATTTTTCTGCATCTTCTGCTAACTCCTGTCAACAAATAGTCTCCCTCAGACAGGTGCTATAATTATCTGGACATTACTGTATTGACTGATGCAAACTCTTGCTGCTGCAATAGCCTATATGTTGTGTGCAGATTTTTGCCTTCCAAAATGACTGTATAATTATTTACTCTCCTTCTTTCCTAATGTTATGTGTCCACCTGTATATCACAGATCTGTGGAGAAAGTTGTGATGCCAATAAAACCTGTTCTTAAACTGGATTTGGACTTAAATATTCATCCATACACCTCGTCATGAGATATTTTATCTACAGTTCTCATGGCATGACAACAAGTGATTGATATATCTGGAGATCAAGCATAAACTCACAGATAGATTCCTGCAACATCAAGTTAAAATGTGCCAGAAGTTTTACTAAAACAGAACCCCTCCACCCACCACAGGGAGATATATATATCTGCAAGGCTATTAGAATGATACAGGACGAGTGTAACTGCTTGTTTGTTGTTGTTGTTGTTGTTTGCCTTACTTGCTCTAGATACCATCCAATTTTAAGCTTCAGTCCACCCTTTTAAGCTTCAGTCCACCAGTAATTTCTCAGTATGCCCTATTGCCAATCCGGGCCTGCCACCATATTGCACCCCAACCCCTCTTACAAGGCCACCGAAGAGCCAGCCTTCCCCGTGCAGGCCTGTTTGAGGGCAAGAATCTCAGAGAAGACCTGTGTTGGCTCCTGGTAGGAGCTGACTGAATCCTTAAAGGAATGTGCCAGTTATACGAACAGATGTAACCATATCTCTATTAAAAAAATAGAATTCCGCAAGCTCAAGCAGGACATTTTCTAGGGCACAAGCTTCAGCACATTTGTCAACACTGTTGAGAACCTCTTGTAAAGCTGGTGCATGCAAGCAAGTGAGACATACTTACATTAACTTTCTCAATATCAACTGACTCTCGGCATTTTGACTACTAGATGCTCCAGCCTTAACCAGGAATAATGACTAGATGCTCTAGCCTTCACCAGGAATAATGACTAGATGCTCTATTCTTCATCAGGAATAATGACTAGATGCTCTAGCCTTCACCAGGAATAATGACTAGATGCTCCAGCCTTCACACTAGGAATAATGACTAGATGGTCCAGCCTTCACCAGGAATAATGACTATATAGATGCTCCACCTTTCACCAGGAATAATGATTACATGCTCTGGCTTTCACCAGGAATAGTGACTAGATGCTCCAGCCTTCACTAGGAATAATGACTAGATGCTCTAGCTTTCACCAGGAATAATGACTAGATGCTCCAGCCTTCACCAGGAATAATGACTAGATGCTCTAGCCTTCACCAGGAATAATGACTAGATGCTCCAGCCTTCACCAGGAATAATGACTAGATGTTCTAGCCTTCACCAGGAATAATGACCAGATGCTCCAGGAATAATGACTAGATGCTCTAGCCTTCACGAGGAATAATGACTAGATGCTCTAGCCTTCACCAGAAATAATGACTAGATGCTCTAGCCTTCACCAGGAATAATGACTAGATGCTCTAGCCTTCACCAGGAATCATAACTAGATGCTCTAGCGTTGATCAGGAATAATGACTAGATGCTCTAGCCTTCACCATGAATAATGACTAGATGCTCTAGCCTTTACCAGGGATAATGACTAGATTATCTAGCTTTCATCAGGAATAATGACAAGATGCTCTAGCCTTCATCAGGAATAATGACTAGATGCTCTAGATTTCACCAGGAATAATGACTAGGTGCTCTAGCCTTCATCAAGAAAAATGACTAGATGCTCTAGCCTTCATCAGGAATAATGACTAGATGCTCTAGTTTCACCAGGTATAATGATTAGATGCTCTAGACTTCACCAGGAATAATGACTAGATGCTCTAGCCTTCATCAGGAATAATGACTAGATGCTCAAGCCTTCATCAGGAATAATTACTAGATGCTCTAGCCTTCACCAGGAATAATGACTAGATGCTCTAGCCTTCATCAAAAATAATGACTAGATGCTCTAGCCTTCATCAGGAAAAATGACTAGATGCTCTAGCCTTCACCAGAAATAATGACTAGGTGCTCTAGCCTTCATCAAGAATAATGACTAGATGGTCTAGCCTTCATCAGGAATAATGACTATATACTCCAGTCTTCACCAGGAATAATGACTAGATGCTCTAGCCTTCATCAAAAATAATGACTAGATGCTCTAGCCTTCATCAGGAAAAATGACTAGATGCTCTAGCCTTCACCAGAAATAATGACTAGGTGCTCTAGCCTTCATCAAGAATAATGACTAGATGGTCTAGCCTTCATCAGGAATAATGACTATATACTCCAGTCTTCACCAGGAATAATGACTAGATGCTCTAGCCTTCACCAGGAATATTGACTAGATGCTCCAGCCTTCACCAGGAATAATGACTAGATGCTCTAGCCTTCATCAGGAATAATGACTAGATGCTCTAGCCTTCAAGAGGAATAATGACTAGATGCTCTAGCATTCATCGGGAATAATGACTAGATGCTCTAGCCTTCATCAAGAATAATGACTAGATGCTCTAGCCTTCATCAAGAATAATGACTAGATGGTCTAGCCTTCATCAGGAATAATGACTAGATACACCAGCCTTCACCAGGAATAATGACTAGATGCTCTAGCCTTCACCAGGAATAATGACTAGATGCTCCAGCCTTCACCAGGAATAATGACTAGATGCTCTAGCCTTCATCAGGAATAATGACTAGATGCTCTAGCCTTCAAGAGGAATAATGACTAGATGCTCTAGCATTCATCAGGAATAATGACTAGATGCTCTAGCCTTTAATGACTAGATGCTCTAGCCTTCATCAGGAATAATGACTAGATGCGCCAGGAATAATGACTAGATGCTCTAGCCTTCACCAGGAATAATGACTAGATGCTCTAGCCTTCATCAGGAATAATGACTAGATGTGCCAGGAATAATGACTAGATGCTCTAGCCTTCACCAGGAATAATGACTAGATGCTCTAGCCTTCATCAGGAATAATGACTAGATGCGCCAGGAATAATGACTAGATGCTCTAGCCTTCATGAGGAATAATGACTAGATGCTCTAGCCTTCATCAGGAATAATGACTAGATGCTCTAGCCTTCACCAGGATTAATGACTACACAAAGTTAACTCTATCCCCTGACCAATCTTGAGGCTTTCCCTGAGAGCTACCATAAAATGGGTTATTTACATCATCCATAGACTCACTGCACTGTGGGTTATGGTGTCCTTCCCTGCTGTCTTGGTTGATGTCGAAACATGAGCGCCAGTTCCCAGGATCACTGTCTTCATCCCATGGATTCCTTGACCACTCTACTAGGTGACTCCATGGTTTCATGTAGGGCAGTCATCTGTCGCGGAATTGATTCTTCATGGCTTGTTGCTCTGTCATGATATTGGTGATGTCCAGGAATGTCTCAGGTTTCCTTCCTCTGACATGGTTCGCATCCTCCAGTGTAGAGGAGAGAAATTTTCCTGTTGTCACTGTCTGGGCTGCCTCTTTTATTGTATTGCAGTTTCCATGAACGTCTCTGCCAAACTAAGTAATTATCTTAAAATGTTTGTAGCTGCATCAGTATTTTCCTTCGGAAGGACATAACTCTCACTCGCAGGCTTCTTTTGAGCATCTGAACGCCTTCAGCAAGGCTATTTTCAGCAAATTGTAGTCTACCTTGGCCTCCTCCCAGACAGATGTCATGTAAGCTATGATGCAGTTCCCATCAGTAGAGGTACCAGGTGGCGTGCCCATTCATCCTTGCTGATCCCTACTGTGGAGATGGTCTCTTCAAACTTTTGGAGGTAGGATGCAGGCTGATCCTTGTCCGTCCATGGAGCAATTTTATCTACCAGCTTCATTATTCTATCTCTTTCTCGTCGGCTGTCATCCAAGTGATTCTGGCAATGCCACACTTCGTCTTGGTATTCTTGCTGTAGCTTAAGTTGCATCAGCAGTATCTCATGGAATTCCCTTTTGTGCTGTTCCTCCTTCACTTCCAGTTCTCTGGTTCGACAATCTTCTGCTTCTCTTTTTCTGTTTCAATGTTCTTCCACTTCTCTTTCTCTTGTTCGAGGTTCTTCCGCTTCACCTTTCCTTTAATGGTGGGTTTTAAGTTGGACATGGTTGCCTTGGTATCTCATTTTAGTTACATCAATCTCACAGACATAAGATGTACTCATTCCTACAAATGGCAGCTCAGCTCAACACAATGTTATGCCAGTCCACTAAACAGCATGTAATATTGTACTTGACTTCCATTCACTCCTGGCAAAAGCACACTATTCCATATAGCCTTCCAGAAGTCCAGAGCATGGATTGTACATCGCTCATTCTTTGTGCAGGTGCACAACCACCTCATGGCCATGTGGGTCATACAAGTCATGGTCCAATCATATTAATAGAATAATCATGATGGTCGTGTCTTCAAATTCAGGGTCTAGTGGCTCCCCAGCAGCCAGGCAAGTTCATTCCACAGTCTCGATTGAACCACTCACACTTTAGTGCTAGGGAGATTTGCACTGCCTCCTTCAATAGCAGTTCCTTCTGTCTTCTGGCCTGGTCCAAAATGGTGGCTTCCTCGTATGTCCATTATTCCATGCATGTTCAGCAATTGCATGCTTCTTTTTAGCACACTTTTGACAGGCATCTTGATTTCTTTCACATTCTGATGGTCTCCCCTATGTAGTATTTACCACAGCTACAAGAGTTGTGGTATGCAAGGTATGAGTGCATATTAGCTGGTAAAACATCTCACTCTGCTCAGTTGTGTCCTCGGAGTGTTCCCGATCTGAAGACGACTTTGATGTTGAACTTCCTGCAGACCCTCCTGATGTCTTTACTCATCCCTGCTGCATGTGGTATCACTACCAGGGCCCTTCATTGCCTGTATTGGTGTAATTATCTTCATTTCTGTGTTTAGATGTATCTGCCAACAATAAATTAATGAAAGCTTGCAGATATGCAATCTGTATAAAAACCGTTGTTCTTCCTTCCAAAGGTTCTCCTTCTCATCACTACTTGCCTGGCGTTATCATACAAGCTCTTAACCACTCTTTTTCTGACATGGTAGGATGATGTGATCTATAATCAAGGTAACAGTTGGTGTGCGTGGGTTTTCTGTAAACAGTTGCAGTTGGCATTCCATCTTCCATCCTGTGTAGGTGGCAATCCAGAAAGGGAAATGGTCCATCCAATTTAAACCCCATGGTAAACTTTATGGATGGCCTAACTTTATTCAGATGATCCGACAACTCCTGCTCACTTCCCTTCTTCACAGTGCAGAAGGTATCATCCACATATCTCTTCCAAATCCTTGGCTTCAATGGGGCAGATGTGAGTGCAATTCCTCAAAGAATTCCATATAAAGGTTGGCTACCATGGCAGATACTGGAGATCCCATGGCTGCACACTCTTTCTGCTCTAGTATTTATCTTGATACCTGAAGTAGGTGGATTTCAGGCACAACTTCAACAGTTCAGAAATCCTGTCAGCACCTAGTGTAGTCCTCTTATGCAAGCTCTCACTTTCATCAACATTTCAAAAATGACTACCACAGGCTCATCAATGGGAACATTGGTAAAAAGAGAGGACACATCAAAACTTACAAGACACTCATCCTGTGCCAAACATTAACCTTGAATACACTTGATAAATTGCCCAGAATCCTTGACATATTATGAACTTGTAATTCCAGCTAGAGGTGATATCAAATATGCTATGAACTTGGAAAGATTATACGATGGTGAAGACCAATTGTGCAAGACACAATTGGCCTAAGCAGAACCTTGGCTTATGTATGTTAGGGAGCCAATAAATCAGTAGTGTCCAGTGGGCCTAATTGATGCAGTTGGTATTTCTCCCATCTTCTCCATATTCTTTAACACACAATTCACCTGTGCCTTGGCAGGATCGTTCTTCATATTCCATATGTTTTTGTTTCCAGAATTCCTGTCAGCTTTGAAATGTAACTGTCCTTTGTCATCAGAACTGCTGTCTTCCCCTTGTCTGCTGGTAAGATTATGAGCTCTTCCATCCTCAGTACCAAGGGCTTTTCTCTGTTCCTTCGTCAGGTTGTCCTTTGGTTTCCTTGAGAAGTTCCTTGCTCTTCTCAAAATTCCAAATATTCTCCCTCACACTCATCTGTCTTGTTATCCCCCAGCTTACTGGCTATCTCTTCCACTGCAGATATGGTATCCATCAAATGTAGATTCTTGGAGCAGGGACAAAGTTAAGACCCATTCTCTTGACAAATAACTTGCTATGTATATTATATTAAACTAATATTTTGCAGACCTATACCCTTGCATCGCTGACAATTTGATTCTTGCAATGGCTAATGGAGGCATATTAGTGCCAATTGATGGAACCATTCCTTACATGAACAATACTGTGCAACTCTGAGATCATGTTAATGAGGATGTCTACAGATGCAGATAAACAGTGTTCTAGGGATGTCATTCAACTACTTGCAGATAGCTGTTCATATGAGACCTTTCATTTCTGGTTTCTTAATGGTAAGCTAGCTTCCAGCATAGTACTCCATACAGGCAAGGCACTTCAGCATATCCATGGTTGCATCAATGATATGTGTGTGTGTGTGTATAGGTGTGCGATTTTGGTTGATGTACGTATTTGTCAACATCATTCTCCCAACTTGAAAGAAAACCTCAAAAGATTTTTTTTTTAATTTTAACTGCTAAAATTATTATTTTTTGCAGAATTAAACACAATGACCTACTGACCCGTTCATTATTCCTGATGAAGGCTAGAGCATCTAGTCGAAATATCGATAGAATACAATTTCAACTTGATTATTGAGAAGGTTATTGGAGATCTATTGGTTCTGGTTATTGATGATCTGCACATATTCTATACTGTAGGTGAGCCCCACTGCCTGATGTCAAATACTGCTGGAAGTACACCCATCTTTGGAAATGTATATGAATTAGGTCCTGTGCTTCATTAATGTGGGATCCTCCCTGCCTGGCAGTTTGCATGGTAGGAATTTATCATTTACGCTCAGTACAGTCTGGGTCTCACCAGTGACAAAATAATTTGTTACAATTTGTAAGGATTCCATGGGAATGTTGGTTGTCATTGTTCCTTGTCCACTGTGTGTGGGGGTAGTTGAACTGGTATATAGTAGAACAACTGTACTCTGTTTTTCAGTATGATAAATAAGTGGTTTGTTGATTAGACCAAGAATTGACACTTTATCACTGTTTACAATCCACTGCCTCTTCCTCAATGCACTCCTGTCTTCTATATTTGGCCAGACTTACAGTGGCTTCCTGGATATTGGCACCACAATTAAAGTCACTCTCAAGGAAATACAGGTCAGAGAGAGGGAGGTGGGAGCTCATGGTTATTGTTCACACAATGTGAGGAATATAGTTACATGTAGGTTTCTCAAGAAATTCAAACAGCTATGCTGTGATTCTCTTGCAGGTTAAAGGTTTGTGTTTTTTTAGCTATAGACTACAATGTGTTTACATAGATTAGGTTAAACAGTTCCAGTGGTAATTATATTTAGTGCCACAAAGAAAGGGTATCAATTTACACCAATTTGTTCCACCCCCCTCCTAATTCATCTCCTATTTTCCACTTTTATTCTTATTTCATAACAGCTCCTAATAATAACTTGTTAATGGGTGTAAATTATTTTACTATATTTTCCCTGCTTCGATATCACCCTGAAAGAACTACATACAAAAACATTTCAAATACCTCCACAACAGTGGTTCGAGCTGAGGTCTACAGCTAAAACAGTATCAAGACCAGCTGTTTTGAGGAAATTTCAAACATATCTGCAGTCATTTCCATTTTAATGGTTAATGATCAGCCAAAAAGTCTGTGGACTAGAATAAATTTACAATTACTTATATTATTACTACTTTGTAAATTTACATCATTCCAATTTTGCCTATTATTCCTTCCTTTTCATTCTCCTACATCTTGCATTTTTCCTTTTCCTCATTTTAATTAGTTTGTCTAAACCTGAAAGTCAAGTATATGATATTATAGGCAGGACCACAAACCTATTAGAGTGGGGCTCTCCAGAAAGTACAGCCAATACATTTTTCACAAGTTTTATTAATATTAAAGCTAGTATATTGTTTATATTCATAAAATATGTGTACGAGCAGAATATGTGCCATCCTTCATTTATAATTATTCAGAGTTCAGGGGTTTTACAGTTTCACAACATAAGCTCAAGGCACCACCAACTCCTTTGCAGGCAAACTTGGATACAGTGTGAAAATTTATTCACTTATACTCTTACACAGAATTGGTTATAATTTTCCTTCTGATTGCATCTTTTAACTCATAGATAGTCTGGGTACTTGTGGCATAGAATATTTTTGAATAGACTCATAGAAAAATATAATATGGTAGGATTGGTTGAAACTACAGGCACTTTTCAACTCAATGTTTCATGACTAAATCTGTGAGTTTATGCTTGATCTGTATATAATTAGGATTTAGAATTGATTCCCTCTTTTATTTACATCCTTGAATTCTGTGGTGTAGTAATTTATTTAGGCTTTGAATGAGCTCACTCTGGCTACCACAATAGCTTCTGGGGTGTGTGCAGATTTTTGCCTTCCAAAATTACTGCCTGTGCCTATGGTTTGGCATTTATATTCACTGATCCTTCTTTCCTAGTGTTCTGTGTCCACCTGCATATTAGATTCGTGGAGAAAATTATGATGGTGATACAACCTGTTCTTAAACTGGGTATGGACTTATGTATTCATATGCACACCTCGAGAGAAATTTTTTTCTACAGTCCTCAACTGATTGCAAATCATACATATATTTGGAGATCAAGCATTAACTCAAGGGATAGATTCATCCAATATCAAGCTAAAATATACCAGTAGTTTTAGTAAAACTGAAACCCCCACCCAAAGGAGATATTTTTCTTCATGGCTATTGGAATGATCAGACAAATCCTCGAATCATCCAGGATTTGAAAATTAGAGCCAACTCTGTGTAAGAGAATAGGAGAATAACTGTGAATTTTTATCCAAGTGTGCTTGAGAGGCTTCCATCTTGAGCAAATGCTGTAAAAAAATTATGATTGATGCATGGCACATATTCCATCCACACACATATTTTATGTGAGATACTAGTAATTAAAGTTTTGAACTATGTGAGTTGTATTTTCTGGAGAGTTTCACTATAGTTGGTTCGTGACTTGCATATAATATCTTGCTAGTTGACCTTCAGGATGATGTAAGATAATTAAAATGTGAAAAAGGAGGAATTAAAAGGTGGGGAGAATGGAAAGGGAAGAATAGTTGACATAATTGGTCATGAATCAATAATACTTCAACATTGTGGTAAAAGAGTTCTAAATGTTATTACTAATCTGAAAACAAATTGTAAACGACTTTACTGAATACATAAATAATGAGTAACACAGCCGAACTCTTTCATGTTTTCTCAGAACAGCTTTATATAATAGGCCTTGACACTGTTTTGCTGTAGCCATGAGCGCTCAGTCTGTTGTGGAGGCATTTCAAAGGTTTTGGAAAGCTGGTAAATAATTAACACCTATACACAAATTATTATCAGGACAGGAGGTGTTATGAAATGAGAATATAAATATAACATCTAAGTGGAAGAGGGTGGGAGTATAATTGTTGTGCCCTACACTGGGCAAAAATTTAACTATCCTATATAGCCTTCTATATAGGATTCGTGAAAGACACACCAGTCAATGATGTCCTTCATCTGCTACAAAATAAATATGAACTATCAATGAGGTATTTCCAACATGGAAGACAGTTCATATGTTAAGTAATGGAAATTTGAACTGTACATGTGTTCTCCATCTTTCCTACAACAAAAACATGAAGGGATATTTTGAACTGCCTTCCAAATCTTATATATATTAGCTTTATTATCTTAGTATGGTTGAGTAATATTATAATTATTATAAGAATTCTTTATGTCACAGTAAATAATTATAATGCACAGCATATTTTAATTATGTTTAATGTTCTATTCATCTATTTCCTTACAGATGCTTGGGCCAATCACCACAAATTTTCAGGGGGGCATCATGGCCCAACTGGGGGTGTAACGGCACTCTTGTATTTCTCAAAATTGCCTTTTTGGGACATTTTAAAGGTCAAAACCACTTCTTTTTTTTAAAGACACAACTTTTCCCCCACCACCCCCAATGGGGCCGGCGAGAAGTCAAGACCATTTAAACTTGATGGGAAGAATTTGGTACACTTTGAACAACCTAGGTGAGCACTGTGCCCTAAAAACCACAAAGCTTTCTTCCAGCTGGAAGGCCACATGAACAGCAAATTATGGCATAGAGTACTTAAATATATTTCTCTCACCATGAACACTAAGTTCCACTCCTTCCCAAAACTTTAAAAGATCTTGTATTAGCGGGTCAATGTATGAATTGACAGTTCATGAGGCCCTGAAAGAATTCCAACTAGGCAAATGTTTTCTAGCTTATAGCGTAGTTTTCTAGGAAGATTGAAAAAAGACAAGTTATTGCACCCACTGAGTAAGTGAGGTGCTTGTATGGCTGAAACCAATTGAGATTGATCATGAAAGCATATGAATTATCTTCAGACAAAAATGGCATAATTCAAAAAACGTTTCCACACACGACCATCATACACATCTCCCAGAAAACCATCAGGCATGTTTCGTGATTTCCAAAGTGCACATTTTCTTGTATATAAACTCGGCACTTGAGATAACATGTTCTAAAGATGTTTGGAGATCGATATAACATTATGTCATTAGTGGATAAAATATTCTACGATTTGTAGCCAGTTCGACTGTTTTAATTAAATAACACTCCATTGCATGCATCTTTGCCTATTATGGCCACGTCGAAATTTGGGTATGTATGAACACCGTTTAACCTTTTGATGTGCACCGTGATATTCAATACAATCACTATACTTCCAAACTGTGCCACAATGTTTACAAACTGGAAATCTCAGAAAGACCTTCTTCTGTAACTTGGTGTACAGTTTTTGTGCCATATAAAATGACATTGGAATTGGAAGCTCCAATAAAAGCACATGGAGCATGCAGTTTCCCAAGGACCACAAAGAACATTTTTAAGAAATGGAATATTATATTTAACAGTCGATCTAATAAGTGAAAGTGAGCCTGAAGTGAAAGGAAGAATGCTAGTAACAGTCGAACGAATGGTTTCAATGATGTATCCACGTGCTCCGTAGTTGGAGATCTTGGTGGTGATTCTAGCTCATGATTTTCTTCGGAGTTAGAGTCTGCCTCATTATAATCGGTCCACACTTCAGCCCCACCTGAAATAATTATAATGATATATTTGTAGAGTAGAGCAAAGTGCATGTCCCCACCCCTAAACTAATCATTTTGGTGCTACTTGTCAATGTACAGTAACTTCAAACACTCACCCGACCCAGGCAGAAAGTGGTGAGCGATGTTTTTCTAGTGAGGAGGAATATGTTTTTCTAGTGAGGAGGAATACGACGTGGAAGGGCCCTTCCGCTTAGCTTCGAACAGGGGTGGAGGGTTCGTTAGTGCAGCTCACTTCTCTACCGATGGTCTAGATTGCTCTTCAGCGCCTGAAAGTGTGGTTTCTTTTAACGAAACCGATGACGAAACGATCGCTGAACTGTTGCCTACAAGTCAGTCCCAACTTGCTTGTTACAGTTTGTAAAGAATAAACGGACCTCGAGTACAGATATCACAACACCAAAGTCTCGCTTGAGTGTGAGTTGTACAGAAAGTGCCATGCCCCTCTTATTATGAATCTCAAAACTCCATTGCAGTGTCGTCCACCAAAAAATGGTCTGTCTAAGTCAGCTGGTTGTACTCCTCTGCCAAAGTGATTGAATATGGATAATTCAGGCCCCGCTGGAAGTAGCACTGACCCTACAACTACTTCTGTTTTGGGCGGATATCTAATACTCTTGGAGTAGTACTTAAGAGGCTGGATGCTATGGAATGCAAATTGGAGAGAACGTCCTCCGGATCATATTCTGACGTCAAGAAAAGTGTGCCACTTATAGTGAGAGTAAGTTTCATTTAGTTTTGGGTTTTGGACCTGAATGTGGAGAATCACCTGTTGATCATGGATTTTCCATTATCATTAATAGCAACTGTCAGTTGTCTTGAAAAGCTTGATTTAGGAATTATTTAAATTATGCTCTCTTCTTCCAATAAATGCACCTACGATTAGCAACCATGTTTTTTTTAATAGAAAGAGACAAGGATGGCTCTTCTTGATCATGGGAACAATTTTGCAGGGTTTGATACATCTCCAATGTAAGTATGTGCCTGGTATGATTAATCAGAGATACCTATATGCTTTTCATTTCAACAAAATCTAACTCTAAAAAGACCTTATGCATAGCAATTTGTATTTTTCTTGTTCTTTGTGTACAGAACCACTTTCAAAGATCGAGATAATCAAGCTATTGTTACCTTGTTGATTAAGGAAGTGTTAGGGTGCAATCCCACCTTTTCAGCTGTTGATATACGTGGTAAGTAAACTCGACCCTATTGATAGCAATAAAACTCACTCCTGGTTGCTGAATTGAACTAATTTTTTTATACCTTATATCACTGGATCCTCTGGTGAACGATAATGATTCGCTCTAGATCTGGTTGGCATATAGTTGACTATTGGCCATGGGTTACTTATCATAGTACAAGAATTACTACCACTCCTCAAAACTTTGATAAACCTGACCCTAGTTGGACGCCGTAGATGTTTTAATAAAGACCTATATGAATGCTCTACAGGTGATCCATTGTGTAAATCTGTAGAGACTTAATCTTGGAAAAAGAAATGTAAACTTCATTTTTTTAATTTTAACCTATCATTTATAGCTACATCCAATGGTTGCACCTAATACCAGTTCATTTTAACTAACAAACGCTAATTTTCTGAGGCATCTACACAAAATGTACTTAGTCAAATGTCAATGGTGGCCATAATGAATTAACAGGATGATTTTTTCAGTGGTTCTGTCAAATGTTTACTCTAAATTTGAAGTAATAGATTTTTTTTAAAGTGTTTACAATATACACTTGTTTATAATTTTACACTTGCAGCTGCTGCCTATACTTATTACAAGAGTTTATGTCAAGAACAATCTCTAAAGAGAAAGGGGACACATGAACAGAGGAAGAAGCATAGACGTCGTCGAGAGAGGGTTGTTAGGGTGAGTGACATGTGTGTTGTATGTTAACAGTCTTACTCTGTGCTGTACCTTCTATGCCTGTCACTGTACATATGTTTGTCACTTATCTGTTTGTGTCACTATTATATGTGACGGTGTGTGGCTAGGGTTGGGTGTGGGGCTAGGGTGTGGTCCCTTTGTGTCTGTGAACAGCACTGTGCGTGCGTGCGTGTGTGCCTTTGTGTCTGTGTGTGTGTGCCTCTGTGTGTGTGTGTGCCTTTGTGTCTGTAAACATCTGTGTGTGTGTCTGTTGATATCACTGTGTGTGTGTGAGCCTTTGTGTCTGTAAACATCACTGTGTGTGTGTGTGTGTCTGTGAACATTTGTGTGTGTGTGTGTCTGTGAACATCTGTGTGTGTGTGTGTGTGTGTGTGTGTGTGTCTGTGAACATCTGAGTGTGGGTGTGGGCCTTTGTGTCTGTGAACATCACTGTGTGTGTGTGTGTACCTTTGTGCCTGTAAACATCTGTGTGTGTGTGCCTTTGTGTCTGTGAACATCTGTGTGTGTGTGTGCCTTTGTGTCTGTGAACATCTGTGTGTGTGTGTGTGCCTTTGTGTCTGTGAACATCTGTGTGTGTGTGTGCCTTTGTGTCTGTGAACATCACTGTGTGTGTGTATGTTGCGCATGTGAACAACTCTCTCTCTCTCTCTGCATGCATGCATAAGTGCCTCAGAGTTTGTGAACATATCTCTCTGTGTGCAGGTGTGTGTGCGTGCATGAGTGTGGTGTCTGTGAAATTCTCTTTCACCCTCCCTCTCTCTATGTGTGTGCGCATGCCTTTGTGTCTGTGGACATGGGTGTTTGTGGATTTTAATGTATTTTTTAAAACTTTATAGAGACTTGCTGAAAGGGAATCTGAATTCAAGAGGATGTCGTATGCTGAATCAGACCGAGCTAAGTGGAAGAAGGTGTTAGTGACAGGACTGATTTCAAGTGACGACAGTGAAGATCAGCAAGATGGCAAAAGTGTCCTAATTGTACGTGAACTTCCCTGGAGAAGTGTCAAAATGACAAAATTTTATGAGAAGTTAGATGCTGCACATAAAGCTCGCAAATCAGAACAAGCAGTCCGTCGAACAAAGGCTCGCAGTCGTGACCATAAGTGTTTCCTATTTTATGGTATACTCAACCAAGACTATTTTTGCAACTATATCCCTCCTGCATCTCCTGAATCTTACCTCAAAGAAGTTGTTTATTTTCTGAACCTAATCACCTACAACTCTGATGTTGTTATTGTTGGAGACTTCAACACCCCAGATATCAACTGATCCATACTTTCAGCTCATTCTCCTTTCTACTCTTCTCTCTGTAACTTCATTTTAACTGCATTTACTTTCATAAGTTATTACAGATCATACACATTCATGCAGAAACATTTTATCAAACAGTTCTAAAGAATAACATTTATCCCATTGGACTGCAGTTTGTGCTCATCTCCTTCTGATCACCTAGTTCCTTGTGTTAAATATCAACTCAAAAAAATAGAAAGCCATGACCATACTCAATAATGTTAAAACATATTTTAAGATCTAGACTTTTCAACAGTGTCTTCCTTTGGGAAAAAAATTTAAGGTAACTATTTCTACAACCAATTGGAATTGGGCTTATCAACCATCATCCCTCTAAACTTTTCTCATTAAATTAAACATCAAATTTGGACTAAATAATACTAAATAATAATATTAATAGTAGTAATAATTTTTTTATGAATAATTATAATAATAGTAACTACTACTACAACTACCACTTCCACTACTAGTACTACTTCTAGTAGTAGTAATATTACTAACAGCTGCATGTCTGTGTTTGTTGAGGCTTAACTGTGAGAGAACAAGTAGGAGAATTCTGATCTCAATTGTCACTATCTACAGGAACCTTTATGGGATTGTAAGGGATATTGGCCCTTCACTAGTTGCACTGCAAATGAGATGTGGAAGAAGAATAGCCAGAGGTATTGGTAAAATGATATCTAAATTACAGTCATGTTCATTTCAGCTATTCTCAAACATATGCTTCGTCCACCAATCTAAATCCATCTGGCAATAACATGAGAGAATTGTGTATTACTTTGACTATCCTGACTTACAACCTTGTCTGGTAGAGGCTATCAGGTGACAGGCAAAGAGGCTTATAAGTCTCCTAGACACAGAAATCAGAGACTAGCTTGATCCAATACGGTGGTCTTGAGATCTACAAGTACTTCAATCACTTTTGTAAGAGGAGCAGTGCTACCTATTAGCACGAGAGAGAGAGAGAAAGGAGATGCTGGCTAAACAAAATGGGGAGAAAGAATTTGTTCTTCATGGTCAGTTGAAATGGAACTTGACATTATGAAGAGATTAATTCTAATATAAAACTCTGATAATATCTGAAGAAGTTGTGGATGTCAACAGTGTCCCAAACCTAACCTGTTATCTTCCCAAAGGGACTAAACTCATTAATCCTTGACACTACTCCTCATGAGAAATGAGAGCTCATGGTTAGCTATAGTTCATATAATGTCAATGCCTATAATTATATGCTAGTATTTTTAAGGAACTTCAGACAACTATGCAGTGATTATCTTGCCATTTGAAGGTTGTGCTTTTGAGCCCAACAGTCAGTTGACTACAAAGTATTTAGCTGTAAACAGTTGCAGTAGTTTGTGCAAAGTGCCATCAATTTATACCCACTTATACTTCCACCCTCTCTCCTTACATCTCCCATTTTCTACTTTTATTCTCACTTCATAACACTCCTGATAATAACTTGTGTAGTTATAGGTGTAAATTATTGTCCCAAGTTTGTCCTACTTTGATATCATCCTGAAATAACTACCCTTTGAAATGTCTCCACAACAAAAGTCCAGTTATAGCTAAAAGAGTGTCATGGAAGCCAATTATTATACTGTTCTGAGGGAGCTTCAAACAGCTCTGCAGATTAACTTCCATTTTGATGGTTTATGTATTCAGCCAAAAAGTCTGTAGAAAACAACATATTTACAGAGTTGTAATAAAATTGTGAGTGTTTGGTGCCACAATGTAAAAGTTTTATTGACATATTATCTTCCCTTTCTGTTCCCCACCTCTTACAGTGCTCCTTTTCCACATTTAAATATAGGCAAGGAGTAAAAACCAACTAAAATGGAACACTCCAGAAGTTGCTAAAACTATTACCAAGTGAACGTGAGTGTACTTCAGGGGAAAAAATGTTTACTGAATCTTCACAACTAGCTATACTATAGTAAATATTCACTAACACTGCAAACTAAAAAATCAAGGCATGGCGTTTCACCTCCAGCATGAATCTTTTGTTGTAGGATTTGGTTGTAGATTTACATAGAAAGTAGTTTCATTGTCTTTGGTGTGTAACACGTATGATCTTTTCATTCAACAGAAGTTATATGGGGGTTCCCTAGATGGATAACCCTGTTATCTGTGCTATCTTGGTAACTTGGCAGCTCCAGATGGTATGAAAATATATACCGTAACAAATTTCTATATATATATACTGTATATAAATGTACAGTCCTGCTCAGAAAAATAGCTCAATCAACTAAGCCAACTTATGATTAAATTTACAGCTCACTTGTAAGTTAAATTGATTTGTTGTAGTAAATTTTTCACATGTATTTATTTTTATGAATAGATTTCTTTGTGAGTACTGAATACGCAATTCATAAAATTGTTAAAACATTACAGATTAGTATAAAAAATCCACAAACGAACCGAGAGCTGCAATGTATATGCAAACAACTCAAGTAGTAGTAGAAAAAGAAGGGTTGTGTGACCTTTTCCAAACTTTTAACACAGATGATGAGGAGGAGTAAAAACATAGCTCCAGTTAAAAATGCTAGTGATACAATTGAAACATATAGAAAACAGAGCACATAGTATCTCCTTCAGTAAGCTTGACATGCATAATGATTAGAATGGCTAAACTCTGTAAGGTATTGTCTTAGAACACTCACAATAGAGTTGAAATGTTAATATCTTATAGCTTAATCATCTGCATACTACAATAAAGGTGTCTATTCGTGATGATGCATGTTAGAAGTTTTAGGGTAGTAAGATTAGCCAACACAAGACTTGCCATTGGTATTAATCATAAACTTGAGGTCTTCAGATTTGATTGACATTTGACTAATGATCTGCTTTAAATTATGTTTAAATTGTAGACCTGCATATGATCTAAGGTCATTTTTAACTAGGGAAGAAACTTTCCTGTGTAGCACCCAGGAGAATATTTAAACAGTGGCCTCATAAGAGGATTAATTCACTTTTAATATAGGCAAGTGGGTCCCTGCCTACCTCAAATATTTGCAGTCATTGTAGGCATGGGAACAATAGAAAAATCATTTTGTGTCATCTTGAGAATTAATAAGCCTAAATGTGGTCTAGGAACAGGCTTCATTATCATCACAATTTTTCTCATATTATAATGTTCATCATGTAACGTTGGACAAATAAATTTAGGAAAGAGGCATATGTAAATATAAATGCCAAACCACATGCACTGATACAATTTTAAAAGGCCAAAATCAGCACACACACAGCAGAGCCATTAGCAGTAGCCAGTAAGAGCATCAGTCAAAGCCTGAGAAAAATATCTACAACAAAAAGTCAAGATCATAGATATAGAAGGAATCTTTAAGAAGAATTATTCACATAAATAACCCTATAAAATACAGATCAAGAATAAACTTACAGATTGAGTCACGCAACACTGAGTTCAAATGTGCCAACAATTTAAGAAATCTGAATCCTCCTTTCTAGATATTCTACTATGGGAGAATTTGTAGGATACAGCCTAAGTGGCAAGTTCCCAGACTATCCAGAAGTTAAAAGTAGCAATCACAAAGAAAATTAGGCCATGTATAAAGCAATAGGTAAATAACTTATTACACTGTATCCAAGTATGCCTGCAAAGTAGTGGATGCCACTTTGAGCATAATTATAAATGCTGTAAATAGTGAACTCCTAAACATTATGAATGAAGAATGGCACATATATCATCCACACACATATACACATATTATATAAATCAAGATACTAACCTTTTGAACAATGTAGGTTTGTATTATCTGGAGAGTTTCACAGTTGTTGGTTTTCCTAGTCCTGCATACAGTGTCATGCTAGTTGACTTTCAGGACGATACAGGAAGATTAAAATGTGGAAAAGGAGGAATGTAAGAGTAACTAGTTTAAGATACAGCATTAGTTATATATAAACCAACACCACCATGTAAACTTTGAGTCAACTCTAGATGAAAATATGTACATGAAGGCAATTGAGAGTATAGCCATGCTTAGTCAAGCAAATGCTCTGTTCAAGCAGTTCATCCTTTGTAACAATCAATCACTTTCACTATGGTCAGGAATGTTGACCAGATCAAAATAATTACAGACCATCCTGACATCATTTGTCATGCTACCATATACTGTTATGCAGAAATAGGTTTTGAATAATGGGATCACCATTTAAGTGATTTGGAGCACACAGCCATGTTCAAACTCTGCAGCAGTGCATTTTTAAGATGATGATAAGGACACCTCAAAGCATGAGATTTACATTACCAAATATTCTGTATTCCCCATGGTTATATTGTTGAAGTAGTGAATTTATGCATAGATTAGTAAAATGGCCTTGATATCTTGCCAATCCAGCCATTGGTTCTATATCTCCCACATCACATTGTATTGTAATAGTGTTAATGGTGTGGATTTACCATGAAAGAGTTTCAGTGTTTTTAATGTGGTCTTATTGGGCTCAACTGATGCCCAAAATACTGGCTAACCATGTGAAGGGTCAGGCAGCCGATGCCTTGAATCAAACCATAAAGTTAGCTGATCAAATTATGACCAGCAGAGGATAGAACCACCATGTTGGCCAGGAAGGAGAGAATGCCAGCAAGGAGCTGCAACAGTAAGAAAGGAAACCTCACCATGGCTTCAACCAATGCTAAAAATGTGATAAGAACACCCACATACCAATTAGTGTCGAAGTCAGAAGACAATTCTCTTAATACCATACCAACATCAAGTTCAAGTGCTACTTCTCAACATGAACAACAAATTCTTTCTCGGCATTTTGCTTTTATCTGCACATACATGCTCCTTCTTGGATGCAAGGTTTGTATTTGACAACATAGGGTCTAGGTGACCTTCCGACTTCTCCTGCTTCATCCTGCCAGCAAATCTCCTCCCTTAGACCAGATGCCAAGTCTGGACTTTATTGGATTCAAGGAAGTTTGCAGTCACCTCACGATACTTGCTGTCCTACTCGTGTGTTCTGCCAGTTTGTAAGTGCTTGTGGTGAAGGCATGTGGATGAGAGTAGCCAACGTGAACATGACTGTGACTCAAGCTAGGTGTCCTATGGGTCTGGAAAAAATTACCCATCCTAGACCTGTACATCGCAAAACGGTTGATACAGGCTGTTCTGAGTGATGTTTTCTACCTATTGTGTGTCCTTTCACTAAAGTATGTAGGCAAGTGATTGGCTAACTCCAGATGTCTTTGCTCCTTATATTCAGAAAATATCTCGTACAGTCTATGCTGACGCTGTTCTTATCAGTCGTAGCAGTTCTCCAACAGAGTTTATCTGGACACTTGCAGCAGGAGTAGACGCGCTTAATGTAGTTCCAGAACTCCGCTGTCCATGTAGCAACTCCAAGCAACACGAACCTGTGTCTGTCCCAATGCCTCCGTTTGTTGGTGCCGACTTTTACTGTGAGACTGCAAGTAGGACAATATATACCACTGGCACCTTCTATGAGGAAGACCCTTTATGGAATGGTGAGGGATGTGGACCAAACTCTAGCTGCTATGAAGGAGACAGGAGGCCATGGTTTAAGAAGGAACTCTCTGGCCTTGTCACTAGCGATGTGGAAGTGCGGGTGTGTACAAATGTACCTAGAGAAAACGAAGATATTCTGATCGAACAAATGGTTCTTCTTGTGCAGTAATGATGTTACAGCTACATTATTTTGTGGCACTGTTGCTGTAATTTCTCAGTATGCCCTATTGCCAATCCGGGCCTGCCACCATATTGCACTCCAACCCCTCTTACAAGGCCACCGAGGAGCCAGTGCCTTCCCTGTGCAGGCCTGTTTGAGGGCAAGAATCTGAGAGTAGACCTGTGTTGGCTCCTGGAAGGAGCTGACTGAATCCTTAAAGGAATGTGCCAGTTATACGAACAGATGTAACCATATCTCTAAAAAAACACAGAATTCTGCAAGCTCAAGCAGGACATTTTCTAGGGCACAAGCTTCAGCACATTTGTCAACACTGTTGAGAACCGGCTGGTGCAAGCAAGCAAGTAAGACATACTTTACAATATCAACTTGAAGTTTACTCTCTCGACATTTCGAATACTAGATGCTCCAGCCTTAACCAGGAATAATGCCTAGATGCTCTAGCCTTCACCAGGAATAATGGCTAGATGCTCCAGCCTTCATCAGGAATAATGACTAGATGCTCTAGCCTTCACCAGGAATAATGACTAGATGCTCTAGCCTTCACCAGGAATAAATATGTAATTGTAAATCCCTCCTTGGGTCACAGGACCCTCTTCAAAAAGGTACTTGTAGCCATCCATGTGCTCAAATCTAGACTGTAGCTGAATTGCACAGTATATGTGGAAATGTGCACCTTAGATGTCTTCAATATTTGATATTATACTAAAACTAACCCAAACAAGTGTGTTGGATCGAGAAATGCTCCTTAATGTTCAAACTGATTGATTGATACAGGAATCCAGACTTGGATGCTGAACCTTTATGACACCAGCAACTACCTAAAGCGGTGTCTATTTACAGCATGAGGGACAAGAAAGTGATTTGAAAGATAAAGGATTAATGTCCAGGGGCCTCATCACAGAGTTTGTGGGACTGTGCCCCAAAATGTACATCTTGGGATGACATGAGCACAACAAATATCTTTGAGGGCAAGACCATCCAGCATGGTTTGGACATGTTCTGAAGTCAAGACAACTACATCTGGTGCATGACCATCCAGAAGGATGACCCTCTCCCCTTTGGCTGAAAATGGAGCGGATACACTGGCATATCAGAACAAGGACACCTGAGGATCTGAACATCTTCTGGATCACTCTTTCAATTCCCGCTATCATATACACCCAATGGCAAGCATTTTAATCATAAATACTGGTAGAGGACCATGTGTATATCCTCGAATTGAGATGTAATCCTAACAATGTGGAGGACTTCTTGTTCACTGAAATCCTCAACCACCCTATCTAAAATCCATCCTATATAAATACAACTGCTCTGATAAACCTATCTGGCATCACATGTATCTGGCATCACATGTATCTGGCACGACATGTATCTGGCATCACAAGTATCTGGCATCACATGCAGCTGGTAGGCATCTCTATTACACATAATGATGACAGCAGGAAGATTTCCTCTGATTGGCAGCACTCTACTTCCACCTGAAATATTGCAAAAAAATTAAGCTCTCAGGATCTGACTGACAGACTACTCTGCTCTGAACCTATCTGGAACACAGCCTTCCAGTTCTCCAGGAGCATACAGGTAGTTAATCAAGGTACTCCTGGTAGTCGACTTCTAGAAAGCCAGATGCCTATGCACTGCTAGATCCGTCACCTGCATAGCATTTCAGTCTGGCCTTTTCATCGTTCAATTTCCACATGGTGAGAAACTGCTATACTGACTCATCATCACAGACATCTGACTCTGCCAGATCTGCAGTGCATTGGTCGCTGAAGGGCTGTTCAGCTAGGTGCAATTTCAGTGTTCTATGATATCCTAATCTCTGTCCAAGATCACATCCCCACAGGAAATCTAGATGCCACATCTAGGGACAAGCTTCTGTATGGATCTTTGAATTCAGATGGAGGATCTGACTGACAGACTACTCTGCATTGTGCAGAGTAGTCTGTCAGTCAGATTTCAATAAGAGGTCAGTGGCCACTTGTCCATGCATCCTATTGTAGAGGAACAGGAGACAGTACCAACCACATATCCATGGGTATCAGTCCTGGAACTCATTGCCATTGTAGACCATCTCTCCAGCCCATTATTTACAACATTGGGCGAAGGAAGTCTGAAGGTGTCCAAATACTCAATGGAGAATGGTTTGCTTGAAGAGCAACCAAGAGCATACAAACTCATATCAAGTAGTGTTAAAAGTTGATGACAATTCCCTAGCCAAGTTTGAACATGCAAAGTTAGCCTGCCATTTGAGAACATGGAAGTCTTAGGTGGCATATGAGTTCCTCAATATCTCATTTGAGAGTGGATGGTGAAACTGCAGCATCCAGGCTCTTTACTTCACCAGTGCCATGTGCAAGAGATTCAGGCCTTCTCCTCTCCAAACCTGGACTTTTTGAGGAATAGGAATCACCAAGGAAGAGGCTACCATCATGTTTGCCTACTTCATTGCCTAAAGCTGGAACTTCTGCGGTTTAAAATTTTGTGATGTGGTTTGGTTGTTCTGAAGCCAGGTCCAGGAACATGTACAGACCACCATCAATGTCCTTGTGAGAGATGTACAGGGACTGGGTGAGTGCAGTCTAATTCCCCACATCACAGGCAAGGAGCTTGTTCTGCCCTTTCTAGAGCACAAGGCTCTACTGCACATGTTTTGTTCTGGTGGAGACATTGCTTGCCAGCCAATGCCTTGTTCATGCTACAAGATGTGCCACTAGCCACATCCGTCAGACCAAGGAAGAGAAGGACAGAGCAGGGTTAGGGCAGGAATTTGGTAATCATTGGGGATCAGTTTACTTAAGAGCCATTACTTTTTTTAAAAAGTGATCATCTGCTCAAGTTTTGGCATCAATTTACTTGTCTGTGGTGCAGAATCTTTATACAAAGATGGAGAAAAAGGTAGAGACGGTTGTCTCTACCGTAGACAATGACATTGATATAACAGGAAATGGCTTCAAAGTGGAGAGACCATTCACCCATCATCTGCAATACATGTTTTATGTCTCATCACAGAACTGTAGCACTGTACTGAGGGTTGGATGCACTGCAATTTGGCCAGTGTATCTTAAGTGTCCTCGTCCTCCGAAGGTTGAGATAGGAAATGAAGTAGATGCTCACAAGATCCTTGAATGCTGCAAGGTTGCCGGTATGGGGGTCACCATATTTCATTGAAAAAATCCTGGATCATCATAGCTCCTGCTGAGTTCCCACTCTCCAGCTCTCGGTAAGGAAATGGTGGGAAATTATTGATGTGGAGGTGAATTCACTGCAGATCAACATAGATGAAAATGTGCTGGATATATTATCTTGCCCAGCTTCATGGAAGGCTATGAAGATATGTCATGATGACTCCTTGGAAGGGTTAGTGGTAACGCACCAGGTGGAATTAGTTTCAGCCTGCTTGTAAGCGTGTGGTAGATGTGCAAAGTGCAGCATTTTTGTGTAGCCAGCCATAAGCTTCTATTTTACATGGCCTGCATTTTGAGGAATGGCTCGATGATCAGCACCCTGAGAAAGAGGTGGTTCAAAACTTTCCTGAAGCCACAGCACTGGCTGGATGCATGTTTACGGCCCTGGTCCATGTCAAACAGAGGATGAACTTCAAAGTGAGGAAGGTTAAGTTAATTTTTCCCATCCCAAGGATTTTAGTTAGTGGTGGCACCATGGTGATATTCTTATTTGGGCAGGGCAGCCAACAGGCATTGAACACACATTGTAGGGATACTTTTTCCAACTTAAATCGAATTTTTTTCTCTAGATGTCTCTCTTGCATTAGATTCAACAGATATGGTTATGCCATGATTGAACTCCCTCAAATCTGCAACTGCCCTACCATTAACAGCTCTCATGGCCATGGGACGCAAGTTGTCATAAGCAGCTGTGCTGAGATGCAATCAAGGCCCTTCCAAACTTCTTCTTGTTGACCTTGAACTGCATGGTCTCAAAGAGACTATCATCATTGGCCATGGGAACTTTTCCATTGCCTGGATACTCGGTACCCGGTGTTTTGTATGACACATGCATGAATTTCTACCATCTTGTTGAACCCCACAAGAACTGCTCTGAGTCTTTGGTTTCGATGGTGACCTTTCTTAGTAATTATGATGATAATAGAGGCAGACCTACATATAGTCCTCTCTCTGGGTCGACCCATCAATGATGGGCCCCTCAAACAGCTGCATCTCAGGACAGGATGATGGTTTTGACAAAAGGCTTTGAAGTCCTAGAGCTGCTCAGGTGGGTGTTGTGAGGTCTGACAGTGCTGTGGGTGGGTGGCTCCTCCTATGCCTTTTAGGTGCCCAGGTTGAGGAACTGATTGAAGTGCTTCACAGTCTACTACTAGCAGGTGCACATTCCATTGAGTGGCTGCAAAATTATTTGCTGCTTGAAAGCAGCTGCAGTGCAACTGTAAGCGAAGATGGCAGAGTTACAAAAGTGTGTTTACATCTCTACCTAGGTGGTGTTAACCTTAGGATGGCAGTGAGGAACCAGTGCTAGCGGAAGCAGATAGTGAACAGGGATACCTTTTTGGCATGAAAACCAAAGGTTGGGTTACATCAAATAGGAAGCATCTGTGTGCTGAGACAGCGTGGTCAGCTTCTGACTCGAGAGTTTCATCTGTTCTTCTGATCCAGGCTTCACTCTTTCTGGAAGAAAGGGTAGATTAGTGGATTTAATAGGGATAGTGGTTTGAATGAAGATGACGAGGTGATGTTTGAGTCTGAAACTGTATTCTCCAGAAGCTAAGGCTGAGCAGTGGTGTAATTGCTGAGGAAACGAATATATAGTATATATAATTATGACGAGTATTGAAGGGTTAGAGTGGGAATTGTTGGGATTATCTAAAGGACGCATTCCCAGGAAAGAGTTTACAGGAACAGGTGAAGGTGCTCGACGACACTTTTGAGCACACACTTTTGGTTTACCCCAAGGTGGGCATAGGTGCCCACTAGTTATCATCAAGTCAAACACTGAAGCCAAACATCCTCAGTGTGACAAGTGGTTTAATTGCCCCTTGAAGAAAATGTTAAGGAAACATATCGACGTGCATGGGAAACACTAGAACATGAGCCATTCTGGGCCTAAATACACTGCACAAGACCACAAGTGAAAAACTATCACTTCTAATGTTCGGCAGAAAACATCCTTACAGGTGTTTCTGTCTTTGGATAAAGTGGAGGCTGTGTCCTAACTGCTTTTATGTAAATATACTTCACATTTTACTGTATCACGCAATTACTTATGATGTGACGTGATCCAACATCACATCGTCTTACTTTCATTGATGAACTTGATCTTTGTTGTAGTGTTAGTACTGCATTATTGTATATGTGATGGTAGCCAAGAACTGCTGGGTATATGCCACACTAACTAAAGTGGCCAACCTAGCCAGCCACCCATTGATTCTGGTTTCTCAAAAGCATTACAAGAACTACTTCAACAAATAAACAAGTGCTCACTTGTATCTTTCAAGCTTGGAGATCAGGTGCTGATTTGGTTCCGAGAAGAGTAATCCGGCAAACAAAGAAAATTATCCCTACTGTATGGTCCTTACCCATAAACGATGAAGTATATAGATGTCTCTTATCCAGAATCTCGGTATAATGTATATACCATGCTATTTGTGAATAAGGTGACCAGATTGCTATATATCTGACTTTCCTATAAGATTGCACTGGTACTGAGATTGAAGATGTGGCTAGGAACACCGCCCAGTCTACTCCACAGGAAGTTGTAACAATAGCGTGAAGCCCGACCCAGCCCCTTCACTTATTCAACATTAACACTATTCTCCAGAAGCTTAATTAACACTATATATAACAGATTTTTACTCCCCAAGTAGAACTGGCTTAAATGAAACCACTCCCATCATCTAGGTTTATATTTTTCCTACTGCCTTTATCTTCATAACACAACAAAATTGTGACAGTTCTCTGATTAGGAGACTCAAAATCTGGTCAAGGAAGAGCACTGTGGCCACATAAATAGTATCTGAATAAATGTTGAGTGAGGATATATAATATAACTGGTATATACGTAAGATTTGGAACTCAATATAGTAAAAAGAAAAAGGAAAAAAGATAAAGGATCAGTTCAGACACACCGCTAGCTCTGTCCACAATGGTATGGATGTAGTTGACAATGAAGAATGTTAGTGTGTTGCAGTTTTAGATATATAATACTGACAATGTCATAGATGTGTCCATTATAGCATAGCTTCCAAATTGTATTCATAATTTTTTGTAAATGCAAAATTATATATATGAAACTGGCAAAGGCAAATCAAACTGAGCCTCCCAAGTGGTTTTGATTATGTTGGACAACTTTGTCACGCATTCTGGAGTGGGAAGTGCAAGATTCCATTGAGAGGCCTGTCCAGAACCAGTAGCCTACATAAAATAAAATAATTGGGCTGAAGTACATGCATGAAATGATTACTGTGCATTACCTCATCAAAGAAACAGACTATAACGAACTTGAGCTCTTCTCGATCCAATATCTATACAGTATAGAATTAAAGACATCATATCACATACATGTATATAGCATCCCCAATTACTACACTTTATTCAAAGATTGAACACATGTTGGTATGATTAAAGCTTCAGTAACTTATAAATACAGTGGAACCTCCGAATAGTGGACAAGTTGGGACTTACCTCTTTGTCCATTATTCGGAGGTTGTCCTTTATTGGGAGGCTTCTTTATTAACCTTATTCTCTCTGTTGTATATAGGTCATGCAGACACCAGCATAAAATATTATCAATATCTCGGTCATGCAGACACCAGCATAAAACATTGTACATTCTCAGTTAGTTTTGTATTGATGTATGGTTTGTGTGACACGGACAGAACAACTTTGTCAACTAATGAACTTGCACAAGTAGCTTCATCAAGGCATCCACGGCTCTCTAGAAAATCTTTAACACCTTCCAGTGACTCAAGTGCTTCTTTATAACTCTTTATTTTTGTTGGAGATATCTGTAAATTTTCAATCTTCTTCATCAGATTGATTTTTTCATCAGCATCTTCTGTTGCAACTAAAACTTTCTAAGAAGTTTTCTTCCCACATGTTATCATCAATGTCAGCACAAACAGGGAGGTCATTGTCTCCATGCTATATAGTATTTCATGGGCTGTATCGAGATCATGAAATGCGTCCTCTTCATTCAAGCTGCTCAGGATAAATCAGTGTTAAGAATACCTCCTCTTCGAAAACACTTCATTATAGTTTCCATCTTTACTTCTTTCCATGCTAGAGCTACCCATCGAATTGCTGTGAGGACATTGATACATTTGACTAATTCCGTTGCACGGCAGCATGCATCAATCTTCGCTAAAACATAACGAAGAAATAGCCAACGGTAATGACATTAGAAATTCTGGATAATCCCCAAATCTATTGGCTGTAATTTTGCATTTCTCCCGTCATCCATGCCTTTTTCTTTTTCTGGTGGTAATACTTAACAGGAAGACCATCAAACCTCAGATACACCTAGGTTTTTCATATTTCCAGATGACAATGGGAGTTTCCTTTTCACTAGCTGCTGCACTCACTATGAAGGTTACTGTGAATCTCTGCTTGCTCTTTTTCCCACCCCATCATTGCTTTCCTTTCTGTCCATACCCACGATCAGGGAGTGCTTTCCAAAAGCATCCAGTCTCATCTATGTCTTCCTTTTTATATTCTTTCACAATCTCAGGCAGCCTCTCCTTCCAGTACATGATGTCTCCCCTCGTACATCACCAGATTCACCACTTACAACCACTCCTTATATTGTACCACTTCTTCAACTTTGCTAACCAACCATTGGTTCCCTTGAACTCCGCCTGCCTAAAACTACAGCAATTTCTCTGGCCTTCTCAGCAAGTTGAGGTCACATGGGTAAATGTTCTTGGAACAGGCCATCACATACCATTGGTACAATGCATTCGCATCAGAATACTCTGAAACTGGAGGGTTTTTTAACTAGTTGACGCATTAGATTCATACATGGCTAAGATACTCTCACTGCCATCAGTATATCTGAAATTTGTGTCTTACCACAACTAAACTTTTCTCCAGTAATTCCAGGATGCTTCTTTGCTTCATTGATCACATTCACCTTCTTCTCCAAGGGGAGATGAATCCCTTTTTTTATAGAAGATGCCATTACCAGACTTCAGCAGCTTGCCTATAGATTAGCTTCACACAAGATGTCCGACTCAAAGAACTGTCACATGAGCTGACTAGATTCTCTATCTAGATGGCCTCTCAGCCAGTAGGCAGTGACGTGAGTGTAGCAGAAATACACTCGTACATCAGAGGCAATCATGTCTATAAAGAAGTATGGACTCCTTTCATTGGAGAAGTATTGCTTCTCAGAAGGGAGCCAACTGACAGTTGTGACCAATCTGCTGTTGCAGAGACGAGAGAGGGTGTTGTTGTTGGCCACGTTCCCTACAATATTGCCTCAGTTATCTCTCATCAGTTTCTGAGAAGGAGCTTCAATAAAGGCTTTGCTGAGGTGACTGGTGACGAATCAATAGAGGAGCTGGGTTTGATTTGGAGATCCCTTGTACATACCGTTTTTATGGACCCAAGCCTTACAATGATATTGAGTGACAGAAAGAATCAGTCTACATGCAAATAGGCTTCTGTAGCTGCTACATAGCTTAGTATCATGTTGTTTTGACCATGACAATAATCATTTTTCAATAATTCTTTCCTCATTTTACTGTCATTATTATTATTCTCAATGAACTCTCAGTTGACATAAACATTAAAATCACCTTCTCAATAATCAACTTCAAATTATATTCACTCGACGTTTCGACTATATAGATGCTCTAGCCTTAATCAGGAAAAATGAGATGCTAAGGCTCACGTGATCCCGCTATATACTGGTAGCTAGCTATTCTCCACCACGTATTATTTTTCATTTTTTGTACTGCACTGGGGTGCGATGGTCCCAAGGGACGAAGATAAATGCATATGGCCACACCCACTACCACGCCCGATGTCCGTTGGAGAAGGGTCGTTTCATATTTGAAAGTTTATTCGGTGCCTTGGTGCTGTCCGTTTTTCAGAATTGGGAGTCCGCTATTGGGGGCTTTCTAAAGCACTATTCCTACCATCGGTGCATCTGCCTCTGTCCGTTATAAAGTAGGTGTCTGCTATTTGGAGTGTCCATTAACGAAGGTTCCACTGTACTAATACCTCAAAGTCTGGCATAAATATGTGCGATATGACTGGACCTGGTGCTTATAACAGATGTGCACTCATAGCCTAGTAAAACCGACTAAGTCATACATTTGTAGGCATGGTAGGTGTGCTCTATTTTATGTGCGGGAGTTGTAGGTCAAAGTCTGGCATAAATATGTGCGATATGACTGGATCTGGTGCTTACAACAGATGTGCACTCATAGCCTAGTAAAACCGACTAAGTCATACATTTGTAGGCATGGTAGGTGTGCTCTATTTTATGTGCGGGAGTTGTAGGGCCTATGATGGCGTTCAGCTTGACTAACAAAGCATTGTGCATGGATACCCAAAAGAAACTAAATCCCACCCCAGTTGGAATCCTAAGCCTAGCAGTAACAACAGATATCATTTGGCATCACAATATGCAAGACTTCTGTCCACAATTCTTCCACTTGCAAGTGAAAGTGCCATCATCTTGCCAGTATGAAGAACTGCTAAATCCACCACTGCATTGCTCTGGCCTGGCTACACCTTCCATTGTCTTGGATACATAAGCTTTTACAAAACAAAAAACGCCCACACAATCTTTTATAATTTTTTTAATTTTTTTAATTTTATTGCTGATGCTGTCTGCAATAAATGGATGGCACGTGCAAAGCCTCCCTATAAAACGAGGAAAGGATTAACAGAAGCATAGCACTTCATTATTGCTTTAGCTGCACTCATATATATGCCAGGCTTTCATAGAATAGAGAGCCTACCACAAACAATACTGTATAGCACTTTTTCCCTTCTCTCTCTAGAGGAGCTAAAGCTTCGAGAATTGCTGTAACTGAATCTTTTCTAGCTTAGTACTGTACATGTACGTGCATTTCTCTATGTACTAAGCTACTCTCCTTCAATGGGTCTTGAATATTTAGTGTACAGTGGAAGTTACACAATGCCCTGCTGCTCTTCTTCCTGTTTCAGCTTTCTTCTCAATAACTTTTCCATGTGGCCTCTGGTCTTTTCTATTCGTCAAAATTCAGTCAAAATTCAGCACAGTAATACTTTCGAGTTTACTACTTCTATTGGATGATCACACTACTTTTCATAGTGGGCCACTGGGATCTGGAGGCTCTGGAGTTTTGTCCACAGCACTAAAATAGTGATAAATGACATGGCTTGGCAAGAACCTAGCGAGCCCCGGCTGAAATGAACCCTTTACTGGACCTTATAAATAATTACAAGGCACAATTTTCGCACTGGAATCAAGTTGCAAAAACCTCAAAAGTTTAGCTCCTTGTCAAAAAAGTGCTATAGAGTTTACAAAATATATATATATATAGCAATTGACAAACAGCTATATGATTACATGCCTCAAGGATGTCTTCTTATATAATATCATCATAATACCAAGCCAAAGTGGCCATGGATACACAGTCATACACCACATTTTCATAGAATAGAGAAGAATGTTACTCCAATTTACTAAGATGGTATTTCCTACAAGGAGGGTTTTTTTCCAAAAAAACCCTGATGCAGCAAAATCGTTTAAGCTGTGCCTGTTCTATTTCTGAGTCAGATGTAGTAGTCGATCATTCTCATTTAATATACCATTAGCTGAGCACTTTATACAGCAAATTGATCTTCCACATAGTTGCTGTTCTCTCCCAAATCTGGGAGTACATTATGTTATAACGGGAGTGGCTTAAAACTTCTCCATGCTCTTTGAGACATCACAATCTTTAAAATTGAAGCCACATAAAATAATCTCTTAATACACCATTTCTGACCGTCTCCTTCTCTTTGCTGACAGAGGAGCAGTTAAACAATGGTGAATGACCACCATTCCTTTGAATGGTGCGATTATAAAATGTGGCCATGAATCAAGGATTGCTACTATTTATGTATGACTATTGTTTGGGGAATATTCTCTATTTGATGAAATAGGGTCATTGGATAGCATCTCCATACACGTGCAGAAACCTCTTCTACTTACAACTCGTTCCACATCATTTATATCTCTCTGTTCTACGTCCAGGTAAGGAGGGAGGAGTGCTTCCTTGGGAGGGAGGGGCACGAGACGAGGGAGAGGCCAGTGAGCAAAGTTCTCCTTGGCCAAGAACAGAGTATCATTTGTAACCGCTAGAGTCACCGGACTCCATCCTGCATGAATGAAGAGTATTCACGACAACTCTTAAAATATATACAATGAAGTGCCAGGACAATTTACTGGTTGTATGCTGCCGGCGTCTGTAAGCTAGCCTGTAGAGCAGCAGAGTGTCTGCACTGGTGTGTCTCGTGGAGCAATGACCGGTGGGAGACTTGTGATCCACACTGCCACTGTCATATTGACTCTATGCACGCAACAAAGTTGACATTTATCAGAACGATCTTAATAAGCACAAGTTAGTAAAAAATTTAAAAAAATTAATTAGAGGGGGAGAAAAAAGGGCAAAGGAGGAATTAGTAAACTAAGTGTTAACGTAATTCTACTATGCTATACCATACACCTTCATACGTATTCTAAATGCATTATGTAACATACTTGTAAGGCCTCCTGCAGAACTTGCTCAGGATTACGGATGGCCTCGATGTTGAACACACACATACCCACATTACGCAGAGATGAACCAGGAGCATCTGCAACACACACTACATAACACGAGAAACACAGAGATGTTAACATGCGCTCACCTATTATTGCACACATGATTGATCAATAAAAGCTGTATGATTCATCTTGGGAAATGTTATATCCTCACCCTACTAATAAAGCAGGTTATATCATAGATGACAATTATTTCAGAACAAAGTGGCTTGTAGTAACCACTACCACTGGCTGCACTGCAATGGGCAATCCAAAATTCCTTACATGACAGTCGGTTGGAGCAATACTACTATTACCACTGGCTGCATGCACTGGGCAATTCAAAAGTCCTTACATGACAGTTGGTTGGAGCAGAGTTTGCATTTCTTGTCGTCTCTCATGAGGAATGTGTAGCATGCTGGACTCTTGAACTCGACTCTCAAATACTGGTAATTCACACCATGGTCTATGTAGACTAGCTTGCGGAGAGAATGATTTCCCGCCAATTTCAGCCACTTTTTGGGTTCAGAGCTGCACAGATGGTAATAAAACACACACAAAAACAGGTATATTTATTTTGAACTCGTGTGTTCAAGCTTGTGAATCATCAAATGTCTACGTATCTCACACAAAAGCATGTCATTATTAACCTGACCTTGTGTTTTTATCCATAATATTTCATACGTACATGTATTGTCATCACAGATCAGGCTCTGATTCGGTTTGAATTTTAGCATTAAAAAAAAAATTATTGGGTATATTTAAAGTTATATGGCAATCAGTGTAGATTAAATACCAATATTTTATGGTGCAGAACTGGCAGCCATTAGACAAGTCATCACAAGAAGTGTCAGCTCCAGACTACCACAATCACACACACTGCAATACCTTTCTGGAGCAACAACTCGAAACAGGTAAGCCCTGACGTTAGAAATGACCACAAGTATGGGAACTTCGCCTGGCTCGCCATAACGAACCATCGACGAACGGAACACCATCTTAAAGCACTCCTCTTTGCCGCCGAAGATATCCATCGCCAAAAATAGCTGCAAGCTGTTGTGGACGTAACTCGGATCTTCATCGCGATAGATCAAGACAGGAGATTGAGCTCGTTTCTCCCTTCCGCCAGCATCGGATGAGATACGAGAATTGTTACTTGGCTCCGATATTTTCGCCTTTGAATTTACATTCCCAGAAGACGGCTGTCCATTGCTACCCCTACCTCCCCCGCCAGAATTTAGATCCACGTTTCCCCCTTTATTAGAGGACTTGCGAGTTCTTCTAGTGCTACGCATGTCACTCAAGCTCAACACTCGAATAATCTTCGAGCTCAACGTAGATCCCTCCTTGGTCTTATCAGTGGCTGCCGTTTCCTTTCTCCGCGAGTGCTTGCTAGATTCTTCAGAGCTATATCCTTTAGAGACTGTCTCACCCGAGCCCTGACCTACTCTCCCATTGTACTTCTTACTTGAGGAAGCACTGTCGCTTTTGCTTCCAGCGCCAGAATCACTGCCTGCTGAGCATGTGGAGTTTTTCCTGGAATTAGAATACCCGATCACTTCATCTTCTTTCGAGGTGCACCTAATGCCATTATGTTCTTGCACACTAGTCAAGGATCTGTTTGCATCTTGGAGTGCAGTAGGTTGCGAAGCTTTCGACTGCTTCTTGTTGCTTGAATTGCATTTGGTCTGAAAAAGGTCGGCACTCCTAGATCGAACGTGACCAGTTCCTCCAGCCATTTTCTGGAAGTTATCGTCATCCTCTGCGTTCTTCTTGCCTTGGATTTGTGAGAAATGTTCCTGCATGTAGTTCTGTGAGGGCACACTGGTGGAATTCATTGTGTTCGGACTAGCAGAGATATCTGCATCCATTCTGGACATGTTACGATGAGGTACAATGAAGTCAGAGAAGGGAGAGTGATAAGTAGGGCCATGGAGAGTTGAAGGTTCTGGGTTGATGACAAAACAGTAGATGGGCTAATACACTGGTATATGAGGTAAGTACTCTATAATTATGCTCGTCCGTTGTTACACGGAAATACAAAATCAAAAAACATAAGTAATTGTAATGAATAAAGTTACCAAAAAAACACCCAAAACTGTATAAAGATATTTCAAGTGATACATAAATATTATATAAGAGAGTAGTTGGCTTTGACCTCTATCCTCTATCGTAAATGGCAGATGGAAAGAATTTTTTTTTTATATCACAGCTAAAACACTGACAGCTTCTTACAGTAACAGTATCTCGGCTGATTTTGCTACTACCAAAATATCAAGCGTGCCTTGAACCTTTCACAAAGGTTAAAAAAAACTAGCAGGACAAATATATATATCCCTACTCCACCCCGCTTGCATACCTTATATTTATTTGTCATAATCTTACTACCAGAAGACTCCAAATTAATAATAATAATAATAATAATAATAATAATAATAATAATAATAATAATAATAATAATAATAATAATAATAATAATAATAATAATAATAATAATAATAATAATAATAATAATAATAATAATAATAATAATAATAATAATAATAATAATAATAATAATAATAATAATAATAATAATAATAATAATAATAATAATAATAATAATAATAAATAATAATAATAATCATCATCATCATCATCATCATCATCATAATAATAATAATAACAAAAATACAACAACAACAACATAATAATAATAATGCTTCCAATGTTTCCAGGCAGTACTACTTGAGATTGGTCACGTGGGAAATCTACTAGTAGGCTAAAAAGTAGCGGTAAAGACCCTTATAATATACAACACGCAATGTGTAATTTGAGAATTGACCATTTGTGTGGTAGCCATTTTATGATTCATGTTTATCACTACAACTCACAATCTGCAATTATCACCACCTCACATGCAAAATCTGTCATATGGTAGCAAAATAAACAACTGCAGTCAAACTCACTTATCCAAGCAGCTCGGGACTGGGCACTGCTCGTAACTCAGAAACGGTCGTATCCGGGAACACCCACATTCCCCCCAATATTGATTATGTATTTACCAGAAATGTTTGCATCCTGCATATATTAAGCGCATGCATACTGCACATGTCAGTGACTGGAAGCAACGAGAACACGCTCATTCCATTGTCTTCAAAAGAAACAATGGACGTTTGGCTCAGTGATTCCTGTCTCATCCGAGCTGCAGTGTTCAGCCATTTTATCACAAGAAGATTTCAGCTTGAAATTTCTAGAGCATAGAAAATTTTATCAGGTGTGACTGAATCCATGACCTCCTCCCATTCGCTCCCATCATCGCTGTTGTGGGCAGTCTTCCACATTGTTCTTATCACAGGCATCTTCAGTACAAACATAAACACAAGTAAACTAACTAGATCTAAGCAAGGATCGCCAAGGAACTAGACCGACTACTGGAACAACGAGCTATGCTTCCGTGAGATCAAAAACCACATGCGGTATGTGATGTAATTGTATAACGCGAGCGTACACAGTAAATGGGTGTGCCCGGATGTGGGGCACCGGGATGAGGGGAGTTTGAGTATTCGCTAATTCACAACTTCACAATTAAAATAAGCTCAGAACTTCAAGACAGATTCTTAAAATATGTCAAACTAAAAATGTCAAAAAAAATCGGTACAAATAAACTGTACCCATTTAGACCAGAACCAGCTAGATGACCTTTTACCATTTAAAACATGTACACCATGCAATGATTACAAAAAGCAACGACAGCTATAGCCGAGTTTAATAGCTAAAGGATCACCAGGTAGTCCAGCATACTTGAGGAATAAAATCGGTTAACATAGTATATTATAACAGCTTTCTCAACAAGCAACTTATATTTTCCTCGACATCTCTGCTAGGTACTCCAGCCTTCATCAGGAGTAAGTGATCTAGCCGAAACATCGAGATGAAGATGATTGCTGAGAAAGTTGTTTTGCAATTTTCTAACTTAATAAGTCATTTTTATTGTACCTGGATAGCCATAGTCCATGAAGTCTTGGTATAAACTTTTCTTAACTTTTGGAATCACCATCCACTCATCTGGTTCAGGACCAGTAATTTCATTATCAGCCTGGCCATTGGTTCTAGCCTTATTTGAACTCCTTTCATCGTCATTGTTGTATTGACCACCGCTAGTAAAACCGTCTGAAATACCACCACCCTCTAACAGGTGCATCCTCCTTTTAAGGTCACTGAGAGGCCGGTTTCGCTCACCAGATCCCTGAAAAGCATCTTCTGGAGATGTAGCGGCAGCAGTCCCACACACTTGTTCCTTATCACTCTGAGATGTGGAAATTGAAGGTTCAATCTCACCAAATGAAATATCATCAAATCCTTGCAGGTATGACTCCTCAACTGGTGAATTTTGAACACCCTTTACACGCTTGCCATCCTCAACCGAATGCTTACTTCTGGAACCTTCCTTGCCCTTTCTCTCTGACTGAGGACTCGAGTCGTTCTCATCTTTGGGATGCCTCCTATCATTACTGTGAATAATCCCTGTTGAAACCACCTCCAATTTCTGTGGAAGATTCGAATCATCCACAAATTCATTCAAACTAGTATTTCTGTCGGAATATACATTATCTGTTCTAGACCAGTCCCCTTCATTCTCCTGGCACACTTTGAACTGAGGGTGGCTTCTGTCACTGCAAGTATAGATGGGATAAGGGTTGGTAACTGCTGCAGCTCCATTGGGTGAACCTTGACTCATCTTGGTCACTGCTTTGAATGACGAGCTGAAACAACATAAAAGGAACACAATTATCACTATCCGCAATAAATAATACCTATGTGCTCAAATCTGAACTCCTGTAAATATAAATGTGAAAAGTAGCAACAACAAAATCAACAATAATTTTCTTTGACATAACAACATTAGAATCACCTTCTCAATAACCAACTTCAAATTGTATTCACTCAACGTTTCGACAAGGCTAGAGCATCTAGTCGAAACGAGTGAATACAATTTGATGAGTAGGTGACTTTAATAATTTTCTTAATGGCCTGTTAAAAGTCATAAGCTGTTCCAATGGGTGAAGAAGTATATACTGTAGTAACATGCAGGAGGCGGCGGAAGGGAAAGGAAAAAGCAAATATATTGTAAGTTGGTTCCAGGTCCTCGGAAAACTATGTGTTTCATGTTATGTAAGACAAACACTTTCTCATAACATAACAAATACAGTAATGAAAGGTCCTTATTGCTTGATTGAAATCTAGTCTGATATGATAGGTGATTATGTAGGCTTTGACATGTGGCCTGGCTTTCTTGGGCAGATGCTAGTCCAGTATTGTACAAAAAAACACCAAAACTTGTGCTGCGGGACGGCTTGGGTTGGTTCAAGTCTAGTGTTTCCCCCCCCCCCCCCCCTTCAATACACCACTTAGACAATAGCTAACTAAAGCAGCTGCTGCTGGCTAGGGGTGCTAAAACTAAGCAAGGCAAAGAAAGAAAGGGAGTGTATAGTCTGAACTATGTACCTCTACAGATTTTACTTAGCAAATAGGGATCTTGGACAGATACTCCAGGACTAATTAGCAATAAGCATTGATCTTTGCCACTATAGGAGGCAAGGTGTAAGGTTTAAGTTTTGTGGTAGCCACAATTAGTTTTATTTTTACACAAACGTTTTTACACGTCTGTAATAGAATTATTTATTTTTTATTTTTGGACCAATATTGAAGGCAGATCCTGACTAGACACTAAGGGAGGGAAGGAGGGGAATGGTCTCTGATACACTGTTAGTATGTTTGTTTTTCATTTATAATGTATTAAATTGTGTCACCTCTTCATTGCTCACACATAACATGTATAACAGCTAAAGCTTACCGCATAGATTGTTGAAGTATTTGACTATGGCAAAATGGACACACAAGCTTCGAGATGGAGCGTCTATTAAAACTGGTGCTGTAGCGAAGAGGTTCTGGACTATCAGAGGGTTGCTCCTTAGCCTGAGCTCTGTCGAATATCCTCTGACACTGCAGACACTGAAGTATAATATCCATACATAGAATTAATTCACAGCATATTAGCCAGGGTTTAATTTAGAAAATTGTCCAAGGGGGGGGCAACTGGAGGAATCTGGATTTTAAGGTGGCATGATGGTTAAAATTGTGACAAAGTTTCTAATGAAACAATTTCTAGGGGGGGGGGGGGGGGGCAAAAAGGTTCCAAGGGGGGAGGGGGGGCTGCCCAAATGAAACCCTGTTAGCCACAATAAGCCTTTTGCTGTTGCAATATCAAAGCGTGCCAGTGCTTCACATAGGATTGTTTGTTGGAAAGAAGGTGGAGGGAAAGTAAACCCAACCTGTGCTTCATTGAAGTATCCCATACTCGAAAGCAAGAAATAGAGGGGGGGGGGGGGGGGGGGGGGGGTTATTATAAATATATTTTGGGGGGGAGGGAGGGGGGGGGCAATAATCCTGGAAAAATATATGATAAGTGTTTTGAGATAAACAGACAACAATTAATTGCATGCGGTTGGTTTCAAAATTTAGTATGAATATCCAAGGGAAGATCTCCCCCTGTGTGTGTGTGTGTGTGTGTGTGTGTGTGTGTGTGTGTGTGTGTGTGTGTGTGTGTGTGTGTGTGTGAAACACTGCATGTATTATTTAATGACATATTCACATATATATATGTATACCCAAATGCTCACCTCTAGTTTGTTGTCCATGGATAATGTGGATTCATTTTGCTCCACCACTGGTTTGAGTGTCTCCAGGATCCCTTCTCCCACTCCTTCCTCCATCAAGACATACCCTCTGTGTCTTCTGTCCCTTCTCTCCAGGTTGAAGTGCAGCAGTAACACATCCATTCTGGCAGTCAAATATTAAACACTTGGAATTTGAATTGCAAATTTAATTACTTTATTCTGACAAAAAACACAATCACAACACGTGTCACTAGCTGGCAGTCGATTTGAAAAATATGAGAAACTATTACATTAAAACTACATATTGCTGTCTTCCAATTTGTGACTGCAAATTTGTTCTCTCAGTGACTACTATTAAATCATCATGGTTGATATACAAGTACCTGATAAATCCTTCCCATTCTCTATCAAGATTAATGGATTAAGAAAATGATTAATTTGTGTGTTTGTTTACTTTTGTGCTGTGGGTTTCCAGAACTTGGAGTTCACAGAGACGGCCTTGAGAGAATGCAGATCCCAACGATCAATCAACTGTAGAAAAATAAATGCCGATCACGATCTCGTCTGTCAAATATATCATCGTCCCCATCTCACCACCACATCATCATGTCGTCATTAACACCATAAAAATCACCCCATTTATTGGGTGTTTAGACATTATTTCCATAGACTCTTCTTAGAGAGTGCTCGGAGTTTGCGTGTACCTTTCCATCAGTGTCAATTTCATCCAGGAATCTGTCTGATAGTCGTATGATGACGCGGTCCCTGTTACCCCTTCCTGCTCCTCCATGCCCTATTCTCTCGTCCTCCACGTCACTCTCGTAACGGTCCACCACAAAGTGCTCGCCATCCAACTCAACAGGAGAACCTACACACAATGAATTAGTGTAACACAATACATAGCCCTTCTAAGGGATCATGTACAAGAACACTTGTGTAGGCTGCACACACATTATCTTGCACATAGATACATCTAGTTCTATATCTTATTATGCTGTAGTTATACATACAGTATATTCAATGTCGAGTCCTACCATGGATTATCTATGATATCAAGTTCGGTGAGATTACTGGATAAGGTTGGGCTAGGGCATCCTAAGTGGCGGTAGTTGCAAGGGGTTCTTAGTGAGAATGGCTATAGAGCTAGTGATAGACTACAGTATGGATGATTCAGGATGACTATGTAGGGTTAGCATTAGGTTTCAACAGGTTTGAACTTGGGACTTCCATTAATGATCCCCAGATCATCACAAGCACTACAGGGCATCTCTACAAGACATCTCTACAAGACATCTCTGCAGGACATCTCTACAGGACATCTCGCTTGTACTTCTTGTGTAATACTAGTCACAGATGCAGACCCACTTCCTACTAAAGTGCTCAACCTCTATCGGGTGACGATGTTCTCGGTCCACATGCTCCTTCACCCTCGGGTAAGACCACATCCGCCAAGCTGTCCTTCCCTCTTCCGTCCGAGTACTGACACTGCCGACCCCTTTTACGACAGCTCCCCTTATCAGACTGCCTGGTCGAGTTGGTCGTCCCACTGGAGAGGTTGTCGGAGGAGTTCGCAGTCACATTGTGCTGGGATGAAGTATGGCTGGCTTTACTAGTGTTGCCTTGTGCCATAGCTCCACCTTGATCATCTAATGTGAAAACATACAAGCATGGATCCAACATGGATCATGATATTCTTAACAAAAGTGGGAGATGTAAATGCATATTTAAATTCCTAGTGACTTCACGAGATGATAATTATCAAAAACAAGCACTCGAAGCATGTTAAAGTATATGTCTCCAACAAACTGTCAGTTAAGATAACATTCTCAATAAAGAGCTTAAATTTGCTGCTTATTGTTTCTGCTAGATGCTATAGCCTCGAACAAGGAATGGCCTTACAATTTACTCCTGAAGAAGGCTAGAGCATTTAGCTGAAACCGCGAGGAGCAAATCTGCATGTTTTGTATATGGATAGCCCACCTGTAATTGATGAAGACTTATCCAGACTCCCTTGCAACCAATCTGAGCAAAATAGTGAGTTGGTGATGAACAAGCACCACGAGTGTTTACATGTGTGGTGCTCTTACAATTTGGTATCATTAATCTCATATCTTTGCTTTTCTTCAGCTCTTCAGCATTTAGAAGTGGCACAGAACTCAAAATAGCGTCACCTGTGGTATAATGAAATAATGTAGTCATCCAGCCACGTGGGTCTACCGCCATATACAACTCACTTCCTGTCTTCTCCTTCTTTTTGTTCCGCTTCGATCCTTTCTGCCTTGCCTTGTGCTCCACTTTCTTTCCTACAGTTAACACATCCTCTTTGTCTTCGCCAGCTCCCAAACGGAGTGATGAAATCAATTTCTTGGATACTTCTCCATTATGGGGGGACCTGAGCAGAGGGATTGGCTGTTCCTCGTCCGAGTCAACAATAATGGCGTTGTACGTCTTGCGTCCCTTCTGCAAAATCAAACATTTAATCGAATTTACTTAAAGTGTCGTACTTCAAAGGAATTGTATCCAGCCAAATAGAATGTATACTGTGCTGGCCTGTGTGTATTAATGCTGAATCGTCCAGCAAAGAATATGACATGAATGTAGAAATGTGAATTATACAGTATATATTTGGGCACTTGCATATATAGTGATCATCATCTGTAAGCTTTATAACGGTAAAATAAATCTGTACCATTCCATACCACAATTGTAGTTGTAAAAATGTCGCTCAAAAACAAAAGGCGAAAGAAATATCAGAAAAAAATGGAGGGAGGGTAGGAAGGGAAGTGCAGACTATATACATGTTTAGATCCTCCAGATACTTATATTCACATAGTAGACTGGAAATTAATTAAAATCACCTTCTCAATAATCAACTTCAATTTTTATTCACTCGACGTTTCGAGTAGATGCTCTAGTCTTCATCAGGATTAATGAGACGCTGAGTTGATTATTGAGAAGGTGATTTTAATGTTATTATGTCAACTGAGAGTTCATTGAGAGTTTATATATGTATATATATTTAAGCAAAGGGAATAAGGAGGCTACACAAAATATGGCAGGGAACATGGATTGAAGAGTACAGAACAACAGAACTAATTTCACCATTGTTATGTGCAAAACAGTGTGCGTGCTTTCCTCATACTGTACAGATCGTAACACTCTACCTTGTTCGGTGTAAAGCCTGTTTGCGGAGTGCCACTTGAAGTCAACACTTGGTCTCCCACTTTCTCACCAGCTTGGCCATCACCTATAGCTTCCACCACATAGGCGGAGCTTGTAGGTACAGTGCCATTGATGGAATTTATGAGGTTGTTGGCTGGAACTGACTGGGAAGCTGACAGGAAAGAGCTGTAATGATGGGTCATAGTGCTCGGAACAACCTGGCGGGGGAAACAATTAATGAAAACCATAATTTGAACAGTTTTTTTGGCAATTTTCATCATTAAATGATTTGCAACATATATACAAGACCAACGTAATGATCCCCTCATTAGGAACATTGAAGAATAACAACTGGCAAGAATTACGAGCTTATCAAAGAGTATGCACCCAACGATTAACGTGTTCCATTCAGGTATGGAGCACTGTATGGTATGAACCACTAGCTCATGTATGGTATGAACCACTAGCTCATGTATGGTAGCTCATGTATGGTATGAACCACTAGCTCATGTATGGTATGAACCACTAGCTCATGTATGGTAGCTCATGTATGGTATGAACCACTAGCTCATGTATGGTATGAACCACTAGCTCATGTATGGTATGAACCACTAGCTCATGTATGGTATGAACCACTAGCTCATGTATGGTATGAACCACTAGCTCATGTGTGGTATGAACCACTAGCCCATGTATGGTATGAACCACTAGCTCATGTATGGTATGAACCAATAGCTCATGTATGGTATGAACCACTAGCTCATGTATGGTATGAACCACTAGCCCATGTATGGTATGAACCACTAGCTCATGTATGGTATGAACAACTAGCTCATGTATGGTATGAACCACTAGCTCATGTGTGGTATGAACCACTAGCTCATGTATGGTATGAACCACTAGCTCATGTGTGGTATGAACCACTAGCTCATGTATGGTATGAACCACTAGCTCATGTATGGTATGAACCACTAGCTCATGTATGGTATGAACCACTAGCTCATGTATGGTAGCTCATGTATGGTATGAACCACTAGCTCATGTATGGTATGAACCACTAGCTCATGTATGGTATGAACCACTAGCTCATGTATGGTATGAACCACTAGCTCATGTATGGTATGAACCACTAGCTCATGTGTGGTATGAACCACTAGCCCATGTATGGTATGAACCACTAGCTCATGTATGGTATGAACCAATAGCTCATGTATGGTATGAACCACTAGCTCATGTATGGTATGAACCACTAGCCCATGTATGGTATGAACCACTAGCTCATGTATGGTATGAACAACTAGCTCATGTATGGTATGAACCACTAGCTCATGTGTGGTATGAACCACTAGCTCATGTATGGTATGAACCACTAGCTCATGTGTGGTATGAACCACTAGCTCATGTATGGTATGAACCACTAGCTCATGTATGGTATGAACCACTAGCTCATGTATGGTATGAACCACTAGCTCATGTATGGTACATTTATGAACCACTAGCTCATGTATGGTATGAACCACTAGCTCATGTATGGTATGAACCACTAGCTCAGGTATGGTATGAACCACTAGCTCACATATGGTATGAACCACTAGCTCATGTATGGTATGAACCACTAGCTCATGTATGGTATGAACCACTAGCTCATGTACATGTATGGTATGGACCACTAGCTTAAAGGGTGATGAATAACAAGACCTCCGCAGAGCACAATCTTCAAAGAGGCATGCATGGACTCACGCATGTACATACGCTTACAATTCTGTCTGTCTGGTGCCCAGTAATGGAAGAAGAAAAAATAAACCACTAGCATGGATGATGCTTGCTTAGCAGGTGCCTCCACCAGCAACTATCAAACGTCAGCAGATTCATACATACACACTCTACACCACCGTCTTCTTATCTTTCTTCAAAATTAGCGAGAGCACCAGAACAATAATACCAACACAGCTATCAGAATACCTTCTTTTCGGACGATGTCAGTTTCTTGCCATTCAATTTAAACTGCACATAAGAAAATTTTCAATCACGTTCATCAAATTAAACATGGAGATTTAGCTTGGTAACGTACAGTGCTCTTTTCTATCAGATTGGATAAGTTTTCTGCAGTTTTCAGCCGATGCTTCGGGTGGAATGAGAGGGGGTTTCCCTGAAGAACTAGCTGGAATGTAATCAAATAATTATTTTTTTAATTAACTAAAACACACAAATCAATACAAGGTATAAAATATCATCAGACAGGAATTTGCATAGGAAATTTTCTTGACAGAATACACCAGAAGAATAATATGCTGAAGGAAATAGCCGGACATATTTAGCTAGCAGATAAGCATGTGCTAGACGGGGGGGGGGGGGGGGGGGGGGGGAGTTAAGTGCTGCAGCTAGTGATGGCAGATCAGGTGCAATGGTAAGGAGCGAACATTACCAAAACAAGTCAGCGTTTCATTGGGAGAAAATGTGGCAGTTGGTATACGAGAGAAAATGTGAAAGTTTGACATGTCGGTACTCCCTGAGTCCCAGAATTGCCCTAGTAAGCCGTGGGTAGAAGACATGTTTAAAGGCCTTCTCACACATCCAAGTGACCCTTTTTTGTGGCTGACAGTGTGAGACATGACTCACAACCCTCACCATGACAAGTTACTGACGTCAGCTACAGTGTTTAGCTTACCACAGAGAGGTGGTGGAGGTTGTGGAATGGCTTCAGAGAGCTGTGTTTGCCCAGTAAATTGTCAGTCAAATCCAAATCAACCAAGTTATCAAGTTCCTCTAAGCCTACAAGGTACATTGTGAGATTTGTATCATAATTAAAATTATATTTGGACCTGCACCATAAACTCTATTGGCAGCATTATGCCCGCTCTTAAATATTACCCACAACCCACACTAACTTCTACTCTGAAACAATTCTCTTGCATGCAAATCCTCCACTTACAAAGCTATGCTGAGTCATGCTGGAGGTGAACAACTGCTGGCTAGAGTTCCCACAATACAATTTGCTGCACACCAAGTTGAACAGATTTAGTGGATGACCACGTACAGTCAGAAAAAAGTCTTGATACACTATAGTGCTGTTCACTTCACAGCACATAGGAATGAACCCAATTTGTAGGAAGCGCATTCTCGACAGGGACAACTCTATTTATAGTGACTTCATGTCTTCATGCGTCCAGACATGCTCTCTGGGAGAACTGCTGTGAGTGTTGCTAACACCATCAACCAACACTTGACCTTGCCTATGAATAGTGTAGCATCTTGTATATTGCGGGTTTACCAAATCCACAATATTGCATTACTCTAGCTCCACCCACCATCAATAGTGACCAGCTCGTTGTTGCGTAGGTTCAGAGTCCTCAAGTTATACTTTGCCCTCGACCCAAACCTCGGCACCAGACGCATCTTATTGAAGCCCAGGTGGAGAAACTGGACATTGTCTATGGACTGTTTTTAAACCAAAATTAACACACAAGAATAATAACAGCATAGGACACAAAAACAATATTGAGATGACATACGCTTCATGTATTATTTAGTGGATATTTTTCATAAGTAAAGTAGGTTTGTTTTGTTTCGTTCTGCATTCATCCCCAATGAAAATTAACTCCTTGTCACAATTAAATATTCGTCCCCAGTGCTCTTTGTCACGACTAAATATTCGTCCCCAATAAAAATTAACTCTTTGTCACGACTAAATAATCATGCTCGCATAATTATATTTCTTCTCGTGAAAAGCTACATAGTAGTGCTCCTTTTAGGACATGTTTTATATCTACCATAAATTGGATTTCTTCGTTGATGATAATTTTTGGTATTTCTAGTATTTCTACTACCCTATGAAATTTTTTAAAAAATGGGATGAAAAAATTAAATATAAAATGGGTAAGATTACGTGTTAGCCATGGTTAATGAAGACACACCAGGCAGGGCAGAGAAGAGAGCGTGCTTCAAGAAGTGCCGTCTCCTAGGATACTTGAAGTTCAGAGAAGGGGACAAAGATTTGACAATTTCGTAGATATGTGTCCAACATTGATATCATCTGTTTTCACCGCTAGATTCTCTATAGCCATCTCTTACTTAGTAGCTCTCTTTCATAAGCCCTGAACTGTTGGCTTCCATATAGCTCCATAAACACGACAGCCTCTTTCAAGAATGCGCCTAGCAATCTCACTTTCAGTTTCAGCAGGTTTCTCGTCAGAAGTTAGTTGTGTATTGTCTTACCGTCAGTAGCAACAAAATATTATTTTTTGGTAGATTATGAGCTCTACGAAAATATAATGAAAATGAAATATTCTAATACGGATAATTTTAAATGCAAACTATTCCAGATTTATGGTATGCCTTGAAGCATTAAAATAAGCTACTCCAAGAGAAGTACAACTTTGCTAGGTTCTTCATTACAGAGCAGAACAAACACAGCAAAGTTTACTTCCCAGTGTTTCTTTACGCTCGGGGTCAGACTTGATCAGTCGTGAGTTTGTGGTCTTCATGTGTGTGTTTTTTGGAGACAGTGGGAATTGAGCGACGGTTCTAAATAAAGGAAATGTAAAGTATATTTTGTCCAGTACCTGTAGCTGGTGGTTTCATATGTATCGAGCACAAACTGTTCTAGTTTTTCTTCACAAGTTGTTAGCACCACTATGACTCAAAAAAGCGATATCTCAGCAGGAAAGTATAGTATGCTACACTACAATAGCAATGGAAAACTTTCGGACAAGGTCCCAGTGTACGATACCTTCCTGCTTCTTAGACTTTGGGGCTGAGATATCGCAACTCTGAGCCATGGCAGTGCTTTAACAACTTGTGAAGAAGAACTAAACAAAACTTGCGCTTGTTAGCTAAGCAATAAATAGTTAGGTAGATAGTGCTAGATTACTAGTGTAGATTACTACACAAAAAAAGTGAACAAAAATTACAAGAACCTCAGGAGCTAGAGCAGCCGCCATGGCATTGTTAAATTGTTGAAGAGTAGAGTAACAGGGCATGCTACTGTGTTCTATATAGTGTACATAATCACTGCATCGATTCAAGACCACATGATTTCAAACTCTCCCATATAAAGTTTGCTACACTATCATCACACTGCAAATGTTGCTGTATCTAGCATTACTGCTGTTGTCACTGTTCGTACATTTAGGGATATTTTGGTAGGTAGGGGAAGGAGGAGGGAGAATGTTTGGTGCACCTGAAATAACAACCTTTATTTTCTAGTACACATACGGTATGTACAAACATGTACTAATAATAATACACACTGTACATGGGATAATTTGCCTGGTCTGTACCAGGTGGAGAAATATTTCCCCTCCCCACAAATACAATCTCCTGTTGCTGTTCTTGTTGCTGCTACATTCACTATCACTTTCTGTCTCACCATGACTCCTTCTGTATAGTGATCCACCAGTCCATCGCCAGGTTGGTCTGGGGTTACCACAGCGGCCATGCTGTAGTCCATTTCATCACGCCCGCTCATCTTCAAGGGGACACAAGAACGTTGGCCAATCATGTTGTTGCTGAAGTTGACCTTCTCCAGCCCATGCATGTATTGCTGGAGACACGATGAAAGATTTTGACCGATAATAGCATGTGATAATTTTGAATGCATAATTCATAGAAAATATTTTTTATTTACGCCTTGATCTTCATTGTGGATAGTCAAGGGAAAGATGGGAGGAACTTAGAAGTAGTCCCTGTCCACTCCCAAGAAATACTAAGCATGTGGGATCGATGGGATCGAGAGAAAATGAGTCAATTTTACCAAAACTGAAAATAGACTTTCAAGTATTACTACTGTGTACCTGTAGTGTAGTGTGTACCTGCAGTATAGTGTAGTGTATACATGCAGTATAGTGTAGTGTATACATGCAGTATAGTGTAGTGTGTACCTGCAGTATAGTATAGTGTATACATGCAGTATAGTGTAGTGTGTACCTGCAGTATAGTATAGTGTATACATGCAGTATAGTGTAGTGTATACCTGCAGTATAGTGTAGTGTATACATGCAGTATAGTGTAGTGTGTACATGCAGTATAGTGTAGTGTATACATGCAGTATAGTGTAGTGTATACATGCAGTATAGTGTAGTGTGTACCTGCAGTATAGTATAGTGTATACATGCAGTATAGTATAGTGTATACATGCAGTATAGTGTAGTGTGTACCTGCAGTATAGTATAGTGTATACATGCAGTATAGTATAGTGTATACATGCAGTATAGTGTAGTGTGTACCTGCAGTATAGTATAGTGTATACATGCAGTATAGTGTAGTGTATACATGCAGTATAGTGTAGTGTATACATGCAGTATAGTGTAGTGTATACATGCAGTATAGTGTAGTGTATACATGCAGTATAGTGTAGTGTATACATGCAGTATAGTGTAGTGTATACATGCAGTATAGTATAGTGTATACATGCAGTATAGTGTAGTGTATACATGCAGTATAGTGTAGTGTATACATGCAGTATAGTGTAGTGTATACATGCAGTATAGTGTAGTGTATACATGCAGTATAGTGTAGTGTATACATGCAGTATAGTGTAGTGTGTACCTGCAGTATAGTATAGTGTATACATGCAGTATAGTATAGTGTATACATGCAGTATAGTATAGTGTATACATGCAGTATAGTGTAGTGTATACATGCAGTATAGTGTAGTGTATACATGCAGTATAGTGTAGTGTATACATGCAGTATAGTGTAGTGTATACATGCAGTATAGTGTAGTGTATACATGCAGTATAGTGTAGTGTGTACCTGCAGTATAGTGTAGTGTATACATGCAGTATAGTGTAGTGTATACATGCAGTATTGTGTAGTGTAAACCTGTAGTGTAGTGCAGTGCAGTGTAGTGCAGTGCAGTGCAGTATAGTGTAGTGTAGTGTAGTATAGTGCAGTATAGTGTAGTGTATACATGCAGTATAGTGTAGTGTATACCTGCAGTGTAGTATAGTGCAGTGCAGTAACACTATTGTGTGCCTATAGTGCACAAAACCTTATCATTTTTGCCTTCAGGCTTTCTTTCCCTTTGTGGATGAACTTAATAGCTGATTCAAGTTTCATTCCAGGTAATTCTAGTTCCATTCTGCAGCTAATTTTGTGTCCATTGATTCAATGTCAATAATTATCTGACGTTTTCTCAGATTCTTTCAATTCTACGAATGGGATGAAGGTGCTATGAAGTAGAGTGAGGAAGAAATCCACGAGACAGGCAGGTGCTTGGAACAAAATGATCCTTGGTTACCGCACATATTGCGGAGGGCCTGTATATATACTTAGCTCTATCTTGATAAGAAGTGGCCAAAACTCGAGTGACTTCTATCTGACCTTATACCTGCACACCTCTACGTCGACCATGACATGGTTTCCTGCTCGGCACTTCTCTAGATTTGCAGAAAAATTAGATAGCTTACTTGGAGCTGTGGGCTTGGTTACTACAACCTAACATCTTTGCAGCAATCACCAAGCAACTCATTCCTCTCAGCTCAGCACACTCCTTGGTCCCCCTTGGTCCCCCTTGGTTCCCCTTGGTTCCCCTTGGTTCCCCTTGGTCCCCCGTCTCCAAGCCAGTCAACTTTGCAACTTTTGCATGTATACTACAATCATTGACATAGGGTCAGGAGCTTGTGGAAATCCTCCATATGTATTTGCTGGAGTGGAGTTGCAGTAGTAACTGCACAACATTTCTCGGGTGAAACTTGTACACCAAATGTATCGAGTATAAGTCACAATGACTAACTGGGTGCGCTCACAAGTGTAGCGTATGACTTCACATTTCACACTTGCAGCTGTACATGTAATGCTCTCGATTATTTCTCTGTGAAATGTCTGGAGCTATGTCAGCATATGAGAGCTCTACATATACTGCAGTATCACTGTCAAGGCTGTTGAATTTGCAGAGAAGCCTGGAATAGAAGATCTCAAAGGGAGGGTGTGCATGTGAGACTGAAGAAGATCAAGTTGACTATGCCACCAAGGTCAGCCACATCATATTGAGTCCAGGCCAAAAAAATTGCTATCACGGCTAAAACTCCCTTTGGTAGCTTCCTGGTTATCATACATAAATGGAGATTTCGGCCGATATTGACGCCATAAACCTTGAATCCTTCGCAAGCCAGTAAACTTGGAGGCCAAAAAAAACTGTCTACAAACCATCCAATCATCTTTAAGAACATGATCTTTCAATCTGTGTATTATTCGTGTATCTATACATTAATTTCTTATAATAATTATGTCCATACATGTACATCATAATTTTACTACCAGAAGATTCCAAACTGTCCAATCCCTATTCAGCACTATACTAATCAGCACTATACTAATCAGCACTATACTAATCAGCACTATACCATTCGGCACTATACCATTTACCATTCAGCACTAGATACTAACAGCACTATACTAATCAGCACTATACTAATCAGCACTATACTAACAGCACTATACTAACAGCACTATACTAATCAGCACTATACCAATCAGCACTATACCAATCAGCACTATACCAATCAGCACTATACTAACAGCACTATACTAATCAGCACTATACCAATCAGCACTATACCAATCAGCACTATACCAATCAGCACTATACCAATCAGCACTATACCAATCAGCACTATACCAATCAGCAGCACTATACCAATCAGCACTATACCAATCAGCACTATACCAATCAGCACTATACCAATCAGCACTATACTAATCAGCACTATACCAATCAGCACTATACCAATCAGCACTATACTAATCAGCACTATACTAATCAGCACTATACTAATCAGCACTATACTAATCAGCACTATACTAATCAGCACTATACTAATTAGCACTATACTAATCAGCACTATACTAATCAGCACTATACTAATTAGCACTATACTAATTAGCACTATACTAATCAGCACTATACTAATTAGCACTATACTAATCAGCACTATACTAATCAGCACTATACTAATTAGCACTATACTAATTAGCACTATACTAATTAGCACTATACTAATTAGCACTATACTAATCAGCACTATACTAATCAGCACTATACTAATCAGCACTATACTAACAGCACTATACTAATCAGCACTATACTAATCAGCACTATACTAATTAGCACTATACTAATCAGCACTATACTAATTAGCACTATACTAATTAGCACTATACTAATCAGCACTATACTAATTAGCACTATACTAATCAGCACTATACTAATCAGCACTATACTAATCAGCACTATACTAATTAGCACTATACTAATCAGCACTGTACTAACAGCACTATACTAATCAGCACTATACTAATTAGCACTATACTAATCAGCACTATACTAATTAGCACTACTAATTAGCACTATACTAATTAGCACTATACTAATTAGCACTATACCAATCAGCACTATACTAATCAGCACTATACTAATTAGCACTATACTAATCAGCACTATACTAATTAGCACTATACCAATCAGCACTATACCAATCAGCAGCACTATACCAATCAGCACTATACCAATCAGCACTATACTAATCAGCACTATACTAATCAGCACTATACTAACAGTACTATACTAATCAGCACTATACCATTCAGCACTAGATACTAACAGCACTATACTAACAGCACTATACTAACAGCACTATACTAATCAGCACTATACTAATCAGCACTATACCATTCAGCACTAGATACTAATCAGCACTATACTAACAGCACTATACTAATCAGCACTATACTAATTAGCACTATACTAATTAGCACTATACTAATCAGCACTATACTAATCAGCACTATACTAATCAGCACTATACCATTCAGCACTAGATACTAACAGCACTATACTAACAGCACTATACTAATCAGCACTATACTAACAGTACTATACTAATCTGTTTCTCTTCTACTCTGCAAAAAAAAAATTAATTAAAAAATAAACTGATAATAGGTAAAGGTCATCATTTTTGTAAACATTGTTGTAGTGCAATAACGAGCTGTCAGCAAGCAGCACTTTCACTCACAAAAGTACGATTATGATTGTGACAATAGTAACTAGCAAGGATCTTCAACAACACCAGGTAATATTATGATGCATGAGTCTATGTCTGTAGCTGTATGAATATAGTCATGTTGTGTATGGCTAATCATAATATAACATACATAATTTATTGTTTAATTAAGGAAGACCAAAAATTATACCTTTTAAAATCTGTACTATATTTGGTATTCATTATTCATTAATAGATAAAGGGTTCTGGTTCTGGTCTGCATTATATTAATAGGTAAAGGGTTCTGGTCTTCATTGTCTTAATAGGTAAAGGGTTTTCCTAATAGGTAAAGGTTACCTATTAAAAGGGTTATTTAATAGGTTAAGGGTTATGGTAAAGGTTCATTATATCAATAGGTAAAGGGTTCTGGTCTTCATTATTTTAATAGGCAAAGGGTTCTGGTCTTCATTATAGTAATAGGTAAAGGGTTCAGGTATTCATAATATTAATAGGTAAAGGGTTCTGGTCTTATATTAATGTGATCTTCTAATAGGTCTGGTCTTAATAGGTAGGTTTGGTCTTCATTATAATTATGTCTTCATTATAATTATTAATAATTATATTAATAGGTAAGGGTCCTATAAATGATAGTTCTTTTTATTGCCAATCACTGAGCAGGGATGTCGTGAACTTATTACGCAGAAGCTCACAGTAAACTCATCGCACACTGGGGCACTGTTCTGCACATGCTTGTACTGTAAATCTATACCATGTGCTACCCACTGGCTTGTTAATAGCTGTGAGAGTTTAAAAAAACAGGTTTACATTTAAGAATGTCTCTCATGAAGAGATCAGTGCTGAATCGAATAAGTGATTAGTTATCGTAATGCATTGGACAGTTTGGAGTCGTCTGGTGTCACAAATGACCTAAAGGTTAAGGTTTACTTCTGCCGCAAGTGGATGGTGATGCCTTACCTGTTGTGAGTGGTAAGTGCTCATGCTGGAGAGATGGCACCTGAATTGGAACCAAACTCTAAGACAAGTAAACCAACACAGCAACAGCGCTGAGAGGAGAACTAGCATCAGCAACAGCGCTGAGAGGAGAACTAGCATTGGCAACAGCGTTGAGAGGAGAGCTAGCATCGGCAACAGCGCTGAGAGGAGAACTAGCATCAGCAACAGCGCTGAGAGGTGAGCTACAGCGCTGAGAGGAGAGCTAGCATCGGCAACAGCACTGAGAGGAGAACTAGCATCAGCAACAGCGCTGAGAGGAGAGCTAGCATCGGCAACAGCACTGAGAGGTGAGCTAGCATCGGCAACAGCGCTGAGAGGAGAACTAGCATTGGCAACAGCGTTGAGAGGAGAGCTAGCATCGGCAACAGCGCTGAGAGGAGAACTAGCATCAGCAACAGCGCTGAGAGGTGAGCTACAGCGCTGAGAGGAGAGCTGTAGCATCGGCAACAGCACTGAGAGGAGAACTAGCATCAGCAACAGCGCTGAGAGGAGAGCTAGCATCGGCAACAGCACTGAGAGGTGAGCTAGCATCGGCAACAGCGCTGAGAGGAGAGCTAGTATCGGCAACAGCGCTGAGAGGAGAGCTAGCATCGGCAACAGCGCTGAGAGGAGAGCTAGCATCGGCAACAGCGCTGAGAGGAGAGCTAGTATCAGCAACAGCGCTGAGAGGTGAGCTAGCATCGGCAACAGCGCTGAGAGGAGAGCTAGTATCAGCAACAGTGCACAGCAACAGTTACAGTATACATCACCCACCACCTACACTATAAAAGGGAAAAGAAAATCAATAAATGTAAAAAACAATAACCTTACTAGCGGCCAGGAATATAGATTCTCCCCCCCCCCCCCCCCCTCTCCCTTCCCTTCTCTCCCCTTCTCCCTTACAACCTCACCAGTCTCCAAACTTCCCATCTCACACAGTCCACTCCCCCAATCCAATCTGCCTTCCAAGCAACGTCATCCTTACCATTGGTCATCCCTATTGTTACCAAGGCCCAACTCCCCCTGACTACTCGCTAAGAGCCCTCCCTCCCTCCACCCCTAACCCTTTCCGGCTCCCAACAAGCATCACATGATGCCACTCACTAAAGAGTTCCCTAGCCTGGTGACCATGTTGTTGCTCAGGTCAAGCTCCTTGAGGGAGACCCACGCTAGCGTGGTCGCATTATCTTGACCACATCGCACGATCAGATCTTCCAGTTCCTCCACTTCACATCGCTGCACAATCAGCACCCGCAGTTGCCCCCGGAGACGCTGTAGTCCCACTAGTAGGCATAGGGGCACCTTCTTCAGCTGTGAAGGAAGAGATAGTATTGAGTTCAATTTCTATAAACATGTAATTGTCAAGTACATACTCTTCCTTCACACCATGTACATGGATATGCATTATACTGTAACACATGTAAAGTGCATGCATACATGTACATGTAGAGGCAACCATGGCAAAGTTACATGCAGACCAAGTCAGCCTCCATGTACAGTACACATGCATATACATACATGTATGTACATGTACGTGGGCTATGAAAACCAACAGGCATGGGTAACTGCTGCGTTAGACAAGTTCACCGTCGATGTATTTTCCAGATAGTGCACACCAGGAGGTCAACCAGCACAAGAATGAGTGCTATCATGTGCTAATTGGGTTTCTGTAGTTGTAGCAGCTGGTACAAGTCTTCCCCTAAACTCTCACCCAGAGTTTGTTGAACCGGTAAGACAAGTGCGACTACAACTAGTATGGACACAAGGAGTGGAATTTACTTTTCTATAAGCCTGGTCATGGTGCAAAGTCCGACCACAGAGGTCACTAGGTTCAGATGTTATACAGGCCGTACATTTCCACTTCAATGGTTCCAAGAGCACTCTACATGTCTTGTCGAACCAGAGGCGGGCCGGATCCAGAATCCAGCGCCATTTCCCTTGGCACACCTACCATCGTCCCAGTGATATTGCCACATACATGTAGCTGTGTAGCCCTTTACCGCTGCTATGGTAAGGACATTAGTACTTCTCGAGTTCACTGGTGTCAGACACTTCCTGCCTGTCATAGACTACGCAGCTTGATGACCTGGATAGTCTTGCTGAATATGCACCCACAAGATTGCTAATCAAACATTACCTTGTGGCAGGAGGGTGTTGATTGGTGGCATGGCTAGTTGTCATGTGCTGCCATGTGGTGTGTAAGGTCTGTAATCTGATCAACTATCGGCTGCACTGCTAAACATGACTCATGGTCATGGCTCATGGTCATGGCTCATGGCTCTGTGGAATAAGTGGAGCTTGTTTCAACAGAACAGGTTGGCAAGATCTTTTGTGTGTCCTGCTGGTCATAGCTGGTATTATGCTGCTGGGATCCACCGAGGTGCAACATTGGTGCATGGGTTGCTATGGCAACATTGCTAATTGCTTCTCCCAGCAGCATCACGAGTCATGAAGAAATAATGGAATAATGAAGTAGTTATCTAGTGCGTAGTTTTTCTCCGATGCAAACTTTCCAGAGTAATGAAATTGGCATCAGCTTCCAGTTATGCCTCTCCTTCTAACAGGGAGGGTGCATTGCTTCAGGGGTTGCCGTGGACCAATCACCAGTCCTACTACAGAGTGTCGCCCTTTAGTCGCAACCAGTGTGGTGAAGGAACTGGTGCCACTGTGCTGAGGGTATGGTGTGGACGTTGCTCTCTCACTAACAAGACAAAGTGCATGTGTCTAGGTGTGCATGCACCTGCAGCAGCTGCTGGGTCCTTGTGTTGCCCACAGCAACTCAAGAACTAAGCACATCCATGCTGGTGCTTACTAGTACAGTCCACCTGCCCATTCAGTCTTGATGAGGACGAGGGAAGACTGAAGAGTTCAGGGTCCAACATGACAAAAACAAAACAAAAGATGATTAAAAGATGGCATCACAGGGACACTTTTTAATTCTCCAACCAGCCTCCATTTCATTCCTCTCTACACTCTTCTTCTTACTGTAACATTTTTCAAGAACCTTTTATACAACTTGGGGTTCAAAATCCAATTGTAACACATGCCCCCCCCCCACCCCCCTCCCCTTCCAAAGGTAATTACCACTTCTCACACATTTATTAGCCTCTGAATGCATTAGGCTGCAAAAGAGGATGGAAATCTTCATGGAATTTGCCAGCCACCCGCCTCAAACCCGCAGGATACATATATCCTACAGGGAATGGTAGCTCCGCCTACTTCGTGGCACTTGCCCATGCTGACTCAGCAGTAATCTGTCCACTCAGCTCACCTCTGAACCAGAGCAGTAAGCTATATTCTATAAGGTCACAAAGTTCAGGTAGCACTTCCAGCATATGCCTTATTAGGAATGGACGTCCCATGCATAATACACCAGTGGTTTGAGTCTGAGTGACCCAATTCCAAGTAGTTGGCAACAAGGTGAGCCCAACAGTGTGTGTGCATGCATGTGCATGTGTGCATGCACAGCAAGTGTGTGTTGTTGTATAATCAACCACATCATGAGCATGCGCTCACCTACCCAACCCTGGTGGCGTCTACTAATAAGTGCTGGGAGTGTGCTCCCTAAGCCAAAATTGACTCACTTTTAAAATGGCAGATGGGGGAAAAAACACCCCTTTCCACCAAATAAAACAAAAGTTCAAATCTCAACTTCTCAACTAGAATACACAGTGGCAGCTACCTAGCTAATAGTGGCAGCTACCTAGCAATAGTGGCAGCTACCTAGCTAATAGTGGCAGCTACCTAGCTAATAGTGGCAGCTACCTAGCTAATAGTGGCAGCTACCTAGCAATAGTGGCAGCTACCTAGCTAATAGTGGCAGCTACCTAGCTAATAGTGGCAGCTACCTAGCTAATAGTGGCAGCTTCCTAGCCAATAGTGGCAGCCACCTAGCTAATAGTGGCAGCTACCTAGCTAATAGTGGCAGCTACCTAGCTAATAGTGGCAGCCACCTAGCTAATAGTGGCAGCTACCTAGCTAATAGTGGCAGCTACCTAGCAATAGTGGCAGCTACCTAGCTAATAGTGGCAGCTATGTACCTAGCTAATAGTGGCAGCCACCTAGCTAATAGTGGCAGCTATGTACCTAGCTAATAGTGGCAGCCACCTAGCTAATAGTGGCAGCTACCTAGCTAATAGTGGCAGCTACCTAGCTAATAGTGGCAGCTACCTAGCTAATAGTGGCAGCTATGTACCTAGCTAATAGTGGCAGCTTCCTAGCTAATAGTGGCAGCTATGTACCTAGCTAATAGTGGCTAATAGTGGCAGCTACCTAGCTAATAGTGGCAGCTTCCTAGCCAGCTATGTACCTAGCTAATAGTGGCTAATAGTGGCAGCTACATGTACCTAGCTAATAGTGGCAGCTACCTAGCTAATAGTGGCAGCCACCTACAATGTAGCTGATAGTGGCAGCCACCTAGCTAATAGTGGCAGCCACTAGCTGATAGTGGCAGCCACCTAGCTAATAGTGGCAGCCACCTAGCTAATAGTGGCAGCCACCTAGCTAATAGTGGCAGCCACCTAGCTAATAGTGGCAGCTACCTAGCTAATAGTGGCAGCCACCTAGCTAATAGTGGCAGCTACCTAGCTAATAGTGGCTGATAGTGGCAGCCACCTAGCTAATAGTGGCAGCCACCTAGCTAATAGTGGCAGCTTCCTAGCTGATAGTGGCAGCCACCTAGCTGATAGTGGCAGCTTCCTAGCTAATAGTGGCAGCTACCTAGCTAATAGTGGCAGCCACCTAGCTGATAGTGGCAGCCACCTAGCTAATATAGTGGCAACCACCTAGCTAATAGTGGCAGCTTCCTAGCTGATAGTGGCAGCCACCTAGCTGATAGTGGCAGCCACCTAGCTAATAGTGGCAGCCACCTAGCTAATAGTGGCAGCCACCTAGCTAATAGTGGCAGCCACCTAGCTAATAGTGGCAGCCTCCTAGCTAATAGTGGCAGCTACCTAGCTAATAGTGGCAGCTACCTAGCTAATAGTGGCAGCTATGTACCTAGCTAATAGTGGCTAATATTAGCTAGGTACATAGCTGCCACTATTAGCTAGGTAGCTATGTACCTAGCTAATAGTGGCTACTACATGTACCTAGCTAATAGTGGCAGCTACCTAGCTAATAGTGGCAGCCACCTAGCTGATAGTGGCAGCCACCTAGCTAATAGTGGCAGCCACCTAGCTAATAGTGGCAGCCACCTAGCTAATAGTGGCAGCTTCCTAGCCAATAGTGGCAGCTACCTAGCTAATAGTGGCAGCTACTAGCTAATAGTGGCAGCTACCTAGCTAATAGTGGCAGCTACCTAGCTACACTGTAATAGTGGCTTCACTGATATCGCATCCGAATAGCATTTTCTTTTATTGGATGTGGGATACATATTCATGGTGTGTTTCTTCATAAAGACGTCTTCTGGGGGCTGCTAACCCTGCAATTATGTTTTCAAACTGCTTGACTTTAACAGCAGTAGGAAGCTCCGAAAGTATGCTAGTGTGCCTGTCCTTCGCTAAGGTACATAGTACATCGGCAGAACAACAACAACAATAAAACACACAGAAATTGTAAAAAAAAAATTGAAATTCTTCTTCAAGAAATGTACGTACGTACGACTGTTCTCACACACACGTAACTTCCATAAAGCATGTCCATTCCAAGAAGTTTCTGTACCACAGGCTCCAAATAGTCCACACACAAGAATCCAAATCGTGCAGTGCAAGTGCATGACTACTCTGGAAATAGAGTGCTCGGTCAGGATCAGCGGGTAGGCTTGTCAGTGACCGACTTGATTATTCCATGCTGAAATGTAGCTAAATCATGTACTGAGCTGTTGATTTGAAGAAGGCTGTGGCTCTCCTCTATCTGGAGCACTGCTAATCCTTTACCAAAATTGTCTGCCACTTACTGTAGTTACCATGGTTGCCAAGCACAAAGGAGGCTGTAGCTGATGCACAGGTTACTGTCACACCTAGCATCAAGACATGGCATGTGGTAGTGTGTGTGTGTGTGGAGTATGTACAACTACAATAAGCAAGTAGGAAAGTGTTTTAAAATGTCATGGAGACAAGCTCTGTTGGACAAGTTGTAGAACCAGAACTTGTTGTAGTGTTCTACTAACAAAAAAACACAAAAACACACCAAAAAAACCAACAAAAAATTGACTTTTTTCCTTTTTTTGCTTTTTTTGAAAACCAACCTCTCCATTGGGTTGACTTGCTAATAAAGGAGAAAGGAAACACGGCTGTACTAATGCAGACCAAAACAGCTGATGACCTTTTACCATTTAAAATCATATACACGGATATTGTATTCCTTGGTATGCACATGATTGTAAATGGTAAAGGGTCATCCAATGGGTGTGATCTACATAAGTACAGTCTTGTTTCCAGGGCAACCATATATGTTTTGTTCTGTGCCAGGCACAGATAAGATTTGTACTCAAGGAAGAGACATCTTACACACAGCTCCCATGACCACCTACTGGAGTAGCCACTGACTGTCACACAGTCGGATCACAACATACCCCCACACACCCCATCCTACTCACTTATTTTTCCTTGGATAAAGACTGGCCCAGTGGGGACGTCCCAAGTTCTTTAGTGAGAGCGACTGATTACATGATTACACAGCTTGGATGTAGGATACACACACGTGAGGCAACGATCCACCTTGGCAAGGACCCACTCACTTTTCACAGCAATCTACGTAGGTGGTCTAAGCTCTGGCCTAGCCTCGCCATGCGCCATTATGAAGATGCATATGTGGACTTGAACTGAGCTCAAGTTGACAACTTATGTAAAGTTTTAAAGAGCATGACAATCACGAACAAGAATAGCTCAAGCAGAGCCACCAGGTCACATGACAACACCCAGCAAATCCTCACCTATACAGAGAACTATATCACTCCAACTCACAAACATGATCATTCTAACTGGTGTCAGTTTCATGGTGCAAGGACCCGCCCATCTATTGCAGGTTGTGCACACCTTACTGTATATGGTATAATCAAAGATTCCCTTTCCCAAGCCATAGAATACCCTAGCCCTGCAAATAATCCGTGATGCTCCTGGCCATGCTAGCCCTAGTCCAAGCATTCTAGAATAATCTTGGTCATCCTAGCCATAGCCCTAAAACCCAAAATACTCCTTGTCATCCTAACCTATGCCCAGGCTGCCTTAGAATATTCCTGGCCGTCCTAACCTTTGCCCATGCACTACAATATTCCTGGCTATCTTATCCCAAGCCAAGCACCCTAGAATACTCCTGGCCATCCTGGCCCAAGCCCTAGCCTTATCCTAAGCCCTGCTGTAAAACACTCCAGGCCCTCCTGGCCCTAACCTAGCCTTAGCCCAAGACATGGAATACCCAGGCCCTAGCCCTAGACTTAGCCCAAAATGTAGAATACTCCTCCTAACCCTAGCCTTAGCAGAATACTCCTGGCCTCAACCCTAGCCTTAGCACAAGATGTAGAATACTCCTGGCCCTAACCCTAGCCTTAGCCCAAGCCATAGAATATTCCGGGCTCCAACCCTAGCCTTAGCCCAAGGTGTAGAATACTCCTGGCCCTAACCCTAGCCTTAACCCAAAATACCCAGACCCTAGCCCTAGCCTTAGCCCAAGCCATAGAATATTCCGGGCCCTAACCCTAGCCCAAGATGTAGAATACTCCTGGCCCTAACTAGCCTTAGCAAGGCGTAAGGCTGTGTGGTTACATGTAGCATATGCAGGCTAGCAACCACTCTTGCTAGGCACGTGGCATCAGAGTCACTCCTACAGGCACTAGAGACATGTCAAATGCACATACACATGCAGAGAATTTTTTTCCTGTACTGCACACTTGCCTAATTCATTATGTTTTAGCACCTAAATCAAGTTGTAGAGTAGTTCCTCTGGGCACAGATAACAGGCTAGCACTTTCCACATCAGCAGAAACTTACCACTCCATTTTGTATCCTCACTTTGGCTGTGTGTAACTTTAGCATAGTTATTATACCTACATGTATGCAACTTTCTTTTAATATCAAAAGACAGCACACAGAGAGATCAGAGAGATCTATCATTTGAGCTATATATCAAGTTCATACAGTGAAGTGTGCAGAATCTATGGAGCTCTAAAGTCCTAATCACAGTCACATTTTCCAGACATGTTCTGTTCAGACTGCTTCTCTCCTTTTAAAAGTTCTTACATGATCAGGTAGAGATGGGCTTGAGCCCCCAACACCCTCCCCAACAACATTGTTGGCATTGGCTCTGATAAAGTGCATGATACATACATCTATATACTACAATATACTATAATATACTAGAATATACTATAATATACTAGAATATACTATAATATATATACTACAATATACTATAATATACTATAATATACTACAACATACTACAATATACTACAACATACTACAATATACTACAATATACTATAATATACTACAATATACTATAATATACTACAACATACTACAATATACTACAATATACTATAATATACTACAATATACTATAATATATATATTACAATATACTATAATATACTACAATATACTACAACATACTACAATATACTACAATATACTACAATATACTACAATATACTATAATATACTACAATATACTATAATATACTACAACATACTACAATATACTACAATATACTATAATATACTACAATATACTATAATATATATATTACAATATACTATAATATACTACAATATACTACAATATACTACAATATACTACAATATACTACAACATACTACAATATACTACAATATACTATAATATACTACAATATACTACAACATACTACAATATACTACAATATACTATAATATACTACAATATACTATAATATATATATTACAATATACTATAATATACTACAATATACTACAACATACTACAATATACTACAATATACTACAATATACTATAATATACTACAATATACTATAATATACTACAACATACTACAATATACTACAATATACTATTATATACTACAATATACTATAATATATATATTACAATATACTATAATATACTACAATATACTACAACATACTACAATATACTACAATATACTACAATATACTATAATATACTACAATATACTACAATATACTATAATATATAACAATATACTACAGTAACTACTGCATACAGTATATTATGGTAAGCATCAACACATTGGTGAAACTACATTTCCTTGTGATACCACCCAGCCCCTTTTAATGTTCTGTCTCTGTCTCTGCCATAAACCAAATATAACATAATTACATGCAGACCCTGCACTGAGTTCTTACATGAAGTATCTGTACACATACCGTATTCACTCGAATATAAGTCGCACACTGAATAGAAGTCGCTCTGAAAGCCGCACTCCAAATGTAGCACACCAAGTTAATTACACCACCGCTCTTGCACACGCGCAGTCGTTTATCATTAGCTAAGATGTAGCTTGTCTGCTGAGTTGATCAAGAAATCATTCCGTACCTGTGGCATCACTGTGAACGTGGACGGGTCGAAGATGGAGAAATTCACTGCTCAAAGTCGGTAAAGTAGCAGCTTTAGCTATCCCAGCCATTACTCGAGCTACTGTTGGAAGGAAGTGACAGCAGTGGAGAAGATCCACTTGCTCCTTGGCCGAAGAGGATGAAGAACAGATCGAACATCACGAACTCATTGTAGATAACGATAGCGATTAGGAACTCTTGCCAGCCAACTACTACAGTACCTAGCTCAATGTTTGAAATGAAACAATCACAACCACAATGACTCAGCCAAAAAAATTGCGTCAGCACAATAGCGCAAGACTGGCTTGGCACTGCGCAAGCGCTATGCTTGAAGATCGCAACTTGATTTGGCTGAAATAAATACAAGTCACGACTTATATTCGAGTGAATATGGTAATTACATCCAAGCACTGAAGGCCTTACATGAAGTATCTAACTATATGCAAGCCATGTACTAAGGCCTTACATGAAGTATCTGTAGAGCTCTGAAGGGCTCCAAGCTGAGCACGATGGTGGATGTCTTGCTCAGGGGAGAGGAAGTCCGATCGGTGATGAGCTTGAGAGAGCGTGTCCGTGAGAGATGGTCTTTTAGTAGCTGCAATGGCACAGAACCAGGGACGACTGAGGAGCCGGAGGCCTCTGTGTAGTGTGTGTGTGTGTGTGTGTGTGTGTGTTGGGGGGGGGGGGATAGTTAGAACAGTTATTGCATAGAAGTGTGCAGTATACTACAGGAAGTGTCCAGTACACTACAGGAAGTGTCCATTATGCTACAGGAAGTGTCCAGTATGCTACAGGAAGTGTCCAGTATACTACAGGAAGTGTCCAGTGTACATAGTACTTTAATAAGTATTCGCCCCACAAACACTAACTCCTACTATGGAAACAAGGACTAGCTGAGTGCAGCTTTCTGTCGCTACAGAGATGGAAGCTTATGGTGGACAGTGTAGCAACTGCAAGTCACTACGTTTCTTGCAGAGCCAAACAGGTAATGATGTAATTGCCTAAATATAGGGGCAGAATATAGGGGTAGAATTGGAAAGGTACAGAGGTCACTTGATTTTGAGCAAACTAAGATTTGACTAAACAATACGGAGTGAGTGATAGCATGTGCGAACTCCTCAAGAGTGTATGATAGCATGTGCTAACTCCTCAAGAGTGTGTGGATAGCATGTGCTAACCCCTCAAGAGTGTATGATAGCATGTGCTAACTCCTCAAGAGTGTGTGGATAGCATGTGCTAACTCCTTCAAGAGTGTGTGGATAGCATGTGCTAACTCCTCAAGAGTGTATGATAGCATGTGCTGACTCCTTCAAGAGTGTATGTAGCATGTGCTAACTCCTCAAAAGTGTGTGATAGCATGTGCTAACTCCTTCAAGAGTGAGTGATAGCATGTGCTAACTCCTCAAGAGTGTGTGATAGCATGTGCTAACTCCTTCAAGAGTGTGTGATAAAGAGTGTATGATAGCATGTGCTAACTCCTTCAAGAGTGTGTGATAGCATGTGCTAACTCCTCAAGAGTGTCTGATGGCATGTGCTAACTCCTTCAAGAGTGTATGATAGCATGTGCTAACTCCTTCAAGAGTGTGTGATAGCATGTGCTAACTCCTTCAAGAGTGTATGATAGCATGTGCTAACTCCTTCAAGAGTGTATGATAGCATGTGCTAACTCCTTCAAGAGTGTGTGATATCATGTGCTAACTCCTTCAAGAGTGAGTGATAGCATGTGCTAACTCCTCAAGAGTGTGTGATAGCATGTGCTAACTCCTTCAAGAGTGTGTGATAGCATGTGCTAACTCCTTCAAGAGTGTGTGATAGCATGTGCTAACTCCTTCAAGAGTGTGTGATAGCATGTGCTAACTCCTTCAAGAGTGTGTGATAGCATGTGCTAACTCCTTCAAGAGTGAGTGATAGCATTTGCTAACTCCACAAGAGTGTATGATAGCATGTGCTAACTCCTTCAAGAGTGAGTGCTAGCATGTGCTAACTCCTCAAGAGTGTATGATAGCATGTGCTAACTCCTCAAGAGTGTATGATAGCATGTGCTAACTCCTCAAGAGTGTGTGATAGCATGTGCTAACTCCTCAAGAGTGTGTGATAGCATGTGCTAACTCCTCAAGAGTGAGTGATAGCATGTGCTGACTCCTTCAAGAGTGAGTGATGGCATGTGCTAACTCCTTCAAGAGTGAGTGTTAGCATGTGCTAGCTCCTTCAAGAGTAGTGATAGCATGTGCTAACTCCTTCAAGAGTGAGTGATAGCATGTGCTAACTCCTTCAAGAGTGAGTGATAGCATGTGCTAACTCCTTCAAGAGTGTGTGGATAGCATGTGCTAACTCCTCAAGAGTGTATGATAGCATGTGCTAACTCCTCAAGAGTGAGTGATAGCATGTGCTAACTCCTTCAAGAGTGTGTGGATAGCATGTGCTAACTCCTCAAGAGTGTATGATAGCATGTGCTAACTCCTTCAAGAGTGTGTGGATAGCATGTGCTAACTCCACAAGAGTGTATGATAGCATGTGCTAACTCCTTCAAGAGTGAGTGCTAGCATGTGCTAACTCCTCAAGAGTGTATGATAGCATGTGCTAACTCCTCAAGAGTGTGTGATAGCATGTGCTAACTCCTCAAGAGTGAGTGATAGCATGTGCTGACTCCTTCAAGAGTGTGTGATAGCATGTGCTAACTCCTTCAAGAGTGTATGATAGCATGTGCTAACTCCACAAGAGTGTGTGATAGCATGTGCTAACTCCTCAAGAGTGTATGATAGCATGTGCTAACTCCTTCAAGAGTGTGTGATAGCATGTGCTAACTCCTCAAGAGTGAGTGATAGCATGTGCTAACTCCTTCAAGAGTGAGTGATAGCATGTGCTAACTCCTCAAGAGTGTGTGGATAGCATGTGCTAACTCCTTCAAGAGTGTGTGATAGCATGTGCTAACTCCTCGAGAGTGAGTGATAGCATGTGCTGACTCCTTCAAGAGTGAGTGATAGCATGTGCTAACTCCTTAAAGAGTGTATGATAGCATGTGCTAACTCCTTCAAGAGTGTATGATAGCATGTGCTAACTCCTTCAAGAGTGTATGATAGCATGTGCTAACTCCTTCAAGAGTGTGTGATAGCATGTGCTAACTCCTTCAAGAGTGAGTGATGGCATGTGCTAACTCCACAAGAGTGTGTGATAGCATGTGCTAACTCCTCAAGAGTGTGTGATAGCATGTGCTAACTCCTCAAGAGTGAGTGATAGCATGTGCTAACTCCTCAAGAGTGAGTGATAGCATGTGCTAACTCCTCAAGAGTGTATGATAGCATGTGCTAACTCCTTCAAGAGTGTGTGATAGCATGTGCTAACTCCTTCAAGAGTGTATGATAGCATGTGCTAACTCCTCAAGAGTGTGTGATAGCATGTGCTAACTCCTCAAGAGTGAGTGATAGCATGTGCTAACTCCTCAAGAGTGAGTGATAGCATGTGCTAACTCCTCAAGAGTGTGTGATAGCATGTGCTAACTCCTTCAAGAGTGTATGATAGCATGTGCTAACTCTTCAAGAGTGAGTGATAGCATGTGCTAACTCCTTCAAGAGTGTATGATAGCATGTGCTAACTCTTCAAGAGTGTATGATAGCATGTGCTAACTCCTTCAAGAGTGTGTGATAGCATGTGCTAACTCCTTCAAGAGTGTGTGATAGCATGTGCTAACTCCACAAGAGTGTATGATAGCATGTGCTAACTCCTTCAAGAGTGTGTGATAGCATGTGCTAACTCCTTCAAGAGTGTGTGATAGCATGTGCTAACTCCTTCAAGAGTGTGTGATAGCATGTGCTAACTCCACAAGAGTGTATGATAGCATGTGCTAACTCCTTCAAGAGTGTGTGATAGCATGTGCTAACTCCACAAGAGTGTATGATAGCATGTGCAAGAGTGTGTGATAGCATGTGCTAACTCCTCAAGAGTGTATGATAGCATGTGCTAACTCCTTCAAGAGTGTATGATAGCATGTGCTAACTCCTTCAAGAGTGTATGATAGCATGTGCTAACTCCTTCAAGAGTGAGTGATAGCATGTGCTAACTCTTCAAGAGTGAGTGATAGCATGTGCTAACTCCACAAGAGTGAGTGATAGCATGTGCTAACTCCTCAAGAGTGTATGATAGCATGTGCTAACTCCTCAAGAGTGTATGATAGCATGTGCTAACTCCTTCAAGAGTGTATGATAGCATGTGCTAACTCCTCAAGAGTGTGTGATAGCATGTGCTAACTCCTTCAAGAGTGAGTGATAGCATGTGCTAACTCCTTCAAGAGTGTGTGATAGCATGTGCTAACTCCTCTAGAGTGAGTGATAGCATGTGCTAACTCCTCAAGAGTGTATGATAGCATGTGCTAACTCCTCAAGAGTGTGTGATAGCATGTGCTAACTCCTCAAGAGTGTATGATAGCATGTGCTAACTCCTCAAGAGTGTGTGATAGCATGTGCTAACTCCTTCAAGAGTGTGTGATAGCATGTGCTAACTCCTCTAGAGTGAGTGATAGCATGTGCTAACTCCTCAAGAGTGTATGATAGCATGTGCTAACTCTTCAAGAGTGTATGATAGCATGTGCTAACTCTTCAAGAGTAGTGATAGCATGTGCTAACTCCTTCAAGAGTGAGTGATATCATGTGCTAACTACTCAAGAGTGAGTGATAGCATGTGCTAACTCCTCAAGAGTGTATGATAGCATGTGCTAACTCCTTCAAGAGTGTGTGATAGCATGTGCTAACTCCACAAGAGTGTGTGATAGTGTTTGCTAACTCCTTAAAGAGTGTATGATAGCACTGTGCTAACTCCTTCAAGAGTGTGTGATAGCATGTGCTAACTCCTTCAAGAGTGTGTGATAGCATGTGCTAACTCCTTAACCGATTAAACGCCGTAAGCGCCATATGGCGCGAGACCTTACATCCTTCGCCACACAAAAATATATAAAATGAACCGTTACGAGCTAACAGCCCCGGTTGGGTTCTGCACATGCCTAGTAGACTAGAGAACGTCACAAAAATGATTATTTCCGGTTGATGCATCGTGCAACAAAAATCCTGCGGTTGAACGCCATTTTTGTTGGTCGAGCTTTTTTTTTTTAACTGCTCAAAGATGCTCTCCTGTGAGGATGTTATTTCTCAACTTTTAGCCGACGATTCTGGCGATTCTGGGTCAGATTCATTTGGGGAAGAAGGTGAAGACATCTATGCATACCGAGGAAACACTCTGGATCCAGTTGCTCTAAGAGAAGAGGCGTGCTTGGATGGACTTCTCGATTGTAAGTTTCTTCTAACCTTAGCGCTTCATAGCCTTTGTTTACCATAGTCAACTGAGAGTGTACTATTGCCAAATACTAGCTTATTCTGTTGGTATTCCAAATTCAGACAGGATAGTTATAGAAAAAAAGTTATAGCTAAGAGTGTAGGTTGGAGTTGTTGAGTTGTTGATTTTCATTTGAATTTGAATTTACAAATGTTGACCACAAACTTGATATATATATCTTGTTTTTCCCACCCTCCCCACTACTTTTCCTACAGCATCAGATGATGAGAGTGGAGATGAGGCATCTATGACTCCTTTTGTTACATTGGAGGATGAGGAAGCCTTGCCTGAAGTCTCTACAGGGCGTAGGAACACGACTGGTGCTGGAGTTGTGCGAGGGAGAGGCGGGCGAGGGAGTACTGGCCGAGGGAGAGGCGGGCGAGGGAGTACTGGCCAAGGGGGAAGCAGCTCAAGTGGTAGTGGAGTCGTAAGTGTTGCTAGTGGTCCTCCAAAAGGTACTGGTAGTAGGCGGGCCAGAGGTTATAGGCGTGTGCGAGCATCTGGCACTGGTTCTGTCCGAGCATCTGGCACTGGTTCTGCCCAAGCATCTGGCACTGGTTCTAGGCTAACTGAGGTCACAGGTAAGTGGGAAATAAAGGAGCCAACTCCTTTGAAATTGGACTATACAGCAACAGCTGGTCCAACTTCTTCATTGCTTGGTGCATCAAGTACATTTTTAGATGCATTTTACCTTTTTTTTACTCTTGAAGTGTGGGAACTCCTAGTAGCAGAGACGAACAGTTAGGTTTCTAGGATGGCTAGTCTCTCCAGGCCATGGGTAGATACTAATATAGAGGAAATGAAAGCTTTTGTAGGAATGTTGATAATAATGGGAGTTTCCACACTTCCATACTTAGAATTGTACTGGTCCACTAATCACTCGGATTTGTCTGGATCTTTGGTTCGTAAAGTAATGCCTAGGACTCGGTTTTTGGAGCTAATGCGTTATGTACATGTAAATTCTATTGATGGTTTGTTGGTTACAAAGGGTAACCTGAATTATGATCGGCTTTATAAGGTAAGGAAGTTATTAGATTTGATTACTCCTAAGTTTGAGAGTGAATATACTTTGCATCAAGAGCTTAGTATTGATGAAGCTATGATTCCCTTTCAAGGTAGGCTTGGCTTCAAACAGTATATGAAGGACAAACCAATAAAATGGTGGATAAAAGTGTTTGTCCTTTGTGATGCTAGGAATGGGTACATTTATCGGTTGCAGATTTATACAGGTAAGAACGTGGAAGTAGCTGATAAAACTGGTTTGTGTAGTAGAGTTGTTTTAGATTTGTTAGAAGGATTAGAACATAAGAACTTCCATGTGTACATGGACAATTATTATACTAGTCCTAATTTATTTCAAACGCTTACAAGTAAAGGCTTTGGTGCATGTGGTACAGCTAGGTATACTAGGAGGACTCCAGATTTAGTAACAAAAGCTTCGATTAGAAATAGAGGTTATTATGATTATAGGTCTAATGGTGCACTCCTGGCTTTAGTTTGGGTAGATAAACGGTCAATCTACATGATAACTAATATACATCCCGCGGAAAATAATTTAGTACCTCCTACTGTAAAAAGGCGCAAAATTGATGGTTCTAGAGAGGATCTGCCATGTCCCCCATGTTTGCCTGATTATGAGTCATTCATGAGAGGTGTGGACAGAGCAGATCAGAGAATAGGCTACTATAATTTGGGTAGAAAGTCTAGGAGATGGTGGAAAAGGGTTTTTTCGTATTTGATAGAAGCTTGTTTATTGAATTCATTTATTTTGTTTTCTTCTGTCCGAGCTCCAATATCAGTAAGGAAGGGTAATTATCTAGAAGCTAGGATTGTTCTAGCTAAATCTTTGATTGGTTCTTTCTCTTCTCGGCAGCGTGCAGGTCAACGTTGTAGTCAGGCAAATAGTCAGCTAGATCGCCTCAATTTAAAACTAGGTCATTTCCCACAGTGCTGTGCAAAGAAGCGCTGTGTAGTTTGCATTTGTAAAGGTTACAGGCATGAGGCAAGGTCCCAGTGTTGTTTTTGTAAGGTTCCTTTGTGTGGTGGATCAACAGGCCGTGACTGTTTTCGTAAATACCATACCATACCTTGGTGGACTATCAGTAATGTTTATGCACCCCCTGCTCCTTTCTGTGCTTCTCTCTTGTTCCCTGCTCCTTCGTCTACTTCTCTCTTGTTCCCTGCCCCTTCGTCTACTTCTCTCGTTCCCTGTCCCTTCGTCTACTTCTCTCGTCTCTCCAGTATTCAAGTGTTATTCTTATCCTGGTATCTCATGTTTGTGTAGAATAAAAACATGGTGAAATATCATGCCGGAGACCAAGCAAGCTATACCCAAGACTGAGCAAGTTCTACTCTACCCGTGACAGCAAGACCGGAGCTCTACCCAAGACACTCCCTTACATAATTGTGTTTTATATTATGGTTTTATTCTAGTATGTGTTAGCATTTTCACTCTCTTATAATTTGTTTTTTGTATTATTATTTGTTAGCATTTTGATGGGGAAAACAACCCACTGGCTTTGCATATGGTAGAGGGTTTGTAAATAGATGCTCCATCTTGTGTTGGCATTATAATGTGTGTATAATAGTGTGAAAATATGAAAATATTCACCCCCAAGAAGATGACAAGGTTTTATAATGCTGGTTAGTTCTGCCCAGTTGGTAAGGAAGGCTCGATTTTTTTACAGGAAGTAGAGCTATCATGTGGCTTAATATGACCCAAGTTTCATGGGTGGAGTCCCTGCAGAACGGAAGATATAAAAATAATAAGTAAAATACCTCGTTAATTCATGAATAATTTGCCCGCGGGTACTAGGAATACGGCGTGTAATCGGTTAAAGAGTGAGTGATAGCATGTGCTAACTCCACAAGAGTGTGTGATAGTGTTTGCTAACTCCTTAAAGAGTGTGTGATAGCATGTGCTAACTCCTTCAAGAGTGTGTGATAGCATGTGCTAACTCCTTCAAGAGTGTGTGATAGCATGTGCTAACTCCTTCAAGAGTGTGTGATAGCATGTGCTAACTCCTTCAAGAGTGAGTGATAGCATGTGCTAACTCCTTCAAGAGTGTGTGATAGCATGTGCTAACTCCTTCAAGAGTGTATGATAGCATGTGCTAACTCCTTCAAGAGTGTATGATAGCATGTGCTAACTCCTCAAGAGTGTGTGATAGCATGTGCTAACTCCTCAAGAGTGAGTGATAGCATGTGCTAACTCTTCAAGAGTGTATGATAGCATGTGCTAACTCCTTCAAGAGTGAGTGATAGCATGTGCTAACTCCTGCAAGAGTGTATGATAGCATGTGCTAACTCCTTCAAGAGTGTATGATAGCATGTGCTAACTCCACAAGAGTGTGTGATAGCATGTGCTAACTCTTCAAGAGTGAGTGATAGCATGTGCTAACTCCTCAAGAGTGTATGATAGCATGTGCTAACTCCTTCAAGAGTGAGTGATAGCATGTGCTAACTCCTTCAAGAGTGTATGATAGCATGTGCTAACTCCTTCAAGAGTGAGTGATAGCATGTGCTAACTCCTTCAAGAGTGAGAGATAGCATGTGCTAACTCCTTCAAGAGTGTGTGATAGCATGTGCTAACTCCTTCAAGAGTGAGTGATAGCATGTGCTAACTCCTTCAAGAGTGAGTGATAGCATGTGCTAACTCCTCAAGAGTGTATGATAGCATGTGCTAACTCCTTCAAGAGTGTGTGATAGCATGTGCTAACTCCTGCAAGAGTGTGTAATAGCATGTGCTAACTCCTTCAAGAGTGAGTGATAGCATGTGCTAACTCCTTCAAGAGTGTATGATAGCATGTGCTAACTCCACAAGAGTGTATAATAGCATGTGCTAACTACTCAAGAGTGTGTGATAGCATGTGCTAACTCCTTCAAGAGTGTGTGATAGCATGTGCTAACTCCTCAAGAGTGTATGATAGCATGTGCTAACTCCTCAAGAGTGTGTGATAGCATGTGCTAACTCCTTCAAGAGTGTATGATAGCATGTGCTAACTCCTCAAGAGTGTGTGATAGCATGTGCTAACTCCTCAAGAGTGTATGATAGCATGTGCTAACTCCTTCAAGAGTGTGTGATAGCATGTGCTAACTCCTTCAAGAGTGTGTGATAGCATGTGCTAACTCTTCAAGAGTGGGTGATGGCATGTGCTAACTCCTTCAAGAGTGAGTGATAGCATGTGCTAACTCCTTCAAAAGTGTCTGATAGTGTTTGCTAACTCCTTCAACGGCTTCACAACATTGCATAGCCTTAGAAGAAACCTTCTTTGGTACATGTACATCAACTGGGATGTCATGCACGGGACTAGCTGTTACATATTCCAAACCCATAAAGATGTGCCACTTGCAGACTTGCAGACATGACTTGCAGAGAAGTTCTGCAGTTAATACGAGAAACTTCATGAGAGGGGGCATGACTTTACCTGCTTTCCCTTGGAACACCCTCAGATACATGTACCCTGAACCCCCTCTACAGATACATGTACCCTGAACCACTCTACAGATACATGTACCTTGAACCCCCTCTACAGATACATGTACCCTGAACCACTCTACAGATACATGTACCTTGAACCCACTCTACAGATACATGTACCTTGAACCACTCTACAGATACATGTACCTTGAACCCACTCTACAGATACTGTACCCTGAACCACTCTTCAGATACACGTGCCTTGAACCCATTCTACAGATACATGTACCCTGAACCACTCTACAGATACACGTGCCTTGAACCCACTCTACAGATACTGTACCCTGAACAACTCTACAGATACACGTGCCTTGAATCCATTCTACAGATACATGTACCCTGAACCACTCTACAGATACATGTACCCTGAACCTCTCTACAGATACATGTACCCTGAACCACTCTACAGATACATGTACCCTGAACCACTCTACAGATACACGTACCTTGAACCCACTACAGATACATGTACCTTGAACCACTCTACAGATACATGTACCTTGAAACCACTCTACAGATACACGTGCCTTGAACCCACTCTACAGATACAGTACATGTACCCTGAACCCACTCTACAGATTCATGTACCCTGAACCACTCTACAGATACACGTACCTTGCACCACTCTACAGATAATGTACCTTGAACCACACTACAGATATACGTACCCTGAACCACTCTACAGATACATGTACCCTGAACCCCCTCTACAGATACATGTACCCTGAACCACTCTACAGATACATGTATGTACCTTGAACCGACTCGACAGATACATGTACCTTGAACCCACTCTACAGATACACGTGCCTTGAACCCACTCTACAGATACATTTCCCTGAACCCACTCTACAGATACATGTACCCTGAACCACTCTACAGATACACGTACCTTGAACTCACTCTACAGATACACGTGCCTTGAACCCACTCTACAGATACATGTACCCTGAACCACTCTACAGATACATGTACCCTGAACCACTCTACAGATACACGTGCCTTGAACCCACTCTACAGATACATGTACCTTGAACCCACTCTACAGATACATGTACCCTGAACCACTCTACAGATACATGTACCCTGAACCCACTCTACAGATACACGTGCCTTGAACCCACTCAGATACATGTACCCTGAACCACTCTACAGATACATGTACCTTGAACCACTCTACAGATACATGTACCTTGAACCACTCTACAGATACATGTACCTTGAACCCACTATACAGATACATGTACCTTGAACCACTCTACAGATATACGTACCCTGAACCACTCTACAGATACATGTACCCTGAACCACTCTACAGATACATGTACCCTGAACCACTCTACAGATACATGTACCTTGAACCACTCTACAGATACATGTACCTTGAACTCACTCTACAGATACACGTGCCTTGAACCCACTCTACAGATACATGTACCCTGAACCCACTCTACAGATACATGTACCCTGAACCACTCTACAGATACACGTACCTTGAACCACTCTACAGATACATGTACCCTGAACCACTCTACAGATACATGTACCTTGGACCCACTCTACAGATACACGTGCCTTGAACCCACTCTACAGATACATGTATCCTGAACCACTCTACAGATACATGTACCTTGAACCCACTCTACAGATACATGTACCCTGAACCCACACTACAGATACATGTACTCTGAACCACTCTACAGATACATGTACCCTGAACCCCCTCTACAGATACATGTACCCTGAACCACTCTACAGATACATGTATGTACCTTGAACCGACTCGACAGATACATGTACCTTGAACCCCCTATACAGATGCATGTACCTTGAACCCACCCTACAGATACATGTACCCTGAACCCCCTCTACAGATACATGTACCCTGAACCACTCTACAGATACATGTACCTTGAACCCCCTCTACAGATACATGTACCCTGAACCACTCTACAGATACATGTACCTTGAACCCACTCTACAGATACATGTACCTTGAACCACTCTACAGATACATGTACCTTGAACCCACTCTACAGATACTGTACCCTGAACCACTCTTCAGATACACGTGCCTTGAACCCATTCTACAGATACATGTACCCTGAACCACTCTACAGATACACGTGCCTTGAACCCACTCTACAGATACTGTACCCTGAACAACTCTACAGATACACGTGCCTTGAATCCATTCTACAGATACATGTACCCTGAACCACTCTACAGATACATGTACCCTGAACCTCTCTACAGATACATGTACCCTGAACCACTCTACAGATACATGTACCCTGAACCACTCTACAGATACACGTACCTTGAACCCACTACAGATACATGTACCTTGAACCACTCTACAGATACATGTACCTTGAAACCACTCTACAGATACACGTGCCTTGAACCCACTCTACAGATACATGTACCCTGAACCCACTCTACAGATTCATGTACCCTGAACCACTCTACAGATACACGTACCTTGCACCACTCTACAGATAATGTACCTTGAACCACACTACAGATATACGTACCCTGAACCACTCTACAGATACATGTACCCTGAACCCCCTCTACAGATACATGTACCCTGAACCACTCTACAGATACATGTATGTACCTTGAACCGACTCGACAGATACATGTACCTTGAACCCACTCTACAGATACACGTGCCTTGAACCCACTCTACAGATACATTTCCCTGAACCCACTCTACAGATACATGTACCCTGAACCACTCTACAGATACACGTACCTTGAACTCACTCTACAGATACACGTGCCTTGAACCCACTCTACAGATACATGTACCCTGAACCACTCTACAGATACATGTACCCTGAACCACTCTACAGATACACGTGCCTTGAACCCACTCTACAGATACATGTACCTTGAACCCACTCTACAGATACATGTACCCTGAACCACTCTACAGATACATGTACCCTGAACCCACTCTACAGATACACGTGCCTTGAACCCACTCAGATACATGTACCCTGAACCACTCTACAGATACATGTACCTTGAACCACTCTACAGATACATGTACCTTGAACCACTCTACAGATACATGTACCTTGAACCCACTATACAGATACATGTACCTTGAACCACTCTACAGATATACGTACCCTGAACCACTCTACAGATACATGTACCCTGAACCACTCTACAGATACATGTACCCTGAACCACTCTACAGATACATGTACCTTGAACCACTCTACAGATACATGTACCTTGAACTCACTCTACAGATACACGTGCCTTGAACCCACTCTACAGATACATGTACCCTGAACCCACTCTACAGATACATGTACCCTGAACCACTCTACAGATACACGTACCTTGAACCACTCTACAGATACATGTACCCTGAACCACTCTACAGATACATGTACCTTGGACCCACTCTACAGATACACGTGCCTTGAACCCACTCTACAGATACATGTATCCTGAACCACTCTACAGATACATGTACCTTGAACCCACTCTACAGATACATGTACCCTGAACCCACACTACAGATACATGTACTCTGAACCACTCTACAGATACATGTACCCTGAACCCCCTCTACAGATACATGTACCCTGAACCACTCTACAGATACATGTATGTACCTTGAACCGACTCGACAGATACATGTACCTTGAACCCCCTATACAGATGCATGTACCTTGAACCCACCCTACAGATACATGTACCTTGAACCCACTCTACAGATACACGTACCTTGAACCCACTACAGATACACGTACCTTGAACCCACTCTACAGATACATGTACCCTGAACCACTCTACAGATACATGTTCCCTGAACCACTCTACAGATACATGTACCCTGAACCACTCTACAGATACACGTGCCTTGAACCCACTCTACAGATACATGTACCTTGAACCCACTCTACAGATAAATGTACCCTGAATCACTCTACAGATACATGTACCTTGAACCCACTCTACAGATACACGTGCCTTGAACCCACTCTACAGATACATGTCACCTGAACCACTCTACAGATACATGTACCTTGAACCACTCTACAGATACATGTACCTTGAACCACTTTACAGATACATGTACCTTGAACCCACTCTACAGATACATGTACCTTGAACCACTCTACAGATATACGTACCCTGAACCACTCTACATATACATGTACCCTGCACCACCCTACAGATACATGTACTCTGACCCACTCTACAGATACATGTGCCTTGAACCACTCTACAGATACATGTACCTTGAACCCACTCTACAGATACACGTACCTTGAACCCACTACAGATACACGTACCTTGAACCCACTACAGATACATGTACCTTGAACCCACTCTACAGATACATGTACCCTGAACCACTCTATAGATACATGTACCCTGAACCACTCTACAGATACATGTACCCTGAACCACTCTACAGATACATGTACCCTGAACCACTCTACAGATACACGTGCCTTGAACCCACTCTACAGATACATGTACCTTGAACCCACTCTACAGATACATGTACCCTGAACCACTCTACAGATACATGTACCTTGAACCCACTCTACAGATACACGTGCCTTGAACCCACTCAGATACATGTACCCTGAACCACTCTACAGATACATGTACCTTGAACCACTCTACAGATACATGTACCTTGAACCACTCTACAGATACATGTACCTTGAACCCACTATACAGATACATGTACCTTGAACCACTCTACAGATATACGTACCCTGAACCACTCTACAGATACATGTACCCTGAACCACTCTACAGATACATGTACCCTGAACCACTCTACAGATACATATACCTTGAACCACTCTACAGATACATGTACCTTGAACCCACTCTACAGATACACGTGCCTTGAACCCACTCTACAGATACATGTACCCTGAACCCACTCTACAGATACATGTACCCTGAACCACTCTACAGATACACGTACCTTGAACCACTCTACAGATACATGTACCCTGAACCACTCTACAGATACATGTACCTTGAACCCACTCTTCAGATACATGTACCCTGAACCCACTCTACAGATACATGTACTCTGAACCACTCTACAGATACATGTACCCTGAACCCCCTCTACAGATACATGTACCCTGAACCACTCTACAGATACATGTATGTACCTTGAACCGACTCGACAGATACATGTACCTTGAACCCCCTCTACAGCTGCATGTACCTTGAACCCACTCTACAGATACATGTACCTTGAACCCACTCTACAGATACACGTACCTTGAACCCACTACAGATACACGTACCTTGAACCCACTCTACAGATACACGTACCTTGTTCTTTACAGATGCAAATACATGTATACATATGTACAGAGGTGAAGCTACATGGGTATATACTACTAACTTGCTCGAGTTCGCAACTACTGGAGCTTCTCATCGCGTTCAAGCCTTCCATGGCCATCTATTTAGAGCACTGGCTATTATATGTCTTCTACACAAGTCATGTGCGTAAATCAAGGCTAACTTGAGTTCAAGCAAAGTGAGCATGGCAGTAAAGAAGTGCACCTAATGGTGAAGAGCACAACAACGCTCCATTCACAAAGGGTAAGTACATTGACTAGCTCAGTGTAAAGACTTATTTTGTCCTCTGCCATTTCACAGCAGCTGCCTATAAAAAGCACGTGCATGTATGTAATTTCCATGCTTATTGGGGCAGTGAGTTTAGCATACGCACAAGTGCAATAGCGACTCGGGTATGCGAGGTGTCAGATCAAAGGGACCCTGATGAGCCAGGGTCCACTGCACTAACGTTCTTTGGTCTTAAAAACCAACTCCTCTACTCCGATGATGACCTTAACACAACCCCCATGCTAACCTAACTAAGCCTAAACTCAAACTTAACCTTAATACTAACCTTAACAGCAACCCTTATGGCAACACCAACCAGCCAACCTTAAATTCAATCTTAACCCTAATGCTAACCAAAAAAAACCCTCATGTTAAAATCTAAATGCAACCTTAACCCTAATGCTAACCCTAACAGAAATCCTCATGTTAATACCAACCCTAAACTCAACCATAACCCTAATACTAATCCTCATAGCAACTCTCATGCTAATTCCAACCAACCCTAAATTCAACCTTAACCCTAAAGCTACCACTCAACTGTAACCCTTTTGTTCACCCCAACCAGCCCTAACAAAGCTACTCCTCATCCTAACCCCACTTATGTAACCCTTAACCCCCAACCAGCAGAGCTCAGGCTGTTTTGTACATACTTACGTACCTTGCAATTGTGTGAACTTCTTCTGCAGGTAGAGCACACATGGTACATTCAAGCAGAGGCTGTGCTGTCCACCATACAGAGCTTCAGCTGAAGACAAGGAGTAGGATAAGAGTTGTGAAAAATATTTTATGATTTATGAAGTTGTGATGTGTACATGAGGTCATTTGGTGGGGTGCATCTCCATAGAGACTGAGTGTCTCCATAGAGTCACCAGTGCATGTATATTAGACTAGCCAACACAAACATCACCTGCAACGTTATATTGTATTATTATTTAGCCATAACCAGCTACATAGGCTTAGGCTAGCACCAACCTTAACCCTACGCTAGCACTAACCTTAACCCAAGGCTAGCACCAACCTTAACCCTACGCTAGCACTAACCTTAACCCAAGCCTAGCACCAACCTTAACCCTAGGCTAGCACCAACCTTAACCCTAGGCTAACACCAACCTTAACCCTACGCTAGCACTAACCTTAACCCTAGGCTAGCACCAACCTTAACCCAACACTAGCACCAACCTTAACCCTAGGCTAGCACTAACCTTAACCCTACGCTACCACAAACCTTAACCCTAGGCTAACACCAACCTTAACCCTAGGCTAGCATCAACTTTAACTCTTAGACCCCGAGCGGCCGGTTTTTCGGCCGATACCTAGAGTGGTATATACCCGAGCGGCCGGTTTTTCGGCTTTTTTTCCATTTTTTTCTATTTTTTAAAAATTTTTTGGCATTATAATCAACTTTAAGGGGGGGGGGGACATCTGCATTAAAATTAAAATAAATTTTAACCTGTGGTTACAACTTTAGAGCTCAGTAGATTCTGTAAACTTCATGGTATGGACTTGATATATAGCTAAAAAAATAGGTCTCTCTGTGTGCTCTCTTTTGATACTAAAATATGTTTCATAGGTATAACTATAGGCAAGTTACTAGACCCTAAAGCGGAGGGCCCTCAAAAACCTGCACCCGAAAACCGCCGGCCAAAACCACTCGAGTTGCGAAGTGCAAAAAATTTAAAAATGGTACGAGTGGCTACAAGGACCATTTTGAGTAGGCGTTAAAAATTGATTACCTGGTCAAGCGCGCGGGTGGAAAATTGAAGGCGTTGACACATCAACGCCTTCAATTTTCCACCCGCGCGCTTGACCAGGTAATAAATTTTTAACGCCTAATGAAAAAGGTCATTACATGCTCTAGGGCTTCCTCTAGCCACTCGTACCAATTTCTTTTTTTTTGCACTTAGCAATCTGGAGTCTGGATGGGGACTTTGGGATGCAGGTTTTTGAGATCCCTCCACTTTAGGGTCTAGTAACTTGCCTATAGTTATACCTATGAAACATATTTTAGTATCAAAAGAGAGCACACAGAGAGACCTATCTTTTGAGCTATATATCAAGTCCATACCATGAAGTTTGCAGAATCTACTGAGCTCTAAAGTTGTAACCACAGGTTAAAAAAATAATAATTAAAGTTTGAAGATGTCGCCCCTTAAACTTTTTAGTAATTTTTTCTCTCCAGGACCACAGGGTGGCAGGCACACACATATTAGGGAGCATAGGGTTCTAAGGGTTAAAGACCTAACGTCAACATTAAACCAGACCAATCACAGCCTTAGCACAAATTTAATAACATTCAATTTCCCTAGCTATGAACCAGTACATTACGTATGTACAGATGCAGTAGGCCATCAATGACTATAGCTGTTACCTAGTACATGTAATAGTATAGGGTACAGTGAATGCCCAACACCCTTGTACATGTATATGCACAATCGATAAATTAACACCTCATATTCTACTCATATTCTACACTTTGTTGGTAAAAATTAAAAAAAATTAAAATAAAAAAATCAGCTCCCTACAGTGTTGGGTAGCTAATCTTCTAATGATATTCATTGCCGAGTCCCATATGGTCTCTTGGGCTTAGTAGAGCCACGGTTATGTACAGCTTGATGGTATAGCTGGTATTATTGGGGCATAGCAACCTGCACAGCAAGCACATGTGTGCAGTATTAATCATGTTGTCCTGAGATACATAGCAACATAAATATTGTACATGTACATATATGTCAAAACTTCCTGTATTGACATACGAGGACTTACTCCCCTTACTCCCCTCCAAAAACACATAAATCGCTTTTTGGGGGGGGGAGGGGGGGGACAAAAACGGTGCACCTGCCACGTGAGGGAGAATGAGATTATTTTATTATTATTTTTTGTATAATCTCTCCATGAACTCTCAGTTGACATAATAACATTACAATAACCTTCTCAATAATCAACTTGAAATTGTCTTCTCTCTGATTATTGAGAGGGAGATGTTATTATGTCGATAGAGAGAATACAATTTCAAGTTAATTATTGAGAAGATTGTTGTAATTATTTTTTTAAAGAAAGCATCGTCAAAGAGAATCGGTCCTTTGACACACCCCTTTCATTTAGGCTTTGGGGGGTCTCTGGAAGTGTTCGTGTGATCACAAGAGTTCCTCTCCTTACCTCCTGATGGCCTCCAATGTCCCCTCCGATCTGGACATGGCTGGGTATCCCGTAACCCCTGCTTATTAAGCTTTGAGATGTCCAGCGCTCAAGAGACTATCAAGTGATTGTCATTACAAACCATCCTTGTTACATAAGTGCCGTTATGGTATCTCTCTGTTTAATGCGGTCTCCATGCCTTGCGTGTTAGCTGCACCTCCAGGACAATGCTGCACCTCCAGGACAATGCTGCACCTCCAGGACAATGCTGCACCTCCAGGACAATGCTGCACCTCCAGGACAATGCTGCACCTCCAGGACAATGCTGCACCTCCAGGACAATGCTGCACCTCCAGGACAATGCTGCACCTCCAGGACAATGCTGCACCTCCAGGACAATACTGCACCTCCAGGACAATGCTGCACCTGCAGGACAATGCTGCACCTCCAGGACAATGCTGCACCTCCAGGACAGTGCTGCACCTCCAGGACAATGCTGCACCTGCAGGACAATCCACCAGGACAATGCTGCGCCTCCAGGACAATGCTGCACCACCAGGACAGTGCTGCACCTCCAGGACAATGCTGCACCTCCAGGACAG